>JAGXOD010001386.1:385000-415000 GCA_020368025.1 Brachyhypopomus occidentalis
GTGTTCATGTTGCTGCAGTGTTGGCTGCTGCCATGTTATGTGATAGTTCAGACCTTCCTTTCCAGGAACAGGAACTTTTGGGGCGTGCTGATGTCATCAGGATGTGTTAGTCTACATAGAGTCATTGAATATGAGCAGCAGAACACACTGTGAATCAGACACTGATTTTTCTGACTGATACACTAGAGTTGATACTGATACACTGGAGTTGATACTGATACACTGGGGTTGATACTGATACACTGGGGTTGATACTGATACACTGGGGTTGATACTGATACACTGGGGTTGATACTGATACACTGGGGTTGATACTGATACACTGGGGTTGATACTGATACACTAGGGTTGATACTGATACACTGGGGTTGATACTGATACACTAGAGTTGATACTGATACACTAGAGTTGATACTGATACACTGGGGTTGATACTGGAGTTGATACTGATACACTGGGGTTGATACTGATACACTGGGGTTGATACTGATACACTGGGGTTGATACTGATACACTAGAGTTGATACTGATACACTGGGGTTGATACTGATACACTAGAGTTGATACTGATACACTGGGGTTGATACTGATACACTGGGGTTGATACTGATACACTGGGGGTTGATACTGGGGTTGATACTGATACACTAGAGTTGATACTGATACACTAGAGTTGATACTGATACAATAGAGTTGATACTGATACACTAGGTTGATACTGATACAATAGAGTTGATACTGATACACTAGGGTTGATACTGATACACTAGAGTTGATACTGATACACTGGGGTTGATACTGATACACTGGGGTTGATACTGATTGGGGTTGATACTGATACACTGGGGTTGATACTGATACACTGGGGTTGATACTGATACACTGGGGTTGATACTGATACACTAAGGGTTGATACTGATACACTGGGGTTGATACTAATACACTAGAGTTGATACTACTGATACACTAGAGTTGATACTGATACTAGGGTTGATACTGATACACTAGGTTGGATACACTTGTTGATACTGATACACTAGGTTGATTGATACACTAGGGTTGATACTGATACACTGGGGTTGATACTGATACACTGGGGTTGATACTGATACACTAGAGTTGATACTGATACACTAGGGTTGATACTGATACACTAGAGTTGATACTGATACACTAGGGTTGATACTGATACACTGGGGTTGATACTGATACACTAGAGTTGATACTGATACACTGGGGTTGATACTGATGCACTAGGGTTGATACTGATACACTAGGGTTGATACTGATACACTAGGGTTGATACTGATACACTGGGGTTGATACTGATACACTGGGGTTGATACTGATACACTAGGGTTGATACTGATACACTGGGGTTGATACTGATACACTGGGGTTGATACTGATACACTACTGGGGTGGGGTTGATACTGATACACTGGGGTTGATACTGATACACTAGAGTTGATACTGATACACTGGGGTTGATACTGATACACTGGGGTTGATACTGATACACTAGAGTTGATACTGATACACTAGGGTTGATACTGATACACTGGGGTTGATACTGATACACTGGGGTTGATACTGATACACTAGAGTTGATACTGATACTGGGGTTGATATGATACACTAGGGTTGATACTGATATACACTGGGGTTGATACTGATACACTAGGGTTGATACTGATACACTGATACACTAGGGTTGATACTGATACACTAGAGTTGATACTGATACACTGGGGTTGATACTGATACACTAGAGTTGATACTGATACACTGGGGTTGATACTGATACACTAGAGTTGATACTGATACACTGGGGTTGATACTGATACACTAGAGTTGATACTGATACACTGGGGTTGATACTGAGTTGATACTGATACACTGGGGTTGATACTGATACACTGGGGTTGATACTGATACACTAGGGTTGATACTGATACACTAGGGTACTGATACACTAGGGTTGATGATACACTGGGGTTGATACTGATACACTAGGTTGATACTGATACATGGGGTTGATACTGATACAGGGTTGATACTGATACACTGGGTTGATACTGATACACTGGGGTTGATACACTAGAATTGATACTGATACACTAGAGTTGATACTGATACACTAGAGTTGATACTGATACACTGGGGTTGATACTGATACACTAGAGTTGATACTGATACACTAGAGTTGATACTGATACACTAGAGTTGATACTGATACACTGGGGTTGATACTGATACACTAGAGTTGATACTGATACACTAGGGTTGATACTGATACACTAGAGTTGATACTGATACACTAGAGTTGATACTGATACACTGGGGTTGATACTGATACACTAGAGTTGATACTGATACACTAGAGTTGATACTGATACAATAGAGTTGATACTGATACACTGGGGTTGATACTGATACACTAGAGTTGATACTGATACACTCCCATCCTTGGAGACACAATATATACATTAGTTACAAAGTTCCCAGCTAGACAACGTCTTTTAAAAGTCATAAAACTGTTTGCAAGAATATGTAGTGCTTTATCGTAACCATCACTCAACATTGTTTGTACCTTTAATGTGAGAATATTGTCAACACAGATGCCAACCCTGAATTTCAAATGCATATCAGTAACACTTTGCTGAATCAATCTAGACGTAAATACAAAGAACTTCAAATCCATTCGTTAATACCCATACTCATTACAAAAACAGACAATACAGACAGATAATTACTGCAAACTGTTTAACAAAAATGCTAATAAATACTGTTTTTGTAACCTGCATTAGAAGTGCTGTGTGCATATTAAACTTAAATCACACTGATAACAAAATAGAAACAAGTAACATCCCATAAAACACTAAATTCAGTGCAGTGAAATTATCAGGATGAAAACCCACCTGGCTGAATATATCTGCACGTATCTGCATGTATCTGCATGTATGTATATGAATGTATATGAATGTATATATCTGTATGTATGTATCTGTATGTATGTATATGAATGTATATATCTGTATGTATGTATGTATATGAATGTATATATCTGTATGTATGTATCTGTATGTATTTGTATGTATGTATCTGTACATATGTATTTGCATGTGCATGTAAGTATCTGTTTGTATTTGCATGTGTCTGTATGTATGTATGCATGTTTGTATCTGTATGTATGTGTATGTATGTATCTGAATGTTACTGTATGTATCTGTATGTATCTGTAAAGGTTTTAATTTAATCTGTGTGTGTTTTAGTGGCACTTTCCACGTACTTATTCTCCACTGAAAAGATATCGAGCCAAAATCAAGTAATTATAATGTAATAATCCAGACGATTCATATTGTTTATAACATAAGAAGCCAGACGATTCATATTGTTTGTGATCTCACACCCTCTTCAGCTGAGCTGTGGGACAGGGTGAAGCTGAACGCATGTAGCACTACACATACTCTGTTCAAACAAGCGAGTGCCGTCCTGGGGCTGTTTCGTTGTCTTGCTTTGTGTGTCCAAAGGTGTTCTTTGGCAAGGAGCTGACAGGAACCAGGGGCTTCACTGAAGGCTTGTCTGGCTGGACGGGGAGAAGAGTCTTGTGTTCTTTTGTGGTCTTTCAAAGAACATTTAAAAAATGATTCCGAATATTGGACGTGAAAATGAGAAACCTCTTCTTGGGTTTGACTTGAGTGTTTGTTGAAGGACAAAGCTTTAGCATTCTACTAAAACTCTATTATAAAAAAAAATGTGCCTTGTCCAAGTAATATACACTGCTCAACTAAAATAACACACCCTAGATCTCAATGAATAAAATATTCCAGTTGAAAATCTTTATTTATTACATAGTGGAATGTGTTGAGAACAAAATAACAAAAAATTATCAATGTAAATCAAAATTATTATTATAGGTCTGGATTTGGAATCATTCTCAAAATCAAAGTGGAAAATCAAATGACAGGCTGATCCAACTTCAGTGGAAATTCCTCAAGACAAGTTAAAATGAGGCTCAGTAGTGTGTATGGCCTCCATGTGCCTGTATGGCCTCCCTACAACACCTGGGCATGATGGGGCTCCTGATGAGGCTCCTGATGAGGAGGCAGATGTTCTCCTGAGGAATCTCCTCCCAGACCTGCATTAAAGCGTCAGTCAACTCCTGGACAGTCTGTGGTACAACGTGGCGTTGGTGGATGGAACGAGACATGATGTTGGGATGCTGGAGGATGTTGCAGGCAGCAGAACGTTCTCCACGGCGTCTCCAGACTCTGTCATGTCTGTCACATGTGATCAGTGTGAACCTGCTCTGCTGTGAAGAGCACAGGGCGCCAATGGCCAATCTGCCAATCTTGAAAATCTTGGTGTTCTCTGGCCAATCGCCCTGCACAGTGTTGGGCTGTAAGCACAAGCCCCACTTGTGGACGTGGGGCCCTCATACCACCCTCATGGAGTCTGTTTCTGACAGTTTGAGCAGAAACATGGATATTAGTGGCCTGCTGGAGGTCATTTTGCAGGGCTCTGGCACTGCTCCTCCTGTTCCTCCTTGCACATAGGAGGAGGTAGCGGTCCTGCTGCTGGGTTGTTGCCCTCCTACGGCCCCTCTATGTCTCCTGGTGTACTGGCCTGTCTCCTGGTATCTTCTCCCTGCTCTGGACACAGCAAACCTTTTTGCCACAGACACAGCAAACCTTCTTGCCACAGCTCGCATTGATGAGCACCTTCTGAGAGTTGTAGACACCGCCTCATGCTGCCTCTATGGTGAGAGAACTGACAAAAAACTGACAAAGTGACCAAAACATCAGCCAGAAAGGATGAGAACAGAGAAAAGGTCTGTGGTAACCACCTGCAGAACCTCCTTTATAGGGGGGGTCTTGCTAATTGCCTCTCATTTCTACCTGATGTCTGTTGCATTTGCACAACAGCAGGTAAAACTGATTTACAATCAACTAAACAGGTTGGTTTCACAGACGTGTGGTTGACTTGGAGTTATGTTGTGTTGTTTAAGTGTTCCCTTTATTTTTTTGAACAGTGAACGTTACCAAGTAGCAAAAATGTTCAGCTAATACAGCTAATAGTTTAATTCTTAAAAATAACATCACATGTTGATTTTAAATCAATAGAAACTTTATGTGCAATTCAAAAGAATCTTTATGTGAAAACACAAATCGGTCTCTGTGTAGCATCTTCCCCATCCACGCCCAGCCATTTGACAAGTCAACGTCAGATCTATAAAGGCCCAGAATGTGTGTGATCAGTTACCCTCTTGATGTTTTCACCCACCTGGAAGCACATCCTTGGGGGCAAAAGTGCTTTTCTGCCCCACTGCAGGCTGCCTCCAAAAAGCTACAGTGAAATATAATCTACTTTGTCAAGGCACCTGCCAGGTCTCAGAAGGATTATTGGAAGAAACTGGGGGTTAAACTGAGACTGCGAGCACACACACACACATACACACACACCTGCCCGCATCCTTTACATTGCAATTCAAATAGAAATTTTGAACAGTGAAGGAAAAAAAAAAATATCAGCATCACAGGTTTAACAAGCCAGCGCCTGCAGCAGTGTGTTTGGAGAGCGTTTCCTAGGGAGGCCTCTGTGCTTCCAAGGCAAATCCCAGCGATGTTTACACTCTGGGAATTGTGCATCCCTTCATGCTGATCTCTGTGGCTGTGTGAACCCGACAGACAGGATGATGAATGCAAACGTTTTGTCTCTGTGATGTGAAAACATGCAAATAATGGTGAAAAACACACAAGGACGTCACCAAACAGCCCAGCTGGGGTTAGTTTAACCCTATCAATAACCATAACCTGGGTTAGTTTAACCCCTATCAATAACCATAACCTGGGTTAGTTTAACCCTATCAATAACCATAACCTGGGTTTGTTTAACCCTATCAATAACCATAACCTGGGTTAGTTTATTCCTAACAATAACCATAACCTGGGTTAGTTTAACCCTAACAATAACCATAATCTGGGGTTAGTTTATTCCTATCAATAACCATAACCTGGGTTATCTTAACCATAACAATAACCATAATCTGGGGTTAGTTTAATCCTAACAATAACCATAACCTGGGGTTAGTTTAACCCTAACAATAACCATAACCTGGGTTAGTTTAGCCCTAACCCTACCTTACCTAGGGTTAGATTAATCCTAACCCCAACACGATTCTACACAGGAGTGGATGACAGCGGTAAGAATCAACGAAGATCAGAAATGTAGTTTCTACGTGTGATGACACAACTGAATTGACTAGAGCAACAAAGATGTTTCTTTGTGTTGGCATTAGATCTATGGAGGGCAGTTATTAGTGAAACAGTCTGTTATTGCCCTATGAGAGAGGACATATGCTCACATAGAGGGGCAGCGCAGTGATTCCTCTTACACCCTAAACCTGTCAAAGGGAGACTTCTCCTAACAAAGGACACGTTGCCAACGAGAAATGAGCCCAAATCAAACTCCAATGAGCCTCATAGTCAAAACTAGTGATGTCTAGCTAGCATTAAAGCGTGATGGTGATTAGCTCCACCAGTGGTGAACCCTGTCAGCATCTGACTAGTCGTTTATCATGTTAGCATCTGACTAGCCACTTTAGCATGTTAGCATGTGACTAGCCACTTTAGCCAGTGAGCTGCTCCTTTACGTCTCCCCGTGGAGTTGGGAAGGAGAAGGTCTGATGTTGAAATAGATGTCTGAGAGTCACTGTGGCCAGAAATGCTGCTATCATGTCTGCCGGTGACCTCCAGGGAGCTGAAGCAAACAGAGGCAATAAGGGCAGTGTGTTGAATTAATGCCGTAATTCTTTACGGGCCGAGCAGAGATGAAGCTCACATTACCTCACATTACCTCACATTACCTCACATTACCTTGAACTTGGAGCTTCATGCAGATGATGAGAAGCTGAGCCGTTTCCATCCTCTTTCCTTTCTTTGTTTTAATGATGGCCCTAATCTGTTAGCTCCCTCTAAATTATTAATCTCTTTTATATTCACGTAGTTATTACATGTCATAACTGTGTATCTATGGGGTGAAATTTAACAGCATCTGCTGGACCTCAGGAAAAGGGCCAGTGTTAACAGCGACATTAAATATGGATAATTAACAAAATATTTGCCTTGGCACATGTACTTATCAGCGCGGGTAATTATCAGGTTAGCAGCAGCTGCCTTGACTACTCTGGAATGATGATGGTGTTTCATGCTAAAACCCAGAGGACTGGATATTTAATTCAATTACACAGAGTCACGCTGATGTTGACGTTTCATGGACAAAAGCAGTCTGGGTTATTTGGGTGTGCTAGAAACATGAGGAGAGGATTAATTAATTAATCAGCTCTGTACAGATACTGCTCGTCGTTAGTTGTCCTTGTCTTTCACTTTATTACTATACATTGAAGAATAATAAAATATTTTATACACGGAAATTCACATTGTATGATGTCTCTGAATCAGTCTGGAGCAAACATGTGTGTGTGTGTGTGTGTGTGTGTGTGTCATGCTCTGGGTAAAGGCAGCAGTCATGTGGATACAGTACTACAGTACAGGCTGAGAGAGCAGACAGACAGGGCAGTACAGGCTGAGAGAGCAGACAGACAGGGCAGTACAGGCTGAGAGAGCAGACAGACAGGGCAGTACAGGCTGAGAGAGCAGACAGACAGGGCAGTACAGGCTGAGAGAGCAGACAGACAGGGCAGTACAAGCTGAGAGAGCAGACAGACAGGGCAGTACAGGCTGAGAGAGCAGACAGACAGGGCAGTACAGGCTGAGAGGGCAGACAGACAGGGCAGTACAGGCTGAGAGAGCAGACAGACAGGGCAGTACAGGCTGAGAGGGCAGACAGACAGGGCAGTACAGGCTGAGAGAGCAGACAGACAGGGCAGTACAGGCTGAGAGAGCAGACAGACAGGGCAGTACAAGCTGAGAGGGCAGACAGACAGGGCAGTACAGGCTGAGAGAGCAGACAGACAGGGCAGTACAAGCTGAGAGGGCAGACAGACAGGGCAGTACAAGCTGAGAGGGCAGACAGACAGGGCAGTACAGGCTGAGAGAGCAGACAGACAGGGCAGTACAAGCTGAGAGGGCAGACAGACAGGGCAGTACAGGCTGAGAGAGCAGACAGACAGGGCAGTACAAGCTGAGAGAGCAGACAGACAGGGCAGTACAGGCTGAGAGAGCAGACAGACAGGGCAGTACAAGCTGAGAGAGCAGACAGACAGGGCAGTACAGGCTGAGAGAGCAGACAGACAGGGCAGTACAGGCTGAGAGAGCAGACAGACAGGGCAGTACAAGCTGAGAGGGCAGACAGACAGGGCAGTACAAGCTGAGAGGGCAGACAGACAGGGCAGTACAGGCTGAGAGAGCAGACAGACAGGGCAGTACAGGCTGAGAGAGCAGACAGACAGGGCAGTACAGGCTGAGAGGGCAGACAGACAGGGCAGTACAGTCTGAGAGAGCAGACAGACAGGGCAGTACAGGCTGAGAGAGCAGACAGACAGGGCAGTACAAGCTGAGAGGGCAGACAGACAGGGCAGTACAAGCTGAGAGGGCAGACAGACAGGGCAGTACAAGCTGAGAGGGCAGACAGACAGGGCAGTACAGGCTGAGAGAGCAGACAGACAGGGCAGTACAAGCTGAGAGGGCAGACAGACAGGGCAGTACAGGCTGAGAGGGCAGACAGACAGGGCAGTACAGGCTGAGAGAGCAGACAGACAGGGCAGTACAGGCTGAGAGAGCAGACAGACAGGGCAGTACAGGCTGAGAGAGCAGACAGACAGGGCAGTACAGGCTGAGAGAGCAGACAGACAGGGCAGTACAAGCTGAGAGGGCAGACATACAGGGCAGACCACTAAATGTCAGATGAGGACCAGCCAGGACCTCTACCCTTGATGTGGTGCTGATGGAGAGGGGGCGGAGCAGCTGTCACGGTGGGGGCGGAGCAGCTGTCACGGTGGGGGCGGAGCAGCCATGCTGCGTCAGCCTCCAAAGACCCGCCCCCTCAGTGGCCTTGTACAGCTGGTCCCCACACACACACAGGCTGCTGCCATAGAGAGGGTGTGTGTGATGGTGTAGGGTGTGTGTGTGAGGGTGTGTGAGGATATATGAGGGTGTAGAGTGTGTGTGAGGGTGTAGAGTGTGTGTGAGGGTGTAGAGTGTGTGTGTGAGGGTGTGTGAGGATATATGAGGGTGTAGAGTGTGTGTGAGGGTATAGAGTGTGTGTGAGGGTGTAGGGTGTGTGAGGTAGAGTGTGTGAGAGGGTGTAGGGTGTGTGTGAGGGTGTAGAGTGTGTGTGAGGGTGTAGGGTGTGTGTGAGAGTGTAGAGTGTGTGTGTGAGGGTATAGAGTGTGTGTGAGGGTGTAGGGTGTGTGTGAGAGTGTAGAGTGTGTGTGTGAGGGTATAGAGTGTGTGTGAGGGTGTAGGGTGTGTGTGAGGGTGTAGAGTGTGTGTGTGAGGGTGTGTGAGGATGTATGAGGGTGTAGAGTGTGTGTGAGGGTGTAGAGTGTGTGTGAGGGTGTAGAGTGTGTGTGAGGGTGTAGGGTGTGTGTGTGAGGGTGTGTGAGGATGTATGAGGGTGTAGAGTGTGTGTGTGAGGGTGGTGTGTGTGTGTGTGTGTGTGGGGGTGTAGGGTGTGTGTGAGGGTGTGTGAGGGTGTGTGTGTGTGAGGGTGTAGGGTGTGTGTGAGGGTGTGTGAGGGTGTAGGGTGTGTGTGAGGGTGTAGGGTGTGTGTAGGAGGGTGTAGAGTGTGTGTGAGGGTGTAGGGTGTGTGTGAGGGTGTAGGGTGTGTGTGTGAGGGTGTGTGAGGATGTATGAGGGTGTAGAGTGTGTGTGAGGGTATAGAGTGTGTGTGAGGGTGTAGGGTGTGTGTGAGGGTGTAGAGAGTGTGTGTGAGGGTGTAGAGTGTGTGTGAGAGTGTAGAGTGTGTGTGTGAGGGTGTGTGAGGATGTATGAGGGTATAGAGTGTGTGTGAGGGTGTAGAGTGTGTGTGAGGGTGTGTGAGGGTGTAGGGTGTGTGTGAGGGTGTAGGGTGTGTGTGAGGGTATAGAGTGTGTGTGAGGGTGTAGGGTGTGTGAGGGTGTGTGAGGGTGTAGGGTGTGTGTGTGAGGGTGTGTGAGGTTATATGAGGGTGTAGAGTGTGTGTGAGGGTATAGAGTGTGTGTGAGGGTGTAGGGTGTGTGTGAGGGTGTGTGAGGGTGTGTGTGTGAGGGTGTAGGGTGTGTGTGTGAGGGTGTAGGGTGTGTGTGAGGGTGTAGGGTGTATGTAGGAGGGTGTAGAGTGTGTGTGAGGGTGTAGGGTGTGTGTGAGGGTGTGTGAGGGTGTAGGGTGTGTGTGTGAGGGTGTGTGAGGATGTATGAGGGTGTAGAGTGTGTGTGAGGGTATAGAGTGTGTGTGAGGGTGTAGGGTGTGTGTGAGGGTGTAGTGTGTGTGAGGGTGTAGAGTGTGTGTGTGAGGGTGTGTGAGGATGTATGAGGGTGTAGAGTGTGTGTGAGGGTGTAGAGTGTGTGTGAGGGTGTGTGAGGGTGTAGGGTGTGTGTGAGGGTGTAGGGTGTGTGTGAGGGTATAGAGTGTGTGTGAGGGTGTAGGGTGTGTGTGAGGGTGTGTGAGGGTGTAGGGTGTGTGTGTGAGGGTGTGTGAGGTTGTATGAGGGTGTAGAGTGTGTGTGAGGGTATAGAGTGTGTGTGAGGGTGTAGGGTGTGTGTGAGGGTGTGTGAGGGTGTAGGGTGTGTGTGAGGGTGTAGGGTGTGTGTGTGTGGGTGTGTGAGGGTGTAGGGTGTGTGTGAGGGTGTAGGGTGTGTGTAGGAGGGTGTAGAGTGTGTGTGAGGGTGTAGGGTGTGTGTGTGGGTGTGTGAGGGTGTAGGGTGTGTGTGTGTGAGGGTGTGTGAGGGTGTAGAGTGTGTGTGAGGGTGTAGGGTGTGTGTAGGAGGGTGTAGAGTGTGTGTGAGGGTGTAGGGTGTGTGTGAGGGTGTGTGAGGGTGTAGGGTGTGTGTGTGAGGGTGTGTGAGGATGTATGAGGGTGTAGGGTGTGTGTGAGGGTGTGTAGAACTCACTAACAGACTTTTAAAATGTGGACTTCACTTTTACATTCATCTCACTGTTTTCAAAACATTCAAAGATGGTTAACAACATTCATGGGTTCTAAAATCTGTGCAACCAATAAATATATAAATATCTACTCAGCTAACTCAACCCAGTTTCATCAGCATCCCTTCTGGACGTAATCGGGACAGCAAACGTCTCCCTTCAGGACCACGTGGAGGTCAGAGTTGCTGTATGAAGGCTGGAACGTCTCACATGCATATGGACACAACCAGCAGGAACATATTGGCTGAAGTGTGTGGAGACAAAAGGGAAAGAGACGGGGGTGAAGAGGAAGAGAGAGAGAGAGAGAGAGAGAGGTACTTAATGCTTAATGGACTGATATAAAAGGATTAGAGTTAATAAGGGAAAAGTTTTGGTTACATTACCTTTGCTTCCTTTGCCCTCCCACATCCACACGCAGACACACACATACCTCCCCCCCCACACACACACACCCCACACACACGCACCATCATTATCATCATCATCATCATTTCAGGTTGCCAGTTGGTGGAGAGAATGGAGGGGAGACAGAGACTGGGAGAGAGACAGAGAGCAGTAGAGAGAGCAGTAGAGAGAGCAGTGGAGAGAGCAGTAGAGAGAGCAGTAGAGAGAGCAGTGGAGAGAGCAGTAGAGAGAGCAGTGGAGAGAGCAGTAGAGACAGAGAGCAGTAGAGACAGAGAGCAGTAGAGAGAGCAGTAGAGAGAGCAGTGGAGAGAGCAGTAGAGAGAGCAGTAGAGAGAGCAGTGGAGAGAGCAGTAGAGAGAGCAGTAGAGACAGAGAGCAGTAGGACAGAGGCAGTGGAGAGGCAGTGGCAGTAGAGAGGCAGTAGAGCAGTAGAGGCAGTAGAGACAGAGAGCAGTGGGAGAGAGCAGTAGAGACAGAGCAGTGGAGAGAGCAGTAGAGACAGAGGCAGTAGAGACAGAGAGCAGTAGAGAGCAGTAGAGAGGCAGGAGAGAGCAGTAGAGAGAGCAGTAGAGAGAGCAGTGGAGAGAGCAGTAGAGAGAGCAGTAGAGACAGAGAGCAGTGGAGAGAGCAGTAGAGACAGAGAGCAGTGGAGAGAGCAGTAGAGACAGAGAGCAGTAGAGAGAGCAGTAGAGACAGAGAGCAGTGGAGAGAGCAGTAGAGAGAGCAGTATAGACAGAGAGCAGTAGAGAGAGCAGTAGAGACAGAGAGCAGTAGAGAGAGCAGTAGAGACAGAGAGCAGGCTGCAGGATCTTAGCTGCAGGGTTACTGTCTGCTCCTCGCAATGAGTTGCAACTGTCAGTTTATTTTATCTGTGGTGTTTCATCACAGTGCGCTGCCTGACTCAGACCGTCCCACCTGAGAGTGTCCAGGGTTTGTAGGCTACAAATCATTAGCAAGGCCTGCTGAGAAGCCCAGCCCAAAGAGCCGCTGAATATCGCTTCAGACAAAGTACATCTTAACCCTCCATGCTCTGACGGGTAGGACGGTTCTTCAGAAGCACGAGCTTTGACAGCTCTGCTGGGAGCTGTTATGCATGCAGTACAGCGCTGGAGAAGACTTCAGTAGTTGGACATCTCATTACCTTGGGTAGATCCTACAGCAACCTGGCTGAGAAGCTTGGCAGGTTGAATCGGAAGGTCACAGAGACCACGCAGCCTTTTGATTTTGCTTCTTCATGTGAAGGGAATTTCATTTGGAAGAGAGAAGCTTGTTTGTTCGGGGAGCAGCTGGGTGAGAGCATTGAGGTGAAGAGGTGTGCAGGAGAACAGCTACAGCTTGAAGTTCCTGCATGTTCTGTGTATGCTGAAGACCAACGCCACAGTTTCCTGAGTGTATTTAGTGAATATGTGTTGTCAGTTCTCTAGGACAGCGTCCACCAGGTTCACAACACCTTTACTGCCCTTAAACCAAACCCTTAAACCATCATCAACCACCAAAGACAGAGACTGTGGGGTTTAGCTAGAAAAGAGAATCCTCAGTTTTAAATTCACTACATAATTCACAAATGAGTGACACATCCTGTAAGATGTTACAGTGAACAAATACCTGGAACTGTGGAAGATCAAAGCCACACCACTCCTCATCCACGCGTCCAGACAACCAGTCCTGTGAGATTACAGTGTTGCTCTGCAGTTAACTGTTGGTCACTCGCTGTATGTCTCGATGCCACCTGTGTCATCTCCATACGTCTCCCTCCACATCTGGACGTGCACCACTCATGGTCACAGCTTTCATAGCCTGTCCGATCTGCGACCTGCAGCCTCTGTGAAGCCTCTCACCTCACTGGCTGTGTGTGGTTTATGGGTTGAGTTTGAAACGAGCCCTTTTTAGGGAAGCAGCAGGCCTGTTTTGCTCGTTTTCTTTCTCCCAAGCTTGGCTGTCCGTAGGGCTATTTGCATTGCGTGGTGGTGTGTGCACCTTGTAAGTGAATGTTGTTGTAATGGAAACCCCATGAGTGGAGACGGTTTAGCTGGAAGCTGCTGTTTGATTGCCTGAGGTGTGAAAACAGGAGTGTGACCCTGGCAGCCCTGGGACAGGCCGGCCAAGCTGGGATGTGCTGCTCCAGGTGGGTGTGTGTGTTTGCACAGCGCTGGGTCAACACACCAGACGTGAGTTTATAGCGGTATTACAGGCCTCGTGAGGCCACACCCGCTCCCCTGTGATTGGCTGAATGGAATTGGTAGGATGCTGCAGCGCAGCAGACGGTCCTCTCATCAGTGCAGCAGGCCGAGGTCAGACCAGACACACACACATGTTTGCTTTTCATCATTAGAAAGCAGACTGAGGACTTTCTTACCTCCACATTAACGGGGCCAGCGCTGGAGTTTTGTCATTTCTGTCATATTTTCCACACGTGTGATGACAGACACAGCTGTGTCAGGGGTTTTGTAGGAAAGCTTTCAGAATGTTCTAGAGATTCAAAACAAACAAACATTGTGTGTGGACCAATACCCCATAGTGATCTCTGCTCACAACTGCTGTAGTCTTATACTAAATGTTACAATCATACATGATTAAACTATAACGCTCCTCGAGCCTTTGGCCATAAAAGTGCCGTGTGTATCTACTCATTATGATTAGTTAAGAGGAAGCAGGAGATTTTATAGCATGCAGCATGCACACTATCACACTATAGTGCACACTATCACACTATAGGTTTCTTCCTAAATTCCTGCCATCTTAGGGAGTTTTTCCTTGCCACTGTCGCCTTTGGCTTGCTCATTAGGGATCTGGACCCACGCAATTTGTAAAGCCGCTTTGTGACAACATGTGTTGTAAAAAGCGCTATATAAATAAAATTGAATTGAATGGACTATCACACTATATTGCACACTATCACACTATAGTGCACACTATCACACTATATTGCACACTATCACACTATAGTGCACACTATCACAGCAATCACATGTAGAATATAACATGTAGAATATAACATATGTAGAATACAGCATATATAGAATATAGCACATGTAGAATATAACATATGTAGACTATTGCACATGTAGACTATTGCACATGTAGACTATAACACATGTAGACTATAGCACATGTAGAATATAACATGTATGTTACGTATTTACTAAACGGAGAGGAATCCAAATGCGGAAGTAGATAGCTTTTATTTTCAAAAATCACATGTACAACGAAAGGCAGGTGAATCATTAGCATCAGGCTTAACAACATTAGGTTGTTCTTGGGAAGGTCGGGGACGGTCCAGGGTCATAACAGGAGAGCAGAATCCAGGAAGCGTAGAAGGGCTAGGCTGGTGACGAGGTCTGGGGAATGAGAAAGGGTCAGAACACGGGAAAACAGGCAGGCAATAGAAACGCTCGGTATGCGGCATGAGTCGGCAGTACTTCGCGACTAGGAACTAGTGGGAGGGTGTATAAGTGTGGTTGAAAGGGGGCGTGTTAACGAGAGGCAGGTGAGGCTGGTTAGGCGTGATCAGGTGGCATTCCTTACAATGTAGAATATAACACATGTAGAATATAACATATGTAGAATATTACATATGTAGAATATTACATATATATAATACAGCATATGTAGACGATAGACCATGTAGAATATAACATATGTAGAATATAACATATTTAGAATACAGCATATGTAGATGATAGAACATGTAGAATATAACATATGTAGAATATTACATATGTAGAAAATAACATATGCAGACTCTAGCACATGTAGACTATAACATGTAGCATATAACATGTAGAATAAAAGAAATGTAGAATACAGCATATATAGAATACAGCACATGTAGAATATAACATATATAGAATATAACATATGTAGAATAGAGCATATGTAGACTCTTGCACATGTAGAATAGAACATATGTAGAATATAACATGTAGAATACAGCATATGTAGACTATAGCACATGTAGAATATAACATGTAGAATATAACACATGTAGACTATAACACATGTAGATTATAACATGTAGAATATAACACATGTAGACTATAACACATGTAGATTATAACATGTAGAATATAACATATGTTGAATATAACATATGTAGAATATAACACATGTAGAATATAACACATGAGGAATATAACACATGTAGAATATAACACATGTAGACTATAACACATGTAGAATATAACACATGTAGATTATAACACATGTAGACTATAACACATGTAGAATATAACACGTGAGGAATATAACACGTAGAATATAACACATGTAGACTATAACACATGTAGAATATAACACATGTAGACTATAACACATGTAGAATATAACACATGTAGAATATAACACATGTAGACTATAACACATGAGGAATATAACATGTAGACTATAACACATGTAGACTATAACACATGTTGAATATAACACATGTAGACTATAACACATATAGACTATAACACATGTAGACTATAACACATGTTGAATATAACACATGTAGAATATAACACGTGTAGACTATAACACATGTTGAATATAACACATGTAGACTATAACACATGTAGACTATAACACATGTAGAATATAACACATGTAGACTATAACACATGTAGACTATAACACATGTAGGCATATGCAGGGATGCTGGTATTTTACATGAGGAAAGGGGGTCACTGTTCTGTTCCCCTGACAGCTGCCTGGTTATATATGTACATCACATTTGTCCTACTGCACAGGGCAGGTAATCAATAACAGATGTGCTTCAGTGCTTCTACACTTCCCACATTTTGTTGGAGCCAATGCATGAAAACCTGATCATGTGCGGAGATGAAACCAAACAGAGCAGGAGACTGTGTGTGTGTGTGTGTGTGTGTGTGTGTGGTCAGTAATTGCATCTTAGGGGTGTATGTGCAGTGCTTGGATGCTCCCTGCCTCGCCAATCAAAAGTGTGCCAGGTGGAGATGGGACCCGTTAGCTCTATTTCATGAATGAATGTAAACACAGCCCATGCAATTACACTGGTGGTCATGTCAAGCCTCTGTTGCCCCACCCACAACCCCTCTGCCCAACACTGGGCCTGCCTCAGCTCCACTGTAATGAAAAACGCAGAACTTACTGGTGCGTTTAATTGTATATATATAAGGGAAGCTAAATGCTTTGGATTGGGGGGAAAGGTTGGGGGGGGTGTACAGGGCATGGAGGGGGGTGGACAGGGGTGGAGTTAGGGGTGGATAAAGGGTGGCTTGGGGTGGAGTGAGTGGGTGGTGGATTGCGGGTGGAGTGAACAGGCTAATGTGCTGCACTGTGGGGTCTGAGAGCCACCACGTCCCAACAAGTGGAACATTTCACTCAGTTTAAACATAGCATTTCATTTATTGATCTGTTGCAGATGGAAATCAGCCAGATTAATTTGACTGGACTGGGCCTGTCCTGGGCCTGGGTCTATTCTGGGCCTCTCCTGGTCCTCTCCTGGGCCTGTCCTAGGCCTGTTCTGGGCCTCTCCTGGGCCTCTCCTGGGCCTGTTCTGGGCCTGTCCTGGGCCTGTTCTGCTTCTTTTGGCTTTAGTTACTACCCTTACATTCTTAGAGTGGTCTGTATTCACAGTGAGATTGCATAATATTTGGATTAAATCAGAGAGATTTCATCAAATAGATTTGCTGAATGTATTTATTAAGCGTTTTTAAAAATCCACAGTGAAAAATGTGGTAGTAGTCACAGCTTGCAAATAAATAAACGCTGCATCAAAAATTAATCAACTGTGTTTCCAAGGACGTTTAAACTGAAATATACCCAGTGGAATCAGGCTCGTCTTTATCTTGTAATCATTCAGGGTTTGCCGTCCTTCACAGCATGGTTATGAACAGACACCACGCTGCCTGAAATGAGCACTAATTATTACCACTGGCACAAAGCGTTAGGGTCCTTAAAGGGTTCCACCTCCTTAATAAGGACACATATCCTCCCCAGACTGCACCACTTCAGCGAGATTCCACTGTGATTCCTCTGAGCCGAAATATGCATCTGGTATTTACCGAGGTGAACGCTCTTAATCCTTACATAAGACAGCTGGATATGACATAGTTATATCTTTTCCTATTATCACAGCCAATCAATAATTCATGTGTTTCTATAGCCGACGCCGAGAAGCTGGGAGGAGCCACACAAACATGTTCACAGGAAGCTGAGATCAGACCCACAATGCACCAGCAGCCAGAAAGCATAAGAAGGTTAGAGAGAGAGAGAGAGAGAGAGAGACAGAAGAGTCGTGTTCATTATTCCTGTGGCATTCTCTTGCTGCTCCTTTGTGAGAGGCTAACCTTTCTCTCCTGCAGTCCCAGAGTGGTATTCACACAGTCACTTACAACATTAATCAAAGCTGAGCAGATGATGGCTTGTGACGGCCTGCCTCACGTTATGGGCCACCGTCCAACCTGCGCCCGCCAACACATCTGTCGCCGCTCGCTAGCACCACGTGGCTAACGCTAATGGCCGCTCAAAGATGCACAGCTATTAAGCACTTTGGAGTGGGACATGCCATCGTGTGATGCACAGGGAAAACCTTCATGATGCCGCACACATGCAGAGACATTACAGAGCAGATTTATAGAGCCGTGCACAACGATGCCTCTTCAGAGGAGAGCTTGCCTAAAAATATTACAATGTATGATCCACAGTCTCTTAGGTGTGTTTGTCCTAGGTGTCGTGAGGCCTGATATGTGATTTAATGTGCACGTTTACGGACATTTCAGGGACTAGGAACAAGTGTTTTCTGAGCATCAATTCAACACCATGTAAGCATTATTTTTTCATTGATGGCATTTATACAGTTACATGAGAGTAGGATCAGTTTTTATAGCAAGTTTTCTTTGTGTGTGTGTGTTTACATCTGTATCCGTATGTGATTGTGTGTGTGTGTGTGTGTGTGTGTGTGTGTGTTTACATCTGTATCCATATGTGATTCCAGTGTGTGTGTGTGTGTGTGTATTTACATCTGTATCCGTATGTGATTCCAGTGTGTGTGTGTGTGTGTGTGTGTGTGTGTGTGTTTAAATCTGTATCCGTATGTGATTCCAGTGTGTGTGTGTGTGTGTGTGTGTGTGTATTTACATCTGTATCCATATGTGATTCCAGTGTCTGTGTATGTGTGTGTGTTTACATCTGTATCCGTATGTGGTTCCAGTGTGTGTGTGTGTGTGTGTGTTTACATCTGTATCCGTATGTGGTTCCAGTGTGTGTGTGTGTGTGTGTGTGTGTTTACATCTGTATCCATATGTGATTCCAGTGTCTGTGTGTGTGTGTGTGTTTACATCTGTATCCGTATGTGGTTCCAGTGTGTGTGTGTGTGTGTGTGTTTACATCTGTATCCGTATGTGGTTCCAGTGTGTGTGTGTGTGTGTGTTTACATCTGTATCCATATGTGATTCCAGTGTCTGTGTGTGTGTGTGTGTTTACATCTGTATCCGTATGTGGTTCCAGTGTGTGTGTGTGTGTGTGTGTGTGTGTGTTTACATCTGTATCCGTATGTGGTTCCAGTGTCTGTGTGTGTGTGTGTGTTTACATCTGTATCCGTATGTGGTTCCAGTGTGTGTGTGTGTGTGTGTGTGTTTACATCTGTATCCGTATGTGGTTCCAGTGTGTGTGTGTGTGTGTGTGTGTTTACATCTGTATCCGTATGTGGTTCCAGTGTGTGTGTGTGTGTGTGTGTATTTACATCTGTATCCATATGTGATTCCAGTGTCTGTGTGTGTGTGTGTGTTTACATCTGTATCCGTGTGGTGTGTGTGTGTGTGTGTGTGTGTGTGTTTACATCTGTATCCGTATGTGGTTCCAGTGTGTGTGTGTGTGTGTGTTTACATCTGTATCCATATGTGATTCCAGTGTCTGTGTGTGTGTGTGTGTTTACATCTGTATCCGTATGTGGTTCCAGTGTGTGTGTGTGTGTGTGTGTGTGTTTACATCTGTATCCGTATGTGGTTCCAGGATGCAGCTCTTTCTTCCACTAGCTTGTGGACAGGTTCTCCGCTGACATGCGTGAGCAGGAGTATCAATAATGCAGCGGCCACACTGACCTTATTCTCAGCCTTTCAAGCTCAGCTGCCTCCTGGCAGAGTGGCGTCCTGCTGATACGGCAGCACGTCACCGGGGCTGCTTAACTCGCACGCACGCACGCACGCACGCACGCACGCACGCACGCACGCACGCCCAGCACCAGGCTGTGATGCTCGCCTGTTGTGGTTCTGAGATGAGCAGCAATCATGTGTAACACACACTGTTACTTGCACTGTGTAACTCACACTGTATTGTGCTCCACTGTACATAAGGTTATGTCATGATAAGGGTTATATATTACATTGTGTGTAGTCACTGTGTGTAGTCACTGTGTTTAGTCACTGTGTGTAGCCCCTGTGTGTTTAGTGACTGTGTTTAGTCACTGTGTGTTGTCACTGTGTTTATTCACTGGAAATAAAATCTTTTCTTGTATCTTTGGAAAAACACTCAGATGTCAGAATTGCGAAATATACTGTATGTCATCCAGCTGCTCAGTTACCTCATAACTACACATACAGTGAGTCTGTGGGTACATACAAACAAATGTGAGAATTATGGTGATTTGATTACTGCTTATTATCTAAAATGGAATTGTGCCATAACAAAAGAGTTTTCATGATATTTAATTGTATTTAATAATGCAGTATGTTGAATACAAGCAGATCTCAATACCACGGTGAGACAATCTAGGGGCAGAATCGCAAGGTTAAGACTTTAGGACAAGTTGGGACATGTTAGGACATGATGGGACATGTTTGGACATGTTGGGACACGTTAGGACATGTTGGGACATGTTAGGACATGTTGGGACATGTTTGGACATGTTGGGACACATTAGGACATGTTGGGACATGTTAGGACATGTTGGGACATGTTGGGACACATTAGGACATGTTGGGACATGTTAGGACGTTAGGACATGTTAGGAGGTGGCTTGAGCTGCAGTAGTTGATATGCATTAACATTTTAATTAGGGATTCTATATCACAGAAAAACAGCTGATTTGATAGTAATGCGTTCAATATATTACAGTAATATTAAAATTCATATATGTTTATGCACTAATAAACATTTTAACAGGTTAAATTAAACTAGCAGAAAAATCCCAAAGCCTTAGTCAGCTTACTGTAATAACGAAGAAAAATCTAAACTGATTTTACCACTGTCTGCGAAACTGTGTGGTGATACTGAGTGTCAGTATAAATAAGGCAATATTGACCTGCCCACATCATGTAAGATTTGCATCATTATTTTTGACATTTGTTTAATGTTCGGCCTTGTCCTGTCAGGCGGAACATGCCTCATTACATGTTTACATGTTCCCTGGCCTCCTGCCCAGGATTACATCACTAACAACAGGTCCAAGGTTAAAATCTAAAACAATATTTACAGTCTCCTTTTTGAATTCATTAATGTTCACTGGAATCTCCGTCAGTCTTGTGAAAGTGCTGTATTTCTTGTCTTTAAGCAACACAACAAACCCTGCAACTTCTGGCAGACCTGTGAAGGTTTGGATTGGAGGATTGGAAGTCTCTGTAGTTCTGGGGACGTAGCTGGGCTTTATCGTTTCCACGTAGCTGGTGGTGCTAGTGGAACCTCTGCTGCACCCACACGTCCAACACGCAGAGACGAGTGTTAACCACTCACCTGCCAAGGGACCTTATCCTGCACCTTAGGCTGTAATACCTGTAAATAATACATGGGTGCCATCATACAGAGTGTGTGTATATGTGTGAGTGTGTGTGTGTGTGTGTGTGTGTGTGTGTGTGTGTGTGTGTGTGTGTGTGTGTGTGTGTGTGTGTGTGTGTGTGTGTGTGTGTGTGTGTGTGTGTGTGTGTGTGTGTGTGTGTGTGTGTGTGTGTGTGTGTGTGTGTGTGTGTGTGTGTGTGTGTGTGTGTGTGTGTGTGTGTGTGTGTGTGTGTGTGTGTGTGTGTGTGTGTGTGTGTGTGTGTGTGTGTGTGTGTGTGTGTGTGTGTGTGTGTGTGTGTGTGTGTGTGTGTGTGTGTGTGTGTGTGTGTGTGTGTGTGTGTGTGTGTGTGTGTGTGTGTGTGTGTGTGTGTGTGTGTGTGTGTGTGTGTGTGTGTGTGTGTGTGTGTGTGTGTGTGTGTGTGTGTGTGTGTGTGTGTGTGTGTGTGTGTGTGTGTGAGTGTGTGTGTGTGAGTGTGTGTGTGTGTGTGTGTGTGTGTGTGTGTGTGTGTGTGTGTGTGTGTGTGTGTGTGTGTGTGTGTGTGTGTGTGTGTGTGTGTGTGTGTGTGTGTGTGTGTGTGTGTGTGTGTGTGTGTGTGTGTGTGTGTGTGTGTGTGTGTGTGTGTGTGTGTGTGTGTGTGTGAGTGTGTGTGTGAGTGTGTGTGTGTGTGTGTGTGTGTGTGTGTGTGTGTGTGTGTGTGTGTGTGTGTGTGTGTGTGTGTGTGTGTGTGTGTGTGTGTGTGTGTGTGTGTGTGTGTGTGTGTGTGTGTGTGTGTGTGTGTGTGTGTGTGTGTGAGTGGGTTTCTCTGCAGTGTTGCTGAGCACTGAACATGCCTGCAGGGGGAGTGTTTTCTTTAGTGATGAGCTTTGCTGGATCTCCCCCCGGCCCGTCACTGTGGAGTTTTGGCCGTACAATAAACAAGCGTTTAATACTTATCTAATCTGAGTGGCGAGGAGAAGCCAGACTGGCTACAGCTCATACAGATGTTCACATCCAATCATCTATCCATAATTGATGAAACATGGAGGTCAGATGTAACGCCTGTCGCCGTCGCCGGCAACAAATAAATGATTATTGACAAAACGGAGCTGGTGTGGCCCAGAGTGTCTGCGAGGTGACGAAGCTCCGAGTCCTGAGCTGCCTGCAGGAGAAATGATGGAGATACAACGCGGGACGAACTCCAACAGAGGGGAGCGGGGGCACACGGAGGAACGGTGGTGTGCCCTGTGGGTGGAGGAGGAGGAGGAGGAGGTGAGAGGTGTGTGGAGAGCACGGGGCCAGCTGTCCACTCTACTTTCATCTCCACACTGGATGTTGAGTGCAATGTATTGAGGGAACTGAATGAAGGATCTGTCTACTGGTGTGAGTGACACAGAGACAGTGAGACACAGAGACAGTGAGACACAGAGACAGTGAGTCCGTCACATTTAGCTCCGCCCCCCACCTGTCAGTCTTCTTGTTATTTTCTGTTTAGCCCCGCCTCTGTCTGTCTGTCATTTCCTTGTTTGGATTTTCCATGTGCTTCTGTTTGTGTTCTCCGGCCACGCCCCTGTCATCTGTAACTCCGCCTTCTCATTGGCGTCTCCAGCTGGGTCTTGTTCAGTTCCTTGTCCAGTTGTATATTTAAACCCTGTGTTTGTCTTAAACTCTGTTTCTGCAATCTGGTTTGTAGATATATTGTAGATATATTTTAAGGTCACCTTAGTCTGTCATGTCTTTACATATTGGTTAGTGTTCTGTGTCTGATTGCCCATCTGTCATCACCCTGGACTGTTATGTCTCTTCTCTTGGATTTGCACGTCTCTCTCTCTCTCTACTCCGCACACCGTCCGCCTCTCCACTTCACGCTCAATGCATTACAGAGACACTGACACATTCGTCCAGTTCAGTTTTTATGAACTTACAAATTAATTTTATGTTAATTTTATATTTACTTGATCTTAATTTGCATGTGCATTCCAAGCTTTTCACTTGTCTTAACACCTTTGTGACAGAACAGAAATGTCTGGGTGTTAATGGATGTGTGTACAGGCAGGAATGTGAATTTGTGTGGGGACCAACTGGACCTGTAATGACAGGAAGCCATTTGGCTTGACCACAGTTAGCTTTTTTATTTGAAAGCTAAAAGGGTCAAAAGAACCCATTTGGTTACTGAGAGTAGGGTTTAGGGTTAGGGTTAGGGTTAGGGTTAGGGTTAGGGTTAGGGTTAGGGTTAGGGTTAGGGTTAGGGTTAGGGTTAGGGTTAGGGTTAGGGTTAGGGTTAGGATTAGGGTTAGGGTTAGGGTTAGGGTTAGGGTTAGGGTTAGGGTTAGGGTTAGGGTTAGGGTTAGGGTTAGGGTTAGGGTTAGGGTTAGGGTTAGGGTTAGGGTTAGAATTAGGTTTAAAAATTGGTTTAACAACTATAAGTGCACAGGCTCACTAATCTTTCAAAAACGATTGGGGAAAGGAAGCCATTGAGTTATGGGGTCTCAGGAGCGAAGGTCTATAGCGGTCCAAAACATCACTGTGTAAGCACTGGTTATGCGGGTAAATCAGTTAAATATCAAAGTTGGGGGAAGAAGGTAAGTAATGGCCAGGGACAGCGATGGGATTAAGGGACAGGGGAACGCAGGAATGATAGAGGTTAGGGTTAGGGTGAAGGAAGAGAGATGGTTGGGGTTAGGTTTGAGGTTGAGGTTAGGTTGGGGTCAGGATTAAGGTTAGGATTAGGATTGGGGTTGGGGTAAGGGTTTGGGTTGGGGTTAGGGTTAGCATTGGGGTAGGGGTTAAGGTTATGGTTGGGGTTGGTGTTAAGGTTAGGGTTAGGATTGGGGTAGGGGTCGGGATGGAGGTTAGGATTAGGTTAGAGGTAGGGGTTGAGGTTAGGGTTAGCTTGGGGATTGAATGCCCTTGTTCCAGAAGCTGGCTAGACGAGCGGATAAGACCATGGACCATCAACCCAGAGGACCATCAACCCAGAGGACCATCAACCCAGAGGACCATCAACCCAATCCCTTGTTCAAGTCCCAGAAGCGACAGAAGACCCAACCATCACCATCCGAAGACCCGACCAGGCATCAGGCGTGGACAAGGATTCCAATAATTACACACACACACACACACACACACACACACACACGGGGATCACCATGGACTCCAAGCGTTAATCCTAGAAAAAGGCGGAAAAAACAAGTGCCACAAAAGGCAAGCGCCAACAATCCCACTCACACCACACATCCCATCACCAAAAAAAATGCCCTCTTTGTCAAAACCAACACAAAATGAGGGTGAGGGTTTAGGGTTAGGGTGAGGGTTAGGGTTAGGGTGAGGGTTAGAGCTAGGGTGAGGGTTAGGGTTAGGGTGAGGGTTAGGGTTAGGGTGAGGGTTAGGTGAGGGTGAGGGTTAGAGCTAGGGTGAGGGGTTAGGGTGAGGGTGAGGGTTAGGGCTAGGTAGGGTGAGGGTGAGGGTTAGGGAGAGGGTGAGGGTTAGGGTGAGGGTGAGGGTGAGGGTTAGGGTGAGGGTGAGGGTTAGAGCTAGGGTGAGGGTTAGAGCTAGGGTGAGGGTTAGGGTTAGGGTGGTGAGGGTGAGGGTTAGGGAGAGGGTGAGGGTTAGAGCTAGGGTGAGGGTTAGGGAGAGGGTGAGGGTTGCTAGGGTGAGGGTTAGGGAGGGTGAGGGGGTGAGGGTGAGGGTTAGGGAGAGGGTGAGGGTTAGAGCTAGGGTGAGGGTTAGGGTTAGGGAGAGGGTGAGGGTTAGAGGGTGAGGGTTAGAGCTAGGGTGAGGGTTAGGGTGAGGGTGAGGGTTAGAGCTAGGGTGAGGGTTAGGGTGAGGGTGAGGGTTAGAGCTAGGGTGAGGGTTAGAGCTAGGGTGAGGGTTAGGGAGAGGGTGAGGGTTAGGGTGAGGGTTAGAGGGTAGGGTGCTAGGGTTAGGGTTAGGGCTAGGGTTAGGGTTAGGGTGAGGGTTAGGGTGAGGGTGAGGGTTAGAGCTAGGGTGAGGGTTAGAGCTAGGGTGAGGGTTAGGGTGAGGGTGAGGGTTAGAGCTAGGGTGAGGGGTTAGGGTGAGGGTGAGGGTTAGAGCTAGGGTGAGGGTTAGGGAGAGGGTGAGGGTTAGGTGAGGGTTAGGGTGAGGTTGAGGGTTAGAGCTAGGGTGAGGGTTAGGGAGAGGGTGAGGGTTAGAGCTAGGGTGAGGGTGAGGGTTAGAGCTAGGGTGAGGGTTAGGGGTGAGGGTGAGGGTTAGAGCTAGGGTGAGGGTTAGGGTGAGGGTTAGAGCTAGGGTGAGGGTGAGGTTGAGGGTTAGAGCTAGGGTGAGGGTTAGAGCTAGGGTGAGGGTTAGGGAGAGGGTGAGGGTTAGGGGAGAGGGTGAGGGTTAGGGTTAGGGTGAGGGTTGAGGGTGAGGGTTAGAGCTAGGGTGAGGGTTAGGGCTAGGGTGAGGGTTAGAGCTAGGGTGAGGGTTAGAGCTAGGGTGAGGGTTAGGGAGAGGGTGAGGAGGGAGAGGGGTTAGGGTTAGGGTAGGGAGGGTGAGGGTTAGAGCTAGGGTGAGGGTTAGGGTGAGGGTGAGGGTTAGGGAGAGGGTGAGGGTTAGGGAGAGGGTGAGGGTTAGAGCTAGGGTGAGGGTTAGCGCTAGGGTGAGGGTTAGCTAGGGTGAGGGTGAGGTGCGGATGGTAGCCTGACTAAGTGTGTGTGGTTCCCTGGTGTGGGGAGTGCGGATGGTAGCCTGACTCATATCACTGTGTTGGTGCTGCTCTCTCAGTAAGTGTCTCACTGGCTCTTAATTACTGGGTAAGATGATGAATATTTTATATAATATATTTATATTTAATATTTTAAGCATATGCTTGGCCACTTTGTCACTGCAGTTCACAAATAAGAGAAACAAGTTAATCTACATATTAATAGGCAAGCGCGAATGTGACTGTACACACATGATGTTTGTGTGTGTGTATGCATGTGTGTGTATGTGTGTGTGTGTGTGTATATGCATGTGTGTGTATGTGTGTGTGTATGTGTGTGTATATGCATGTGTGTATGTGTGTATATGCATGTGTATGTGTGTATGCATGTCTATGTGTGTGTATGTCTGTGTGTGTGTGTGCGTGTGCTTGTGTGTGTATGTGTGTGTGTTTTGGTATGCGTGTGTGTGTGTGTATATGCACGTGTGTGTGTGTGTCTATGTCTGCGTGTGTCTGTGAGTGTGTGTGTGTGTGTATGCATGTGTGTGTGCGTGTGCGTGTGCGTGTATGTATGCGTGTGTGTTTCTGTGTGTGTGTATGTATTCGTGGGTGTGTGTGTGTGTGTATGTATGTATGCGTGTGTGTGTATGTATTTGTGGGTGTGTGTGTGTGTGTGTGTGTGTGTGTGTGTAGGGGGTTTTACTGGTTGCCAGAGTAGTGGCAGCAGGGTGAAATGGCACAACAGCTGCTCTTTTTAGAACAGTCCCAACAACCCCCCTGCCCCCCCTCTCCCTGAGGAGGTGAACCTGCCCACAAAGGGATGAGAAGTTTCATAAGGATGTGTGTGGGAATCATGACGAAGAGCAGGCACACCAACCCCTCCTTACACACACATACACACATACACACACACACACCCACACACAGTCACTCTCTTTCACACACACACACTGGCACATGTCATGAACTCTGCAATCTTGACTGCTGCTAGATGCAACATTATTGTTAAGAGGCAAACAAAAAGAGAGAGAGTGTGTGTGTGTAATTGTGTGTTTTTGTGTGTGTGTGTGTAATTGTGTGTTTTTGTGTGTGTGTGTGTAATTGTGTGTTTGTGTGTGTGTGTGTGTAATTGTGTGCATGTGTGTGTGTGTGTGTGTGTCCATTGGGCATCTTCTTTTTTGCAGCTATGTCTAATGACTAGCGGATGTCCTGAGGGAGATCTGAGCTGTGATTGTGGCCCTGGAAGCATCTGAGGCCCCTCACGCTTGAGAGAGGCGCCATTAAAATGACAATATAAATGGAAATCTCAAGTGATAATTCAGAAGTCAGCAGAGCTACACGAGCTCCCTGACGCTTGGCCCAGAGAGTGGTGCGGTGGCGGACAGGAGGATTAAACTGTCTGATTGAATTTATGGACCTTTAAACTAGCACTTAGAGCCATCAGCAGCTTGTAATGATATGCTTTACTTAGTGAGTGTAAACAATGACAGTCACGGTCCTCTTTGGGTCTAATGGTGTGTGTTCACCCGTGATGTGACAGCACCGCGCATTCAACTGGTTAATGCTTCTCTGTATGATGCACCAGTAGCAGGAAATGGGTGATTACATCATTATTACTGCCCTCGCAAAGCAGCAAACACACAAATAAAAACAAACAACTGATTTGTATTACCATTTTTCTTCAGGAGAACTCAGTGCTGAGACCGAGTGTAACAGTGCAGCTGTAGCTCTGATGAAACGGCCATGTTGCGGCTCTGAGTCACAGCTAATTAGGTTGACCCTCACTGTCATAATTAGCATGTATTCAGCACAATGTGGGACACAACCTCCCTCTTCAAACAATCTATTATAATGCAAAACAGGGTGACCAGGCAGGAGTCGGTGGTGTTTGGTTGCAGCGCTGAAATTCCTTTTACTAAACCAAGACTGTAGCTGGTACCAGCACTTAGTTTTCACATCGTTTATTTTTAAAAAGTTACATTTTAGCTATAATTAGTAATTATAATTTTCTAACGTATCACTGTTTTAATGAATAGCCACAATACACGGGTTAGGGTTGGTAGATGGGTAGGTGTAAGGTTTGGGATAGGGTTGGGGTAGGTGTAGTGTTAGGGTTGGGGTAGTGTTAGGGTTAGGGTTGGGGTAGGTTTAGTGTTACGGTTGGGGTAGTGTTAGGGTAGGGCTAGGGTTGGGGTAGGTGTAGTGTTAGGGTTGGGGTAGTGTTAGGGTTAGGGTTGGGGTAGTGTTAGGGTTAGGGTTGGGGTAGGTGTAGTGTTAGGGTTGGGGTAGTGTTAGGGTTAGGGTTGGGGTAGTGTTAGGGTTAATCTTAACACTACTGGGCTAGAAATTGTCACTTCTTGTAAGTTAACTGTTGCATAGTTTGTGCTCCTTGGGGTCCTCTGTGAATGTTTACATTTTTGTATACTCATAATCAAAATATGCTATATTAAACATCACTGGTTTCTTATTGTGACCCCTGACCTCACAAAACCAGCACATAAATAGATTGTTGTGCAGGGGTTCCTGGTAAGACCTTCTGCACAGATGTGTGTGTGTGTTACAGACCCACACGCCTCCTCGTGATCCCAGACCCATTTGAAGTTTCAGGCTCTATTGATACATCTTCCCAGCGCCACTTTCTCTCAGATATCCCATGATTAGAAGACAAACGGAGCAATTAAGAGAGGGGGCTGTTGTTTTGGATTAGAGGCTGTTCCCTCTCTCAGCCCAGCCATGTCTGGATTATTACTCTTTCAGAGGGGGATTTATCCAGGGGCCACATGGCCATTGCCTGAGGGGGCCCCCCCCACCCCCCCACCCCCCCCCCCCCCCACCCCCACACCCCCAAACCCCCCCCCCCCCACCCCCACACCCCCCTCTCGCTTTTATGGCCTGGGCTTTTTCTGCCAGGCAGCCTCTCTGCAGTGGGGCTGGGGCCGTGGCTAAATGCCCCCAGGCCCTCCCAAAACTCCTTAAATCACCCCGACGTAGATGTATGCAGGGCCCAGAATGAGGCTCGCTGCTGCCTCGAACAGAGCCATGACGATGGGGCGAGGGGGCGAGGGGTGAGAGGCGAGGGGGCGATGGGGCGAGGGGGCGATGGGCGAGGGGGCGATGGGGGGCGAGGGGTGAGAGGCGAGGGGGCGATGGGGGCGAGGGGGCGATGGGCGAGGGGGCGATGGGGCGATGGGCGAGGGGGCGATGGGGCGATGGGCGGGGTGAGAGGGCGAGGGGTGAGAGGCGAGGGGGCGATGGGCGAGGGGTGAGATGCGAGGGGGCGAGGGGGCGATGGGCGAGGGGGCGATGGGGCGAGGGGGCGATGGGCGAGGGGTGAGATGCGAGGGGGCGAGGGGGCGATGGGGCGAGGGTTTTAGGGGCTGGTTTAGAGCCTCACAAAGGCGGTAAAGGTTGGAGAAATGTTAGACTCAACTCCACATGACTTGGCTTCTGCAAGGTTGTGTACTTTGGAGTAACTGTTTATGATTCCACTGTAAGTCCATGTGTCAGAAGCCCCTGTGTGCATATCGGTGTACATTCGAGTTTAAAGAGTTGCAGCAATGCCAAAACTAAACGATGTCAATGTTAATGTTAATGTCAATGTTACTTTTGTAAGTCGCTCTGGATAAGAGCGTCTGCTAAATGCCGTAAATGTAAATGTAAATGTTAAATTCATTATGGGTTAAAGAGGACGAATCTTATTGGAAGTGTGTTAGATTTGTTTAAATTAGCCAATAAAAACATTTATTTTTTAAATTTGAAAACTTAATGGCCCCTGGTGTGTACACTGTAATTAACAACAAACCCCCAAACCACAACACCACCACCCCCACCATCACCACCATCACCATCACCCCACCTCCACCAATACCCCCCACCACACCACCACCATCACCATCACCCCCAACCCCACCATCACCACCATCACCATCACCCCCACCTCCACCAATACCCCCCACCACACCACCACCATCACCATCACCCCCAACCCCACCATCACCATCACCCCCACCTCCACCAATACCCCCCCCACCACACCACCACTATCACCATCACCCCCCAACCCCACCATCACCATCACCCCCACCTCCACCAATACCCCCCACCACACCACCACCATCACCATCACCCCCAACCCC
>JAGXOD010001386.1:420000-440000 GCA_020368025.1 Brachyhypopomus occidentalis
GAACCACATTATTCTGGAACCAGTGCTCTTTAGGAAAGTGCCAGCAGGGTTTAGTGCCACTGGAAGCCAATGTGGTTGTAGAGCTGTGGGCCTGTTTGGGTATTGTTCTGTGTAGCTGTGCAGCTGTGGTTCTGTGTGGCTGTGGTTCTGTGCAGCTGTGTGGCTGTGGTTCTGTGCAGCTGTGGGGCTGTGGTTCTGTGTAGCTGTGGTTCTGTGCAGCTGTGGGGCTGTGGGGCTGTGTGGCTGTGGTTCTGTGTGGCTGTGGTTCTGTGCAGCTGTGGGGCTGTGGTTCTGTGTAGCTGTGGTTCTGTGCAGCTGTGGGGCTGTGTGGCTGTGGTTCTGTGTGGCTGTGGTTCTGTGCAGCTGTGGCTGTGTAGCTGTGGTTCTGTGTGGCTGTGGTTCTGTGTGGCTGTGGTTCTGTGCAGCTGTGGCTGTGTGGCTGTGGTTCTGTGTGGCTGTGGTTCTGTGCAGCTGTGGCTGTGTGGCTGTGGTTCTGTGTGGCTGTGGTTCTGTGCGGCTGTGGCTGTGGTGTTTTCCTGGGCATCAATCACTGTGACAGCTGTGACAGGACCTGCATTTGCCCCCCAACAAGCAACTTCAGAAATCCAGAACAGCTGCAGCGCCACAGATGACGGTTCAACACTAAGACACGTGAGCTGGAGACTAAGCACAGTTAGTGCCTTCATACATATTTCTACAACAATTCAGTCATTGTTCAACTGTCTTTCTTTGCTCTGAACTTTGAGTCAATCTCTTTGAATAGAAAAAAACATAAAATGAATTAATAAGGGATTCAAATTTGATCACCTAGCCCATACCTTTCTTGCACAATGATTTATTTATGCTTAAGTCATCAGTTTCTAAATAAAAAATGAGAGAGAGTGTCTTGGTGAATCATTTTGAAATTTCTAAATTATAAGGAAGGTTTAGTAATGAAGGCAAGCCTTGGAGACAGAGGTCAAAAGTAAGAACCATTCTGATGATGTCATGTACAATACCGCCCTGGTGTAAAGGTGTAATTAACTAGAATATATTAATTCTTTATCATGCTACTTTTGAATAAAACATCTCTGTTTTGCTTAGGTTGCTGTATATCTATGTGCTGTATATCTAGGAGCATAGTAAGACCTGAATATCTGTGGCTTTCCATCATGATTTCTTTTAATAATACTTTTTGATACTTTCTATTAAAATATATTAAACACAATGATTCTAAAAAATCATTTCATGTATTTACTGTATGTACACTGGATTCCTTTCAGACTGAGACTCCTTTAGTGAACACACATCAACAGCACGTCACTCGCACGCCGCTTTCATAGCATTGTCCCTCATATTTAACCTACATTTCAGTTTCTTTCAGCATCTGTATTTGAACACCACTGGAATGTAAAACAAAGGCACGGGTGTGGTGACCCCCCCCCCGCTGACTGTGAGGAGAATGCCCATTCTGTCAGCTTCAGGTTTGATCTGGGGGGGGGGAGGAATGTGGCAAAAGCTTCTTTTATATTCAAATGAGAACATTACCATAAAGACCTGCACCAGTCAGGTCCCCTTTCCTTGTGTCTCATTTGAATAGCTCATATCTCCACGACAACGCTCTGCTGGCTTCATTTGGGCTTCCGTCCCTAGAACGGGACACCTCTGCAGTCGGGCGTGCCACACCTCAGGCCCAGTCATTCATCAGGAGAGAAATCCCTTCCCAGATGAAGAGAAATAACTGTCAAGGTGGTAATGAACAGTGTAAACAGCGAAGATTAATTAGCCCAAGAAGACTCATATTTTCATGTCAAAAGCTCACAGTCAGGACACACTGTGTATTTTTCTCCTTCAGAATGAGACAATTTCCAGTTGTGTTATTTGTGTTGTCAGGGCCTGATGTAGAAACACCTGTGGTGGTGTCTACACAAGCACGCTTCATAAATCACACGCCAGAGAGAAGGTTAAAGGTGCAAACCTGAAGAGTACCAGACAGCCCTAGTACACACTCACTGCGTTGTCAGGGAGGGTTGGGGGAAACTTTAGTTTTAACATCTCTTTGGGGTAAAATATCTCTCCAGTGTCATCTTCACACTGAACTACATCTCCCCCTCCACCCTCTCTCGCCTCCGTCAGCTCAAACCCCACCCAAGTGCTTTGGGTTTTCTAATTTAGTTTAGATGCCAAGGTTACTGGCTACTGGTCAGCCTGGTGGTTATGGGTGATTAGATTTGGACTTCAGCAGTGGTGTAAATATGTGACTTTGCACTGGTCAGTAAATGATCTGTGTAGGAATTATATCATGTAACAAATGGTATATTATCAAGTGATATGGACTATTAAACGCATGGATATGTAGATGCATAAGGACAGGGTTTCACATAACTCTTCATTTTTAAATCTGCAGATAACAATAAGATGCATATCACAAGCTGACGTGGGGAAAGTGGCTCTGAGTTTTATACTGAGATCCTCGTAAGAGAAAATCATTTCCTCATTCTGAACACACACTTATTGTAATGCCAGTCCTCCCAGTGTTCCCAGTGCTCCCAGTGCTCCCAGTGTTCCCAGTGCTCCCAGTGCTCCCAGTGTTCCCAGTGTTCCCAGTGCTCCCAGTCCTCCCAGTGTTCCCAGTGCTCCCAGTCCTCCCAGTGTTCCCAGTGCTCCCAGTGCTCCCAGTGTTCCCAGTGCTCCCAGTCCTCCCAGTGTTCCCAGTGCTCCCAGTGCTCCCAGTGTTCCCAGTGCTCCCAGTGCTCCCAGTGTTCCCAGTGCTCCCAGTGTTCCCAGTCCTCCCAGTCCTCCCAGTGTTCCCAGTGCTCCCAGTGCTCCCAGTGTTCCCAGTGCTCCCAGTGTTCCCAGTCCTCCCAGTCCTCCCAGTGCTCCCAGTGCTCCCAGTCCTCCCAGTCCTCCCAGTGCTCCCAGTGCTCCCAGTCCTCCCAGTTCTCCCAGTGCTCCCAGTGCTCCCAGTGCTCCCAGTCCTGCCAGTCCTCCCAGTGATCCCAGTGCTCCCAGTCCTCCCAGTGCTCCCAGTGCTCCCAGTCCTTCCAGTCCTCCCAGTGCTCCCAGTGCTCCCAGTGCTCCCAGTGTTGTGCTACTCAAGCTGCCAACGTGACCAATGAACATGACCAGTGGGACAGCAGTGGACACAACGGTGGACATGATGGATCAGCTAATGTCTGATGTCTCCAGTGGAAGAGTGTCCCCCCTCTCACCCTGCCTGTCTGTGTGTGGTGTGTGTTGGGTGTGTGGTGTGTGTTGGGTGTGTGGTGTTGGGGGTGTGTGGTGTGTGTGGTATGTGTTGGGTGTGTGGTGTGGGTGGTGTTGGGGGTGTGTGGTGTGTGTGGTGTTGGGTGTGTGGTGTGTGTTGGGTGTGTGTGTTGTGTGTTGGGTGTGAGGTGTTGGGGGGGTGTGGTGTGTGTGGTGTTGGGTGTGTGGTATGTGTTGGGTGTGTGGTGTATGTGGTGTGTGTTGGGTGTTTGGTATGTGTTGGGTGTGTGGTGTGTGTTGGGTGTGAGGTGTTGGGTGTGTGTGGTGTGTGTGGTATGTGTTGGGTGTGTGTGGTGCGTGTGGTATGTGTTGGGTGTGTGGTGTGGGTGGTGTTGGGGGTGTTTGGTTTGTGTGGTATGTGTTGGGTGTGTGTGGTGTGTGTTGGGTGTGTGGTGTGTGTGGTGTGTGTTGGGTGTGTGTGCGGCCCCTTCGGACAGGAAGGGTTGAGTCTGCTCCAGCCTCATCAGGCTCCTCCAGGCCTGTCATGTCATGCAGGGAGTGATGGGGGACTTTGTGCCATATGGCTGACCACAACCCTGCAGCCTCCCCAGGGGGCGGAGCTTCAGTTCAGCCTCCCCAGGGGGCGGAGCTTCAGTTCAGCCTCCCCAGGGGGTGGAGCTTCAGTTCAGCTCCCTCATCAGTGTGTGAGAGAGAAAGAGAGAGAGAGAGAGAGAGAGAGAGAGAGAGAGGATGACAGAGAGAGAGACAGAGAGAGAGAAGAGGGAGGGAGACAGAGAGAGAGGGGGAGAGAGAGAGAGAGAGAGAGCAGAGAGATAGAGGGGGAGGGGGAGAGAGAGAGAAGGATAAAGATAGAGAGAAAGACAGAAAAAGAATGGGACAGAAGCCAAGACATTGAAGGCAAGACATTGTTCAACAAATAAAAATAAAAATAAATAAAAATTTGTTGTAATTTTAAAATGTTTTCATCTTATAACATATGCATATTTTTTAAAATATTAATACAGTTTAAGCTCCCTCCACATCCCAGCCAGCCTGTATAAGCCTGGTGAGTGTGTCTCAGTTATGTGAGTGTGTCTCAGTTACGTGAGTGTGTCTCAGTTATGTGAGTGTGTCTCAGTTAAGTGAGTGTGTCTCAGTTATGTGAGTGTGTCTCAGTTACGTGAGTGTGTCTCAGTTATGTGAGTGTGTCTCAGTTACGTGAGTGTGTCTCAGTTACGTAAGTGTGTCTCAGTTACGTGAGTGTGTCTCAGTTACGTGAGTGTGTCTCAGTTAAGTGAGTGTGTCTCAGTTACGTGAGTGTGTCTCAGTTACGTGAGTGTGTCTCAGTTAAGTGAGTGTGTCTCAGTTATGTGAGTGTGTCTCAGTTAAGTGAGTGTGTCTCAGTTACGTGAGTGTGTCTCAGTTACGTGAGTGTGTCTCAGTTATGTGAGTGTGTCTCAGTTATGTGTCAGGGACAGGCTGCCTAACAGGCTGGTCTGCGCTCTGTCCTGCTGTGTCCAGACGTTCAGCAGCCTTAATGGGGAACAGCACATGACCTTTTGAATGTGCTTGTGTTGGACCGAGCGCCACTTCCAAATATTTGCATACTTTTGTGTCTGTAAAGGTGAGAGGGGCAGGTTCTCCTCCTGAGCCACGTCTACACAGGGCTGTCTCCTCCCTCCTGGAGGTGCAGAGGAGGTGCCTGACGGGTCCTTTCATGCTGCTCACACAGGGCCTGCGTCTCCTCTCCCCCTACCACACCAATCACAGGGCGCTGGACACTTGTGGAAGCTGCTATGAGAAAACGATGTTTCTGAGGGTCTGTGTAATAGACTAGTAGTAGTAGTAGTAGAAGTATTATTATTATTATTATTATTATTATTATTATTATTATTATTAATAGTAATAATAATATGAGTAATAAGAATAATAATATACTTGTAATTCTTATAATTGCAATAATAATAATAACAATAATAATAATAATAATATAACACTAATAATAACATATAATAACAATAAGAATGAACTCAACATTGTTGTGCTTTCACTATTACAAGAGATGAGCAGCAGAGAGTGTTTACCATGGTAACGGTGACAGGGGTGATTTTTAATAATGGCATTTTATTATTGCTTTTATTATTACTATTATTCACAAGGCATAAATTACACAGAGAGCTACAGCAGGGTGAACCATACCTCAAAGTATGAGACCACATTGAAACATCTGCATTACATTGCTGTACATTTGTATTGCACACTGACATATTGACATATGACTTCTGATATCTGAAGAGTAATCTGACTGTTTGGGCGGTAAACTTGAAGTGAGTGAATGGAGTGGAAGTGCTCATTGAGCAGAGTGGCGAGACCCAGTCCGGCAGAATTTGTATGGTTAATGGGGACACCTATTGGCCAGATGGACATCCTACAGCAAGGTGTCAGAACTATGCCAAAATGGGCTGGTCTCGGCAAATGTGCACCGATTCTAAAAGAGGTGCAGACAGACTTTATAAATGCGAAGTTTTGTTTAGTAATTATCATTCACTCGCTATGAGCACGTGCTTCACACGTCCCTGCATTATTACAAGCATTTAATGTAATGCAAAGCTTGTTTGCTAGTCAAGGCAGAATCGATGTGAAACAAATGAAAACCTGATCATCTGACCCGCTGCTCCAGACCCTCAGCTGAACGTCAGCCTACCTTCTATATTGAGTTCAGTTTTAAACGCGACATTTCTCATGGTATTTTTGTATTTTAGATCGTCATGCATTCTATAGTGGCCGTTTCTATTATTTTATGCGGTCTTACTTTACATGGCTCGACTTTACTCTAGGTACTCTGCTTTACTGTACATGCTCTACTTTACATGCTCTACTTTACACGCTCTACTTTACATGGCTCGACTTTACTCTAGGTACTCTGCTTTACTGTACATGCTCTACTTTACATGGCTCGACTTTACTCTAGGTACTCTGCTTTACTGTACATGCTCTACTTTACATGCTCTACTTTACACGCTCTACTTTACACGCTATACTTTAAATGCTCTACATGCTTTACATACCAAACGTGCTCTTCTTTGCGTGCTCTAATTTAATTTACATGCTCTACTTTACTTTACTGGTCTACTTTAAAACTGAGACAGAACATTTAAGTTGTAAATCTTTTTTTAAACATTTATTTTATTTAAAATGTCTATTTCAATAATAAAAACATAAGCACAAATATACAAAAAATCTATACTATTATTATTAGAATTATTATTATTATGATTATTATTATTATATTATTATGATCATTATTATGATTATTATTATGATGATGATTATTGTAGTTGTTATTATTAGTATAATTCTTGTTTTTATTTTTTATTTTTATCTAAAATGTAAACATTTTACATGTTTACATTTTATGTAAAATGAATGTAATATATCCTATTTCTTTTATATCTCAGAGGACTGGTGATGTGTCTGTTGTTAAAAAAGGTGTGTGAGACTAAGTGGAACTGCATACTGAAGACATGTCTCTGTAATGTAACTGCTAAAAAAATAGAAAAATGTAAAAATAAAAAAATGAATTTCTGTGTTTGTATGTCTGTGTCTGCCCTGTGTTGGTATATCTGTATCTCTCTCTCCCTCTCTCTCTCTCACACTCTCTTTCATTCCCTCCCCCTCTCTCTCTCCCTCACTCTATCTCTCTCCCTCTCTCTCTATCTCTCTCTTTCTACCTTCCTCTCTCTCCACAATAACTGGAGCAACAGAAAATGACAAAGGAAATGAAAAAAAATACTTTGAAACAGGACAGGATGTGTTTAAGTTTTCATCTTTTTAAAGTCCTCGTCTTGAGTGTGTATTCAACAGGTGTGTTTTCTCAACTCGGACTGCTGATCCTGGCCACGTCCCCTGGTTGTGCTACCTCAGGAAGGACATCCTGCACAAGAAATGGAATAATTCATGAGTCGCCATTAAAAACGAACCCTTCCATCCTTAGACAGCACATACAACTTGGAATTTGTCATAATGGACTTGTGATGCTCAGCTGTTTCTCCTCTCATCACCATTGGCAACGTGAGAACCACGAATCCCCTTTAGCTGTTTGCTGGGAAAAGTCACAATGATTGTGGCAAGATGGTTCCTTGTTAATATGTCAGGAGGGTGTCAAACCCCTAAAGCCCAACATACATTTCCTGCCCCTCCCCTCCCACCAAGCACACACACATATGTACACACACGCACTGGACTGGGTTTTGGTTCACAAACAGATGTAGTAATGACCAGCTTACTTCCCTGGGCCTGTTACATGTACCTGATTAAAGTCTGAGGATTGTCAGTTCTTGATTGTATCTATGTATGCTGCACGTGTGTGTCGCTAAACGCTAAACATCTGTGAGCCTGCTGTGTGTCTATGGGTGTATAGGGGGTGTATAGTGGGTGTATAGTGGGTGTATAGGGGGTGTATAGTGGGTGTATAGGGGGTGTATATGGGGTGTATAGCGGGTGTATAGTGGGTGTATAGTGGGCTTATAGTGGGTGTATAGTGGGTGTATAGTGGGTGTATAGGGGGTGTACAGGGGGTGTATAGTGGGTGTATAGGGGGTGTACAGGGGGTGTATAGTGGGTGTATAGTGGGCTTATAGTGGGTGTATAGTGGGTGTATAGTGGGTGTACAAGGCCTCTGTCCTGTGGAAAACCCTCTGATTGCTCACTTTTTCAATTATTCATTAATGTGAAATTGTGTTTGTGTCAAGTGGAACTTTGGGCCATTTCTTCTGGGGACATGTGTCCTCCTTCTTGGTCCATGTCCCCATGTCTTCACTCTGCTGGCAATTTCCTGCTCAGAGAAAATGTTGTTTAGGAATCTATTTCAACCTTTGTGGAAATTGCTGATTTGTCTTTATGCTTTAGACCTTTTGTGTGACTCGGCCATTAATTATGAATTGTGTACGACAGATCCAGACACAGCGATACACGCCACACTACACCTAGCTGGAGCTCCACACTACACCCAGCTGGAGCTCAGAGTTTGTGCTCACTGTTTCAGAAAACTGTGTTCAGTTCCTAGGTACAAATAATAATAACAACAGCAATAATAGTTATAATGGTGATGATGATGATGATGATGATGGCAGTAATGATGATCATAACAATCCTTTCAGCAAATAAATGTATAATATTATCAAATATATATTAAAATAAGTAAAGTTAGAATTAAATATATTAAAAAAACATTTTTAGCAGAATAAGAGTCCTTGAACAATGGCAAGAATAGCTTTCCTCATTATTTTCCGTTCTTGCCAATAACTAAAATGTATTGTGGGTTGTTCCTTAAGAGTAATGTCCTTAAGTGTAATTAAAAATTTGGCAGTGCAGACATTATTAACACTCAGAGGACTTTTGGGTCTTCTCTCAGATAGCCAGTGTGAGAGGAAAATGTGATGTGAAAGATATTTCATGTGAGACTCAATGAATAAAATAACAGGGATATAAAAGACCCAGCAAATGACCGTTAGTGGAAAAAATCCCTCCACATGTTTTAACCTCTCATTTCATCTGGAATACTTTAATAAGCACTTATTTAACTTTATACATTAAATATGGTCTGAAGACTTTAATGTATTTTAAATATGCTGTTAAGTTTCTCAAATAAATGACTATTTAGACGGGGTGTGTCACAGGCGGTATGGATACAGCTCCAGCCAGAGTGAGATGATTTGATCTTGAGATGAATTTTATTCTTCATACATCCTGATAACTGTAGATTTAATGATTTACTGTGTGACACTCAAAATGTATCCTCTGAAAATCTGTATATCTTGTTCATTTCTGTTATTTGATTATTTCTTTAGTTGTTTAGATGCATTAATCTAATAATGATGTGTCTAAAGTATCTAATAATGTGGTGTCAGGATATTTTTGGGAAGTGGATTTGGACGACATTAATTCTCTGTCACCAGAGCAGTCTGTGCATTCAACAGTTAAACACAATCAATAGTAAAACATCATTCTTAAAAAACTCTTTATATGTGAGAATCCAATGTGTTGCTTTATGATGTGCTTGCCATATTTTTTGCCACCATCAGCTTTGCTCAAAACTCACACAAAAATCAATGTGCACAATGTAGTCCAGTGAAGATGCTACTACAGCTTATACAGTAATACAGCATTACAGCACTACAGCTAATACAGCACTACAGCATTACAGCACTACAGCTTATACAGTACTACAGCATTACATCATTACAGCACTACAGCTTATACAGTACTACAGCATTACGGCACTACAGCTTATACAGTACTACAGCATTACAGTAATACAGCATTACAGCACTACAGCTAATACAGCACTACAGCATTACAGCACTACAGCTTATACAGTACTACAGCATTACAGTAATACAGCATTACAGCACTACAGCTAATACAGCACTACAGCATTACAGCACTACAGCTTATACAGCACTACATCATTACAGCACTACAGCTTATACAGTACTACAGCATTACAGTAATACAACATTACAGCACAACAGCTTATGCAGTACAATAGCTAATACAGCACTACAGCTAATACAGTACTACAGCATTACAGCACTACAGCTAATACAGCACTATATCATTACAGCACTACAGCTTATACAGTACTACAGCATTACAGCACTACAGCTTATACAGTACTACAGCATTACAGTAATACAGCATTACAGCACTACAGCTAATACAGCACTACAGCATTACAGCACTACAGCTTATACAGTACTACAGCATTACAGCACTACAGCTAATACAGCACTACAGCATTACAGCACTACAGCTAATACAGCATTACAGCACTACAGCTTATACAGTACTACAGCATTACAGCACTACAGCTAATACAGCACTACAGCATTACAGCACTACAGCTTATACAGTACTACAGCATTACAGCACTACAGCTTATACAGTACTACAGCATTACAGAACTACAGCTAATACAGCACTACAGCTAATACAGTACTACAGCACTACAGCTTATACAGTAGTACAGCATTACAGAACTACAGCTAATACAGCACTACAGCTAATACAGTACTACAGCATTACAGCACTACAGCTAATACAGCACTACAGGTAATACAGCACTACAGCATTACAGCACTACAGTACTACATTACAGCACTACAGCTTATACAGTACATTACAGCACTACAGCTAATACAGCATTACAGCACTACTACAGCATTACAGCTTATACAGCACTACAGCTACAGCACTACAGCTTATACAGTACTACAGCATTACAGCACTACAGCTTATACAGTACTACAGCATTACAGCACTACAGCTTATACAGTACTACAGCATTACAGCACTACAGCTTATACAGTACTACAGCTTATACAGTACTACAGCATTACAGCACTACAGCATTACAGTAATACAGCATTACAGCACTACAGCTAATACAGCACTACAGCATTACAGCTCTACAGCTTATACAGTACTATAGCTAATACAGTACTACAGCATTACAGCACTACAGCTAATACACAGCACTACAGCATTACAGCTCTACAGCTTATACAGTACTATAGCTAATACAGTACTACAGCATTACAGCACTACAGCTAATACATCACTACAGCATTACAGCACTACAGCATTACAGTAATACAAATACAGCATTACAGCACTACAGCTAATACAGCACTACAGTATTACAGCTCTACAGCTTATACAGTACTATAGCTAATACAGTACTACAGCATTACAGCACTACAGCTAATACAGTACTACAGCATTACAGCACTAGCTACAGCATTACAGCACTACAGCATTACAGCACTACAGCTAATACAGTACTACAGCATTACAGCACTACAGCTTATACAGTACTACAGCATTACAGCACTACAGCTTATACAGTACTACAGCATTACAGCACTACAGCTAATACAGCACTACAGCATTACAGCACTACAGCTAATACAGTACTACAGCATTACAGCACTACAGCTTATACAGTACTACAGCATTACAGCACTACAGCTTATACAGCAAATAGCTAATACAGTACTACAGCATTACAGCACTACAGCTAATACAGTACTACAGCATTACAGCACTACAGCTACAGCATTACAGCACTACAGCATTACAGTACTACAGCATTACAGCATTACAGCACTACAGCTTATACAGCACTATAGCTAATACAGTACTACAGCATTACAGCACTACAGCTAATACAGTACTACAGCATTACAGCACTACAGCTAATACAGTACTACAGCATTACAGCACTACAGCTAATACAGCATTACAGCACTACAGCTTATACAGTACTACAGCATTACAGCACTACAGCTTATACAGCACTATAGCTAATACAGTACTACAGCATTACAGCACTACAGCTAATACAGTACTACAGCATTACAGCACTACAGCACTACAGCATTACAGCACTACAGCTAATACAGCACTACAGCATTACAGCACTACAGCTTATACAGTACTACAGCTTATACAGCACTAGAGCTGTAGCATTACAGCACTACAGCATTACAGCACTACAGCATTACAGCACTACAGCATTACAGCACTACAGCTAATACAGTATTAGAGCATTACAGCACTACAGCTAATACAGCAGCTAATACAGCACTACTAGCAGCACTACAGCTAATACAACACTACAGCATTACAGCACTACAGCTAATACAGCACTACAACATTACAGCACTACAGCTAATACAGTACTACAGCATTACAGCACTACAGCTAATACAGCACTACAGCACTACAGCTAATACAGCACTACAGCTAATACAGCACTACAGCATTACAGCACGACAGCATTACAGCACTACAGCTAATACAGTACTACAGCATTACAGCACTACAGCTTATACAGTACTACAGCATTACAGCACTAAAGCTAATACATCACTACAGCTAATACAGTACTACAGCATTACAGCACTACAGCTAATACAGAAACACGTCACTGCAGTTAATACAGCACTACAGTACTATGGCATTACAGCACTACAGCTTATACAGCACTACAGCTAATTCTGTCCAACGGCACTACAGTACTATAGGGCAGTGTACTCTGGGTAGTGTACTCTGGGTAGTGTACCCTGGTGTAGTGTACTCTGGGTAGTTTACCCTGGTGTAGTGTACTCTGGGTAGTGTACCCTGGTGTAGTGTACTCTGGGTAGTTTACCCTGGTGTAGTGTACTCTAGTGTACTCTGGGTAGTGTACCCTGGTGTAGTGTACTCTGGGTAGTGTACTCTGGTGTAGTGTACTCTGGGTAGTTTACCCTGGTGTAGTGTACTCTGGGTAGGGTACTCTGGGTAGTTTACCCTGCTGTAATTTACCCTGGTGTAGTGTACTCTGGGTAGGGTACTCTGGGTAGTTTACCCTGCTGTAATGTACTCTGGGTAGTGTACTCTGGGTAGTGTACCCTGGTGTAGTGTACTCTGGGTAGTTTACCCTGGTGTTGTGTACTCTGGGTAGTGTACTCTGGGTAGTGTACCCTGGTGTAGTGTACTCTGGGTAGTTTACCCTGGTGTAGTGTACTCTGGGTAGTGTACTCTGGGTAGTGTACCCTGGTGTAGTGTACCCTGGTGTAGTGTACTCTGGGTAGGGTACTCTGCGTAGTGTTCCCTGGTGTAGTGTACTCTGGGTAGTGTACTCTGGGTAGTGTACTCTGGTGTAGTGTACTCTGGGTAGTGTACCCTGGGTAGTGTACTCTGGGTAGTGTACTCTGGGTAGTGTACCCTGGTGTAGTGTACTCTGGGTAGTGTACTCTGGGTAGTGTACTCTGGGTAGTTTACCCTGGTGTAGTGTACTCTGGGTAGTGTACTCTGGGTAGTGTACCCTGGTGTAGTGTACCCTGGTGTAGTGTACTCTGGGTAGTTTACCCTGGTGTAGTGTACTCTGGGTAGGGTACTCTGGGTAGTGTACCCTGGTGTAGTGTACTCTGGGTAGTGTTACCCTGGTGTACTCTAGTGTACTCTGGGTAGTGTACTCTGGTGTAGTGTACTCTGGGTAGTGTACCCTGGGTAGTGTACTCTGGGTAGTGTACTCTGGGTAGTGTACCCTGGGTAGTGTACTCTGGGGTGTACCCTGGGTAGTGTACTCTGGTGTAGTGTACCCTGGGTAGTGTACTCTGGGTAGTGTACCCTGGGTAGTGTACTCTGGTGTAGTGTACCCTGGTGTAGTGTACTCTGGGTAGTGTACCCTGGTGTAGGGTGTGGGTACCCTGGTGTGGGTACTCTGGGTAGTGTACCCTGGTGTAGTGTACTCTGGGTAGTGTACCCTGGTGTAGTGTACTCTGGGTAGTGTACTCTGGGTAGTGTACCCTGGTGTAGGGTACTCTGGGTAGTGTACCCTGGGTAGTGGGTAGTGTACCCTGGGTAGTGTACTCTGGGTAGTGTACCCTGATGTAGGGTAATCTGGGTAGTGTACCCTGGTGTAGGGTACTCTGGGTAGTGTACCCTGGTGTAGGGTACTCTGGGTAGTGTACCCTGTTGTAGGGTACTCTGGGTAGTGTTCCCTGGTGTAGTGTACCCTGGGTAGTGTTCCCTGGTGTAGTGTACTCTGGGTAGTGTACCCTGGGTAGTGTACCCTGGTGTAGTGTACTCTGGGTAGTGTACCCTGGTGTAGGGTACTCTGGATAGTGTACCCTGATGTAGGGTACTCTGGGTAGTGTACCCTGGTGTAGGGTACTCTGGGTAGTGTACCCTGGTGTAGGGTACTCTGGGTAGTGTACTCTGGTGTAGGGTACTCTGGGTAGTGTACCCTGGTGTAGGGGTACTCTGGGTAGTGTACCCTGGTGTAGGGTACTCTGGGTAGTGTACTCTGGTGTAGGGTACTCTGGGTAGTGTACTCTGGTGTAGGGTACTCTGGGTAGTGTACCCTGGTGTAGGGTACTCTGGGTAGTGTACCCTGGTGTAGGGTACTCTGGGTAGTGTACTCTGGTGTAGGGTACTCTGGGTAGTGTACCCTGGTGTAGGGTACTCTGGGTAGTGTACCCTGGTGTAGGGTACTCTGGGTAGTGTACCCTGGTGTAGGGTACTCTGGGTAGTGTACTCTCGGTGTGAGAAACACTGGCATGAAGCCAGATGGTTTTGCCCTCCTGGACGTCCTGCTGCATGTTACAGAGTTACATGTTATGTATGTTACATATTATGTTATGTCACATGTTATGTATGTTACATATTATGTTATGTCACATGTTATGTATGTTACATATTATGTTATGTTACATGTTATGTTCAGCATGTTCATGGTCATGTTTAGTCAGTTTTCTTTATGAATGTTAATATGCACACTGCAGATTTAGAGGGACTCAGTCCTATAGGTGTCTGATCTGCTGTTCAGGAGGCAGTTAGGACGGGCTGGAGCTTCTACATTTATCTGTTAAATAATACAGAGAGAAGACAGATACCTGGTCGCTTCCAGCAAGAGGAGTAGCTCCTATAACCACTCTGTGTCCTTACACAGTTACTTTCCAATGTTTTACTGTCTGTCCTCCATACACTCTGTATAAATTGAAGTGAGGTGAGATTTGTTCTGGTCTATGCTACAACACAACAGTGCATAAGCAAAGAACACACGGCTACAGAAGTGTACACACAACACATAAAACACACCACACATAACACAACACATACAACACCACACACTGGCCAGACTGCCACGCTAGTAATCAGACTGCCATGCTGATGATCAGACATCCATGATGATGACATCATAACGTTCTTAGTGAGGCTGTGCTCTGTGTCATCTGAGGAAATGTTTAGAACTCCACACAAAAAGGCAAAACTTTGCCACATGTGTATGAAATATGGCGTTATTACATTAGGCAGGAGTAAACTTTCATTATTATGTCTATGCTGAATATTATTTCACATCTTAGTCTACTTCTGTCTTGCAGAAGCATGAAGGCAGATTCAGGCAGCGAAGGACTTGATGAACAAGGATGAAAGATGGCCCTAATCGTATTCCAGTATACTTAAGAGAGCATCTCGGGGTTTAGGCGGCTGGAAGAGCTCGTCCCTAACGGTTATCAATTATTACTCATCTTGGAGGCTTCTACACCCTGGAAGCTCAGATAGTTCACAAGATTTTTTTTCGAGACACTTCACAAATTTTTTGCACCAAACACAACCCATCACAGCTTGGGTCTCTATGGAAACGGTAGTTTCTGTGACACTTCCGACTACTTCGTCCTAGCTGGAATTCTAAAGGCCCAATCACAGAGTCAGTAGATATGAAGATTGAGATGGTGGTCGTGGCGCTCAGAGGCCGTAGGTTCTCACTCTGAGAGCACGCTTTCAAAAAGAAACAAATGAAACTTCATTTTTTTTATTTTTATACTTTTTCCATGTTTTTGCAGTTACATGAAGATTAAGATTAAGATTACATTAAGATATTTGCCATCAAAAGAACCCAAATAATAGTTCCAAGAAGTGATACATCATGATAATTTTTTATAGTATTAAAATCTGTAAAAAAAAATCACTTATCCATGATTAAAACTGTTAACCTAATTGTCATTTAATTACATATGCACACATTAATTTTTTGTCTAATATGGAACCACTTTCTTTTTCAATTAGGCAAATGAATGTCATATTTACATGAGATTTACATAAGTACATGGGTCATTTATAATTCATTAGAATTAAACCATTACCTCTCACTGCACTCTTGACCACCTGTTGGGTCACACACTAAATATTTCACACCCTTTTCTCCATAGTTTTGTTTTTTCTTCTCCTTTATGTGTCTTTGATGTTTTGTTCCACATTCTTCTTTTTTTCACCAGATCTCGGTGGACTAGACGGGAATAATCCCACTCTTCTCTTTCAAGCTTGAAACTTTGCATTTTAACAGTTGTCTGGAGATCCTTTTTCTTTCCGTATGAAATATCATCTTTAATAAAAGGGGAAGAGGGATGCCATGTGCGCGGTAAATCCGCACTAACCACACAGAGGCCTGCGTCTCTGGGAGACTGATTAGTATCCAGGCTCAGTGCTGTTCTTCTCCGTAATGAGGGGACGTGCTGCCGCTCAGCCTTCATGCTTCCTACAAGGGTGGAGGCAATTACTGAAAGCCTCGACTTTCCCTGGATCTCACTGTCTTTCGCTGGATCTCTGTCTGGATCTCTCTGTGTCTTCACTGCCAAAAGAGTTTTCTGTATTTGTGTCCATCTCTGCAGTATGACTGCAGAAAATGAACAGGCCTCTGTTCATTTTCTGCAGTCATACTGCAGAGATGGACACAAAGTAGATGCATTCAGCAGGACACCCTGTTCGAGAGGGTGTGGCTTACCCAAGAGGGCGTGGCTTGCCAACAGGGTCAGGCTTAGGCTTAGGGTTATAGCCTAACCTTCCCCATTCAAGAGGGCGTGGCTTCAGCAGCAGGCTTGTGGCATGTTTGAAGTGGTGAATACAAAGATGTGGGTCAGTCACTACACTCGTACACAGTGCCCTGATCTCTCCACTCTGCATACAGAGGAGAATGTTATTCTGTTTCCCCAGTCATGCTAACTGCTAAAGGATTTCTGGGTAGTCGAGTTCTGCCAGAACTACATATAACCTTAAATATACAGTAGACATTCAAGTCCAGTTTTGTTGTAATTGATCAGAAGAGAGGAAATAGCAAAAATATTCTTTTGTTCTTAGTTCACCTGTAGTCATTGACCTTCACTAAGCAAATGTAAACATTTTAAACATTATAAACTACCTAAATATATTTTCTGTTTATATTTCTATGGTGTACCAGACTAAGAAAGCCGCCAAGCCTGTCCCGAAGAGCTGCTGATGGAAATGTTTGGTCTGAAGCAGATTAGGTAAGCAGAAAAAAGGAGATACCTAAAGATATTTTATGACACCTACAACATTGGCGTTAGCTCAGGGAAGACAGCTGCGTTCTCTAAGCATTTTAAGCATTTTATCCTTTTAGAAAGTTTTAGCCATAAATGGTGGACACAGTTTAAGGTGATGCGCTGTGGTGTTGAAGGAAAAACTGCAGAGACGAACACTCAGACACTCTTAAGCGAGGGAGCTCACAGTGTCACGCAACACTGTACCATATATCTGAACACAAGGCCACGTGAGGTGCTAGAGGTCTCTTCTCCTCTGCACATAGCTGTCTTAAAAGGCTACTATTCTCATTCAGTTGCAATCACAATCCAGCACAAATTTCCATCTAATTTGAGATAATAACATTGTGTTTAATTAACATTAGACAATTAAAGCAGTAATTATTCATCATAACTAACTCCCTATGGGAGTGAAATACTAAACCATTTTCAACTAATTACTGGGGTCCCTGCAGCACTTAAACTGATGAAGCCTCGCCTATCAGGCATTCAGCACTTACACTGATGTGATCTCGCCTATCAGGCATTCAGCACTTACACTGATGTGATCTCGCCTATCAGGCATTCAGCACTTACACTGATGTGGTCTCGCCTATCAGGCATTCAGCACTTACATTGATGTGATCTCGCCTATCAGGCATTCAGCACTTACACTGATGTGGTCTCGCCTATCAGGCATTCAGCACTTACACTGATGTGATCTCGCCTATCAGGCATTCAGCACTTACACTGATGTGATCTCGCCTATCAGGCATTCAGCACTTACACTAATGTGGTCTCGCCTATCAGGCATTCAGTACTTACAATGATGTGGTCTCGCCTATCAGGCATTCAGCACTTACACTGATGTGATCTCGCCTATCAGGCATTCAGCACTTACACTGATGTGGTCTCGCCTATCAGGCATTCAGCACTTACACTGATGTGATCTCGCCTATCAGGCATTCAGCACTTACACTGATGTGGTCTCGCCTATCAGGCATTCAGCACTTACAATGATGTGGTCTCGCCTATCAGGCATTCAGCACTTACACTAATGTGGTCTCGCCTATCAGGCATTCAGTACTTACAATGATGTGGTCTCGCCTATCAGGCATTCAGTACTTACAATGATGTGGTCTCGCCTATCAGGCATTCAGCACTTACACTGATGTGGTCTCGCCTATCAGGCATTCAGCACTTACACTGATGTGATCTCGCCTATCAGGCATTCAACACTTACACTGATGTGGTCTCGCCTATCAGGCATTCAGCACTTAAACTGATGAAGCCTCGCCTATCAGGCATTCAGCACTTACACTGATGTGGTCTCGCCTATCAGGCATTCAGCACTTACAATGATGTGGTCTCGCCTATCAGGCATTCAGCACTTACACTGATGTGGTCTCACCTATCAGGCATTCAGCACTTATACTGATGTGATCTCGCCTATCAGGCATTCAGCACTTACACTAATGTGGTCTCGCCTATCAGGCATTCAGCACTTACAATGATGTGGTCTCACCTATCAGGCATTCAGTACTTAAACTGATGTGGCCTTGCCTATTAGATATTCAGCACATACAGTGACGTGGCCTTAAATATCAGGCATTCAAAACTTACCTTGATGTGGCCTTGCCAATCGGGTATTCAGCACTTACCCTGATGTAGCATCGCCTATCAGGCATTAAGTACTTACACTGATGTAGCCTCTATCAGGTATTCAGTTCTATTATCCGAATCTTGTTAATGTTCCTTGTTCTGATGCATAAGTTGAACTGAAACCATTTTCTTTGTTTCCAGACATTTTAAATATTCTGGAAATCCTGGATAATTTCTAGAAAATACTGAGAAGTTCATGTAAACCTGCCAGTATTTTTCTTTGTGTCTCGTGTTTTGCGGCGTTTCCCAGCGCGCAGTACATGCTGCTGTAGCCACACGTGTAAGCAAACTGCCTAACTGGCATCTGTTATCGACCTGCGGGTCCTTCAGCCCCCCTGAATGGAAACCATTGATTGGTCTTGTGATGGCATTCTGTCTTATAGGGAAGTGTTCTGTCTCCTTTGTGGCATGGCAATCGGTTAGGAAATATCACAGCAGTGCTTCTGATCAGCCTCAGGGGGTCTACAGACCCAAGGGGACTTTCTCACTTCAGATGCAGCTCGTCTCTCTGCTTGTGTCCTCCACATCGGTAGTGCGACGGCTATCCCAGAATCCCCCACACTTCCTGCTGTGGTGGTGCTGCTTCTGCACACCTGCACACCCTGCATACAGACTTGCCCTGCCTGCTCTGATTGGTCAGATCACTCAGTGGGCTGAACATTTTCTCTTGTTTCATAGGATGAAATTCTTACAGAGATGCACAGAGATGAGTAACAAAAAGATTTAAGGTCGGATAGAAAACATCAAGAATTGCCTGGCTCTCCTCTGTATGTCTGTATTGTCGTTGTAGGTCTGTTATTGAGGGTGGTCTCTATTATCGAGCAACAGCTTTGGCTGACAAGTATCAAATTAGCTTATCAATTAGCTGGACTGTGAACAGAACTCTGCTGTGATGGTGAAGACTGTGAGGCGCTGGTGATGCATCACAGTGTAATGCGCCACAGGCAATAGAAACAAACATGATTCTGTTACAGTAGTGTTACACTCCTGTTACACTCCTGTTACAGTCCCCTTACACTCCTGTTACACTCCTGTTACAGTCCCCTTACACTCCTGTTACACTCCTGTTACAGTCCCCTTACACTCCTGTTACACTCCTGTTACACTCCTGTTACAGTCCCATTACAGTAATGTTACAGTCATGTTACAGTCCAGTTACAGTAATGTAACACATGTTAGCATGAGAGCACGTGAACATGTGAGCATGTGAACACGTGAACACGTGAACTTCGGCTTTTGGCTCCGGCAGGGTCTACGGTTTTAAATGGTGATTTCTGTTTTTTTGCA
>JAGXOD010001386.1:445000-535000 GCA_020368025.1 Brachyhypopomus occidentalis
TTGAGAAGGTCAAAGATAATACACAAAAATGACAAAAACAAGAAGTGAAAGGAATAAAATGTAAATGGAAATGCATCATATAAAGAATTTAAAGAAATCACTCTGAGTAAGCAAGCCTGCATGCACACACGTGTGTGTGTGTATGTGCGTTTGTACTTTACGTAGAGACAACACTACACGCTGTGTGTACATGTGTGTGTGTGTGTGTTTGTGTGTTTGTGTCTACACATAGAGACAGCACTACGTGCTATGTGTGTGTGTGTGTGTGTGTTTGTGTCTACACATAGAGACAGAACTACACGCTGTGTGTGTGTGTGTGTGTTTGTACTTTACGTAGAGACGGCACTACACGCCATGCGTGTGTGTGTGTGTGTTTGTTTGAATCTACACGTAGAGACAGCACTGGAAGTGTGTGTACGTCTGTGTGTGTGTTAAGTGCTTTTTAACCAAAGAGACACTACCAATGGTGCATCAGTTTCTCTTCAACCATTAAATGATGGTCCTGCCTACATACAAAGCTGATGCAGCACAGCATGGTCAGAAATGTGATCTGTTATCCACTACTCTTCCTTTTTATTAAAAACTGATAATTGTTTTGTTGAGGTTACCCAAAGGAAAACTGGAAAATACACTGATTTAAGAAGGAGGTGTTGTCAGCATTAATTCTGCGACTCAAACCACGGCATAAAATCAATGGTCTCGAGTCAAATGAAAAGTCAAAGAATAATTGGCCCAGAATCGATGAGGGCCGGAGAATAAGGCCAGATCGGGCCGCACCGCACAGCTCCAAACCAGAGTTTATTGGGTGTCTAAGGGGATCAATGCTTACAAGGTCATGATTTATCTTGACTACTTCATGTCATTAGAGGAATTTTAATAATTCATTTCACCCATGAGGTAAAGAGAAAAGAGAAAAGCACAACAGTGCGAATCCCTCCAACACTCAGAGCCCGTAGTGCAGGCAGGAGGTATGAGGTGCTTCCTGTGGAAGACGTAGGAGATGCTTCCTGTGGAAGACGTAGGAGATGCTTCCTGTGGAAGAGGTAGGAGATGCTTCCTGTGGAAGAGGTAGGAGATGCTTCCTGTGGAAGACGTAGGAGATGCTTCCTGTGGAAGAGATAGGAGGTGCTTCCTGTGGAAGAGGTAGGAGGTGCTTCCTGTGGAAGAGGTTGGAGATGCTTCCTGCCCGTTCTTCACAGAGGCCTCCCTGGTCCTACACTGTGGGCTCATACACTGTCATTGGCACAAGGGGAAGAACATGTGGACCATGTCAGGAGAATCCAGAGGGCCAAGCAGAGTGGATTAGGCAGGAGTGAGGTCCTTTCAGGGGTGTTCAGGAGTGAGGTCCTTTCAGGGGTGTTCAGGAGTGAGGTCCTTTCAGCGAAACACAGTGTGTGTTTAGTGAGGTGCAGGCTATTAGTCACAGTTTGCTTATCTTGTAAATTGCACAGAACCATAAATGAAAAAAGAAAGTGTGTGTGCATGTGTGTGTGTGTGTGTGTGTGAGTGTCTGCCAGTCATGGCCAAGTGACCTAAATGCGACAATGCCTATAGCATGTGTGTGTGTCCTTGTTTATGTGTGTATGCATGTGTCCATGTGCATATGTGTGTGTGTGCATGTGTGTGTGTGTGTGTGTGTGTATGTGTATATTAGTCACAGTTTCGGTTGTCTTGTAAATTGCACAGAACCATAAATAAAAAAAGAAAGTGTATGTGAATGTGTGTGTGTGTGTATGTGTATGTGTGCATGGGTGTGTATGTCTATGCGTGTGTATGTATGTGTGTGTGTGTGTGTGTGTGTGTGTGGGTGTATGTGTGTGTGTGTGGGTGTGTACGTGTGTGTATGTATGTGTGTGTGTGTATGTGTATGTGTGCATGGGTGTGTATGTCTATGCGTGTGTATGTATGTGTGTGAGTGTGTGTGTGTGTGTGTGTGTGTGTGTGTGTGTGTGTGTGTGTGTGTGTGTGTGTGTGTGTGTGTGTGTGTGTGTGTGTGTGTGCATTTATTTTTGTGCCAATAGGGCCATGAGACGAGATTATTAAACCAAGTTTGCTCCCTGTACTTTAGTATGAGGCAGAGAGCAAAAGAGAGAGAATGAGAAAGAAAGAAAGCAAAAATTAAGAGAGAAAGATAAAGAGAAAGAGTGAGAGATAAAAAGGGAAAGAGTTTGAGAACTAAGAAGTGGGCAGAGAGAATGAGGCAGAATGAATGGCTGTTACAGAGATTAGAAAATGACAAAAAGACATGAATAAAGAAATAGACTTACAATTGAACAAGAAGACTTAATGACAGAGTAACATTGAGCTTTATTGATAAAAGACTGAATTATTGAACAGATCTGGATTTATTAAAGACAAGAACTGTGGCAAGAGCTTCAGAGACGAGAACCAGAATCTCCGGATTCACATCTCATGTTCCCATTCATTTGTAATTACAGCCACTGTGTGCAAAGGCTCTGCATACAATACAAATGCTGTTTAATTTGAAATTACACAGTGCGCTTCATAAGATATCATGTTAGTTTGAACACTAAAACCCCAGTCATGTGGAGTTATTAGCTGACAGGGTTACGGCAGCCACGCGCTCTGCTCCGCGCTGCGCTGCGTCTGTGCATCTGGAGGAAGCCAGAGGTTACAGAACCAGTGTGGTATGTGTTAGGAAACAGGAAACCTGTGAAATATTCATCGTTAAGCAGATATACATAACACGCCCTCAGTGTCAGTGTCTTGGCTTTATAGTGTTCATGACCAATTACAGTGAAGACGTGAGACTCGTTTAAAATAAAAAAGTCACCTCAAGTAAATATTTGTGTGAATAAGATGCTCTTTCTAATTACCCTTAACAATGTATTATTTTGTTATTTTGAATTATTTTGAAAATTACTGACATTTCACCAGAGACAGACAAACTGACATTACACCAGAGACAGACACGCTGAGATTACTCCAAACAAAGTGAGATTACACCAGAGACAGACACACTGAGATTACTCCAGACAAAGTGAGATTACACCAGAGACAGACACATTGAGATTACTCCAGACAAAGTGAGATTACACCAGAGACAGACACACTGAGATTACTCCAGACAAAGTGAGATTACACCAGAGACAGACACATTGAGATTACTCCAGACAAAGTGAGATTACACCAGAGACAGACACACTGAGATTACTCCAGACAAAGTGAGATTACACCAGAGACAGACACACTGAGATTACTCCAGACAAAGTGAGATTACACCAGAGACAGACACACTGAGATTACTCCAGACAAAGTGAGATTACACCAGAGACAGACACATTGAGATTACTCCAGACAAAGTGAGATTACACCAGAGACAGACACACTGAGATTAATCCAGACAAAGTGAGATTACACCACAGACAGACACACTGAGATTACTCCAGACAAAGTGAGATTACACCAGAGACAGGCAGACTGAACTGATACCACAGACAGGCAGACTGGACTGATTACCCAGCCCTGCTGTCAAATGAGTCACTCACTGTGTCTGGACACTCATGCCACCTGATGATCGATGAATCAGACATTATTCTGAATATAAACCAGTTTAGCTCCATGGCTTTGCTGAACAGAACCTTTTGTTGAAGGTTCTGTTCAACTTCACAGCTTCAATCACTAAGTCGTTTTTTAATTACAAATGAACATACTTTTCTCAGTTGCACATGTAGAATAACGAATAAGAGTAAAGACTTTCCTTTAATAGTGTTTTTCGTTTATTTCAAATTTGTCTCACAAAACTGAAATACATTTGTTTGTTAAATTTGAATTGCAATTGTAATAAATTTTTGCAGTTTAGTGAATTGTGAATTATTTGCCTGTATTTCCTTGTTCTAAACACACACAGGGAAGATAAATGTAAGAGGACTTGTGTCACCTCCAGGTCCTGAGCGTGAGCACTTTTACACACTTTTACACACTTTTACACACTCCTCTGTCCTGGCTGTTCACACCTGCGGCCTGTCGCACACACATTAGTCCTGTCTAGGTTTCCCTTACCACTCTTTCATCTGAACAATCACATAACCAATCACCTGATGAATAATGTGACCAATCACCTCATCAATAATGTGACCAATTGTAACGGTTGATGGTGGACAGCAGGAGGCGAGGGTTTTGAGCTCATCTCTTTATTGCTCATAGTTCAACTCAAAATCTCAGGCAGATATGCAATGGAAACGAAAACTAAAAATAGGACCATCGCAGGAACGCAGGTCCGATGGCTCCAGTGTTGCTCGTTCAGAGAGGGAGCTCGTGGTGCTCCAGGGCAGCAGCTTCTACGTCAGGCTTCTTGAATGTGCAGCACTGGACAGCGAGACCTGCAGGCTTAAATATGCGTGAGGGACAGTGCACAGGTGTTAGTACTCCGGTGATTGGGTAGTGTTATGAGATGAGGGGGTGTGCGCCTAATTAATAAGGGGGTGTGTCTGGTGCTCCATGCACGAGTGGATGCCCTCTGGTGGCCTCCCTGCCGTGCCACCGTGACACCAATCATCTAACCAATCACCTGATCAATAATGTGACCAATCACCTGATCAATAATGTGGCCAATCATCTAACCAATCACCTGATGAATTATGTGAACAATCATCTAACCAATCACCTGATCAATAATGCGACTAATCACCTGATCAATAATGTGATCAGTCAGGTAGTGTAAAGAAGTGCTGTTGGGGGCTTCCAAGCAGAAGCTTGTAAAACACACACTGCTTTACATTATTTAAATTAAAATATTGGTCACTATAGCATATTTGTAAATACCACCTATGGAACGACACTCGTTTCGTATGTTTGCATATATGTAAAGTGGCAGCGCACTACTGGGACTGGCTACACTGGGCGGCTGGGTTTGTTGTGTTTGGGCTCGCGATGGATTTCGAGGAGTTTCGAGGAGTTTGTTTTGTTTTTGTTTTCACTGAGGTGAGGCGGACGTGGCCAAAGCTAGTTTGGGTTTTGGGTTCTGTTTATTATTTGGGCCTAAGGTCCAGTCCCCTGCTCACACATGTAAATTCAGACCCTTTCTGACACACGTACGGTAGTTTTAAAAGCACTTTGTACTCCTCCCCCTTTTCCTTCGCTGTGTTGCGCGTCCCACCAGACGCAGGCACAACACGCACACTCCACGCTTCTGGGTGGTGGTGCATCTTCCTGACGACTCTGCTCTCTACCAAGGCCTGAGCGCTGCTGTTTGTATTTCACTCTGTACTTTGGCAACCCCATCAATATTTAGGCCTGCACCTCTCCCTCTGCACACTTGAAAGTGAGCGTGCAGGAGAAAGAGGAGTTGCCACCTCTCCCACTGTTGCTAATTACCACAGTCTGCTTTGTGCGAAGACCAGCTTCTGTTCTGATTGGATTTGCTTGACAAATAAATAAATTATCATCATGAAAATATAATGGCCACCCCAGTAACCTTTTCCTGAAGCTATGTCTGTGAGCACCAGCGGCCCAGTGGACATTCCCAGAGTTCTTTTGTTCTTTTTTCCGCATTTTCTCTGCTTGCCGCTCACGTTTGATCAGTACTCCTCCCAGTATACTCCTGCCCTTTACTCACCGTTGCCTTTCACCAGCCAAACCCATAATGTTTCAAATAAGTTATGGAGAACGTCCAGGTTTGGTTATGCTTGACTTATAGAGCCCGTTTACCTGTGAATTATGTCCTGCACTGTCTGTCCACGCGTCCTTGACTGAATGGTGAGACAGGTGCATGCTCTGTAGTGAGTTTGATCTGAATGGTGAGACAGGTGCATGCTCTGTAGTGAGTTTGATCTGAATGGTGAGACAGGTCCATGCTCTGTAGTGAGTTTGATCTGAATGGTGAGACAGGTCCATGCTCTGTAGTGAGTTTGATCTGAATGGTGAGACAGGTCCATGCTCTGTAGTGAGTTTGATCTGAATGGTGAGACAGGTCCATGCTCTGTAGTGAGTTTGATCTGAATGGTGAGACAGGTCCATGCTCTGTAGTGAGTTTGATCTGAATGGTGAGACAGGTCCATGCTCTGTAGTGAGTTTGATCTGAATGGTGAGACAGGTCCATGCTCTGTAGTGAGTTTGATCTGAATGGTGAGACAGGTGCATGCTCTGTAGTGAGTTTGATCTGAATGGTGAGACAGGTCCATGCTCTGTAGTGAGTTTGATCTGAATGGTGAGACAGGTCCATGCTCTGTAGTGAGTTTGATGGTGGCAATGTTCATTTACAGCAAAGCTAAGGCATTCTTGTATTCTCATTCTTAATAAGTTATTCTTCCTAGTTCAGTAGATTAAAATGTGACATAAAATGAAGACTCAATTGCAGTAAAATGGTGTGGTTACTAAATGTCACTGTGTTGGGTTAGAACTAAGACTGCGCTGTTCGTGGACCCTGATGGCTTCTGGCCTGCCTGGCTGAGCTCAGAGGCCTCGCTGGTCCTCCAATGTGAGCAGGACTTCACCCCACTGCCCCTCTGCCTGCTGCCCCTCGCTGGGGCCTGTGGGTCTCTCCTCAAACTACTCTGTCACTCTCACTAGCATCTCAAAGGCTGCTTTGACACATCTTCAGTTGAGCGCTGGTGGTTGCCGATGGTTTCTGGCGGTTGTTGGCAGTTACCCAGTCATCACTGGCTGGCCCAGACCATCATGTAACTGGAGAGTGGCACGTGGAGAGAGATCAGGAGACAGAGCGCTCTGTACGACGCCCGAATCCTTCAACTCTGCCGCCATTTTTGGGACTCAGCTTCCATCCTAATTAGCTCTTCAGAGACTTCTCCTCATGGAAACAGGGAGGAGAAGAGAGAGAGAGAGAGATGGAAAGATAGAGGGCGAGTTACAGCAGTCATAACGGAGGTGCCTTTCGTGTCTGTCAGAGAACGCACAGACGAAAATGTTTGCATTACCCTGTTGAGCCTTGGCCCTCTCTCCCCTCACACTCTCTCTGCCCTCAAACCCCCTCTCCCCTCACACTCTCCCCTCACACTCTCCCCTCACACTTCCCCTCACACTCTCCCCTCACCCTCTCTCCCCTCACACTCTCCCCTCACACTCTCCCCTCACCCTCTCTCCCCTCACACTCTCTCCCCTCTCTCTCTCTCCCTCTCTCTCTCTCTCTCTCGTCCCCTCTTTGTGCTTGCCAAGAAAGAATCTCAATTATTAGCAAGCGACCAAATTGCCTCACGGCTACGCCAGCCTTCACCAGTCTGTGCAACAGCATCGGCAGAAGCACTGTGACTGGAGGAGATCTGTGTACCTAGCCTCAATATTAGCCTAGCGTGACAAGCTAGGTTTAATGCTAGCTTAGCATGACAAGCTATCCTTAATGTTAGCCTAGCGTGCCAAGCTAGCCTTAATGTCAGCCTAGCGTGCCAAGCTAGCCTTAATGTTAGCATAGCATGATGAGCTAATGAAGCAACACCACAGATGGCTGATTACCTCTCCACCGGAGGAGCCGGCTAGCATGAAAGATTCACCTGTCTTTGTCTTTCCACAGTGTAAATATTGTGCTAGAGGAATATAAAAGTAGTGCAACACTAAGGTACAAAAAACACAGGGAGAAAAGATCAAGAGTGGGTCTTACATCAAGGAGGACCCCGAGGATGTCTTTGTTGTCAACTTCAGAAGGGAAGAGAGGAGCAGAGGAGGAAACTGGCAGAAGTGCAGAAGATGCCCGTGTGCAGCTCAAAGGGTCCTGGCCGGCTGATCGGTATTCCTTGCCAGTCTGCCTCCTGGCTCTGAAGTGGGGAAGAAGCTGGCAGCCAAGCCAGAGGGCAAAACAGCACACACACACCTTCAGCACTGGGCACACACACACACACCTTCAGCACTGGGTACGTGTGCACAGGCACACACAAACACACATGCTAGCGCATGCATGCACAGACAGACAGACAGACAGACACACACACACACACACACACACACACACACACACACACACATATATATATATATATATATATATATATATATATATATATATATATAAATATATAAACATGACACATTCACACATACACACGCTCGCAAATACACACAGTGCATCTGTCACTTCTTTGACATGCAGTGACTCTTAAACTCTCTCTCTCTCTCTCTCTCTCTCTCTCGATATATATATATATATATATATATATATATATATATTAAACTATATACTCCATACTGAAGTATATAATATTTAAGTATATATTATTTAATATTAATAGATACTGAAACATGTATTTAAATCAGTCCCACATAGAATTTGTTGTTTTCTTCACGTTCATTAATTGTTTCCAGCCTAAATGTTCCTCTGTAAGGTGCAGCTGCGTAGATAAACACCAGAGTACAGTTATATATGACAGTCTCATGGTTCCCAGCATGGATCCCTGAGGTTTTACTCTGTGTATGTCAGTGTGCAGAATAGCTGAGCATATCAATAACATCATACACCTCACAGCCATTGTGCAACAAAGCCTGAAAAGTTTTATCACTTACAGTGAAAATGACACACACACACCCTCCCTCTGCATGTGGCTGCATGAACAATCTTGTTGAAGAGAGAGAATGATGGAAGGAAAATAGCATTTCCCCACTAACACATCTCAAAGCATTCAGTCCTGCAGATGTGCTAATTCAGTCCTGCAGATGTGCTAATTCAGTCCTGCAGATGTGCTAATTCAGTCCTGCAGATGTGCTAATGCTAATGGAAGCTACATTTTTATGCATTTTCCATGTGTTTAGCTCATTTCTGATTTTAATTACATGTGTGACCTGAATTATTACTCTGTATCCTTGGTAAGGTGATTTTACAATTGATCAAAATAATTACTAAAAATTGAGTCTGACCATAAAACTGTAATAAATGTGTTTGATGTGTTTGAGGAAGCCTGTCTCAGTAGATACATAACACAGGAAAACCAAAAAACCAAATCCAAATTGGTGTTTAAGCAGCGGGCATCGTCCACACAGCCCACACACCCCTCTCCACACACCCCTCTCCACACACCACTTACCACACAGTCCTCTCCACACACCCCTTACCACACACTCCTCTCCACACACCCCTCTCCACACACCCCTTACCACACACTCCTCTCCACACACCCCTCTCCACACACTCCTCTCCACACACCCCTTACCACACACTCCTCTCCACACACTCCTCTCCACACACCCCTCTCCTCACACCCCTCTCCACACACTCCTCTCCACACACCCCTCTCCACACACCCCTCTCCACACACTCCTCTCCACACACCCCTCTCCACATAATCCTCTCCACACCCCCCCTGAAGGCCTTACTTCAAGGTTAACACATGCACACTGGTAGGGAAATGAATGAAATAAATAAAGTTCAACAAACAATTAGCAATGCGTCGATAAGCAGATCGATAGCGATGTGTGTAATTATCACTGTGGGGAGCAGGAAGATGACCCGCCTTATTGATGCTGTCTAATTTGCTCTTTTTGCAATGCAGGTGGAAGGACAGATTAGGAATACATGAGTGTGATTTCAATACTTACCGGGACCGGATGATTTCAACCATGTCAGTTAATCTCTGCAGGACAACAGAGTGCTGGTGTAGTAATATTAATGTTGTTTGTATAGAACACAGAGATTCTTATTCATTATCACAATAGACTGTGAGAGGGACCCCAGGCAGAGGTCGTCTGCAGTACTGTGGACTGAAGGCGCTGAACTGTAGTTTACACAACTGCTCTATCAGTGTCATTTGTTGGTGTTGATAGAGCTTGTATTGGTTTCTCTCCACACTCCACCGACCGCCACAGTGTCCAAGGGGGTTTGCTTTCCACTTCTACAGGGGAACATTTGTAAGATAAAAAACATGGCAACTTGTACACGTTCCCCTCTCACGTCCCCCTCTCACGTACCCTCTCACGTCCCCCTTTCACGTTCCCCTTTACAGTTTCATGTTTAAAAAAACGTGGCTCATTTTTTATATTAACTACATTTTTCCTTTTTCATCTTTTCTGATATTCTGATTATTTTAATGTCTCTGAAAATCATCAAATCTCAGAGAGGGAAGCACAGAACCTTGTCCTGCTGCCCCACGGACGCTCAGGCGTGTGACTTTGAAGAGCTGGACTCCCAGGTGTTATGAGTCCCGTTTACATTTAGGATGCATAACATAATTTCCTGTAAAACAGAAGCCATGATGCCATCTGTGCAGAACTAACAAGTCTCACATGACTTTGCTTTTGGCTTTAATCTGCTCTGTACTAAACGGCCTATGTTGTCTTCATATCCCTCCGCAGTAAAAAGTACCCATGTAATCTGGAGCTGGTTCCTCCCTCATATAATCTGGAATGGATCATCACTCATATAATCTGGAATGGATCCTTTCTTAAACAGTAGGGTATGAACAGCACTGCTTAACTGGGTCCTAGCCTGATGCACACTCACTCTTCTTCATCACCTCACTCTTCTTCACCTCACTCTTCTTCCTCACCTCACTCTTCTTCTTCACCTCACTCTTCTTCCTCACCTCTCTTCCTCCTCACCTCACTCTTCTTCTTCACCTCACTCTTCTTCCTCACCTCACTCTTCTTCCTCATCTCACTCTTACAGCAATTCATTTATAGGCTGTGCTTATTCAAATTAATTTCAAGTTGCATTACGTTTAATGAAACAAACTTACATTCAGATCTTGCTAATCAGTGCCATATTTCACATTAGTACATCCCAGCGCTAGTGCTGTAAACCAGGCGTGAGATTAGCAAAACGCTCCTTATAAAGGCTTAAAGTCTTGTACGCCAATTACTTTAAAACCATAATGAGAAATCTGTGATATCATTTCTGAGTTTATGGATGATCTTTTTGCATCCCAGAGTAAATATTTCTGATCAATTGTTTATTATCAGTAGAAGAAAAATGTCTTTATATCTTTAATATCAGGTAAACCCTTCCATAGGTGTATTAATAATGCAACCTTTACTTTCTGAAGCATCGATCTGCACTGTCCATGTGTATAATTATTCAATATTTTATTATTATGTATTATGCGTGATGCCAAATATTACCACATTCTCCAAACATTTTTAATATGCTCGTAAGTAAAAAGTATTATGTTGATATGATTAGTAAAATAAAAAGTGTAATATTGATATAAATACATAGTGTGTGTGAGAGTATATGTGTGTGTGCATGTGTTTAAAAACATTTTTTCTTTTTAGATAAGTGTGTGTGTCTGTGTGTGTATGCGTGCTTTGTTCTTATGGACAGATATATATCTGTGTGGCACTTATATATCTGTGTGGAATTTATATAAATGTTACACACTCATACTGGTATATTTACACTCATACTGGTATATTTATATAAATGCTACACACTCATACTGGTATATTTATATAGATGCTACACACTCATACTGGTATATTTACACTCATACTGGTATATTTATATAAATGCTACACACTCATACTGGTATATTTATATAGATGCTACACACTCATACTGGTATATTTATATAAATGCTACACACTCATACTGGTATATTTATATAAATGCTACACACTCATACTGGTATATTTATATAGATGCTACACACTCATACTGGTATATTTATATAAATGCTACACATTGATACTGGTATATTTATATAAATGCTACTCATTCATACTGGTATATTTATATAAATGCTACACACTCATACTGGTATATTTATATAAATGCTACACACTCATACTGGTATATTTATATAGATGCTACACACTCTTAGCTCTAGCTTACAGAAGCTAACTGTAATATCTCATGCAATGGCCATGCAAAACAATAATAATTATTAAATCTAATTATTATTACTATTATTATTATTAATAATATTAATAATATCTATGTAGTAAAATCTGTTTCACCAGCCGTTTTTTACGAGGCAGTTTTTTCCTGTGCTTCATTTTTGTATGTACAGTAAAAGACCCAAATGAAAAGCACATGTACCAGAATGTCTAAAAAGGTCATTTAAAAGCAGATTTAAAAGTCACTAACTACTTTGTTAACTTCCATGAGAACAGACTGTCATTAATTAGTAAACATTCCTCTAGACTGATAATAACAGTAGCTGTTGACTGGTGTCCTTCACACTGGTGCCCATCACAGCGTCTGCAGTGCTGAGACTGTCTGGAAGTTCAAGAGCCCAGAGGGTGACTGGACCTGCAGCAGGTAAACCTGGTCTGCTCTGAACAGTGTGTCATTTAAACCTCATGCTCTCCTGTGTCTGTGAGTGTGTCTGTGAGTGTTGTGAGTGTCTCCGTGACTGTGTCTGTGACTGTTGTGAGTGTGTCTGTCAGTGTTGTGAGTGTGTCTGTGAGTGTGTCTGTGAGTGTGTCTGTGAGTGTTGTGAGTGTCTCTGTGAGTGTGTCTGTGAGTGTTGTGAGTGTGTCTGTGAGTGTGTCTGTGACTGTTGTGAGTGTGTCTGTGAGTGTGTCTGTGAGTGTGTCTGTGACTGTTGTGAGTGTGTCTGTGACTGTGTCTGTGACTGTTGTGAGTGTGTCTGTGAGTGTTGTGAGTGTGTCTGTGAGTGTGTCTGTGAGTGTGTCTGTGACTGTTGTGAGTGTCTCTGTGAGTGTGTCTGTGAGTGTTGAGTGTGTCTGTGAGTGTGTCTGTGACTGTTGTGAGTGTGTCTGTGAGTGTGTCTGTGACTGTTGTGAGTGTGTCTGTGAGTGTGTCTGTGAGTGTCCCCCTCCTCCCTTATGAAGTTGTCCTCCTCATCTGCGTGTGTCCCCTGTGTCCCTCCTGACTCTAGCTGCTCCTCTCCTGGTCTGGACCTTCTTCTTGATCCTCACTAATTTAAGCTCTCTTGCCATTTCTCTACTGAAAAGCTTTCGTCTCTCTCCAACATCACAAGCTTCAGTTCCTCATTCTATCTCACTTCATCTCAATTTTCCTTCACACTCTTCCATAGTCCATTTTGCCTTGCAGGCCTGTGGACTTGATTGTGACACACACACACACACACACACATTCATGCATCCCTAAAGTCTTTATTAATAATGCTGTTCCATCGTTCTGGCATTTGGCAGGACTACTGGTAAAGAGGCACCACTATATCTTTTGATATTGCATTGACTTTTATTCTGTTAGAGGCTGATTTTATATCAGATACATACACTTATGCAACACACACCACACCACACACACACACACACACACACACACACACACACACACACACACACACACACACACACACACACACACACACACACACACACACACACACACACACACACACACACACACACACACACACACACACACACACACACACACACACACACACACCCATGGCTAGCGGAGTAGCCCCTGAAGGCTCAGGCATTAGCGCTGTGGTCACAGCAGCTCACTGATTCCCTGTTGATGTTGGAAACCTCAGTTCCTTCCTTGCTTGTCTTCTGATGATTCATTCATGGAAGCAAAAGAGAGCCGTCCAAGCCATTTAATGTCTCCCTGCACACCTGCACATCTCAGGTTGGAGCGGACAGCCGTGGCACTGAAGCTCTCAGGGCAAAGCTTATGTCTTCATTAACAAACAGGCATCTCCTGCATCTTCTCAGTCCTGGAGAAGACGAAATGTGGCCAGACGGTTTTGATGTCATATCAGATGGCTGGAGTGAGGGAAACCTTTTCTGCTCGATGCAGACGAAGGCGGAGACAATGAGACCTGGTGCCTTAGAATTGATGTCATCAAGTGAGGATGTTGCTTTCTCGTTGTCTTGGTAACAGGCAGAGATTTCCTTAAGCGGGCAAAATGATGAAATCAAAGAGCAACAAGTTGGAAGAAGAGACACTAGCACAAAACTGAAGATTAATCTCCTGGACATTAATACATAACTGCAGATTAATCTCCTGGATATTAGCACATATCTGAAGATTAATCTTCTGGATATTAGCACATAATTTAGGATTAATCTCCTGGACATTAGCACATAATTGAAGATTAATCTCCTGGATATTAGCACATAATTGAGGATTAATCTCCTGGACATTAGTGCACTGAAGATTAAGCTCCTGGAAATTAGCATATGAAATTAAATAATCAAAGCTGTAATATCCTGGACACACATAACACATAACAGAAACCTAGGGTTAGTGTGTGTGTGTGTGTGTGAGGGTGTGTGTGGGTGTGTGTGTGTGTGTGTGTGTGTGTGGATCTGTAATGTTTTATTTGTCCTTCATCATGCTGCTGTTGAAGTGAATTATCCAGTATTTTAGAAGAATCACCCTCAAAGCCTGTAAGTGTGATTATAAGAGCAAACAAGCCCCAATTAACCACATTAAAAATAAAACTAGTTTTGTTTTCGGACAAAACTTCAAACACACACACACACACACACACACAGACACACACACACATTCCTGCAGGAGAACTGTGAGAAAGACAGGTAGGAGAGTTTCTGATAGAGAACTGAAATACCATAGACACATGGATTAGGCTGGATGGAATACACTGGATGGATTACACTGGATGGATTAGGATGGATGGATTACACTGGATGGATTAGGATGGATGGATTACACTGGATGGAATGATAGCAACACACTCCTTGAATTTGGCACAAAATCAAAAATGCAAAAGAAAAAAACTTGAGAGTAAAGAAATGTTACACTGAAACATTTTTATCTTTTATCTTAGTTTTAAGTTTTGAGTATTTGGACAATTGGTTGAAACTGAGTGATTGGATGGGTTATATGGATGGGTTATATGGATGGGTGTTGCTTTGTTTATGTTTTATTATATTTAGTTGCTGGACAGCAATTAGCAATGGCATTAAATGTCTTTATCATATTGGTTATAACAAATCATTTCTTTGTATGCTTTGTATTTTATACTTATACCTCTCCAAAAAGTCATGTTCATTTAAAGATAGTCTTACAAAATTTGACAGAACTCTGACACCTAGTGGTGATATTTTGAAAATGCACTTGAAAGATGACAAGAAAGAAACAACATTGTGAACTCTGTGTACTCAACACTGTGAACTCTGTGTACTCAACACTGTGTACTCTGTGTACTCAACACTGTAAACTCTGTGTACTCAGCACTGTGAACTCTGTGTACTCAACACTGTAAACTCTGTGTACTCAACACTGTGTACTCTGTGTACTCAACACTGTAAACTCTGTGTACTCAGCACTGTGAACTCTGTGTACTCAACACTGTGAACTCTGTGTACTCAACACTGTAAACTCTGTGTACTCAACACTGTGAACTCTGTGTACTCAACACTGTAAACTCTGTGTACTCAACACTGTGTACTCTGTGTACTCAACACTGTAAACTCTGTGTACTCAACACTGTAAACTCTGTGTACTCAACACTGAACTCTAACCCAGTACTTATTGTAAGGGTTTCACATGGAGTTACAGGGACTTGAGGGGTATCTTACCAGCAGATGTTCTGGGTTGGTTGGCTGGTTTCAACAAATCCACAGGTCGGTTATCATGGTTTTGCAACACACACACACACACACACACGTTGTGTAAAATGTGTAATGATACACTACGCACAAGGCTCCACAGCCCAACACATGCTAACACTAACCCTATCCCCAGCTCTGCCCCAGGCACCAGTCTCCATGGAGACCCCATAACCCAGCCCTGCCGGCGTGGCTGACTGCTAAAGTTCTCACATGGTGCCCTGCAGGATTTGGACAACTGTGGAATACTTAAAGCTCCAGGTGTAGTGGACGTGCATCTCTAAATGATGCAGTGTCTTACACACCAGCTCTGACAACAACTAAGTGCTCAAACAGTAGCAGCTTTTAAACAGCTCATAGATACACCACGAATGTTAAAACACCCCCATTTGGGGCAATGAAAAAGTCAAAGTAAATTTTAATATCAGTGCAAAGTTCAGGAAGTAAGGACAAAGGACATGACAGCTTCAGGTTTCTATCACCTAAATGCCTCATATTTAGGTTTTTGTTCATATTTAAGTTTTTGTTCATAAGAAATGAATGAATTATTGCACAACATAATATATATATATATATATATATATATATATATATATATATATATATATATATATATATATATATCAAAATAGTGCAACTGCTGTTTTTCAAATGTTTTTTTTGCTGTCTGAGTTCCGAGTGGTTTATTGAAGAACATGATCATATGTCCATGTGCTACACAGCATGCTTCTCACTTCATCAGGTGTGGTGTGGGGGACACAGATCAGGTGGTGTGGGGGACACAGATCAGGTGTGGTGTGGGGGACACAGATCAGGTGTGGTGTGTGGGACACAGATCAGGTGTGGTGTGTGGGACACAGATCAGGTGTGGTGTGTGGGACACAGATCAGGTGTGGTGTGTGGGACACAGATCAGGTGTGGTGTGTGGGACACAGATCAGGTGTGGTGTGTGGGACACAGATCAGGTGTGGTGTGTGGGACACAGATCAGGTGTGGTGTGGGGGACACAGATCAGGTGTGGTGTGGGGGACACAGATCAGGTGTGGTGTGTGGGACACAGATCAGGTGTGGTGTGTGGGACACAGATCAGGTGTGGTGTGTGGGACACAGATCAGGTGTGGTGTGTGGGACACAGATCAGGTGTGGTGTGGGGGACACACATCAGCTGCTCCATGCATTCTGCACAGTGCTCATGTGCTGGGGAGGTTCCATGTTTCTGTGCACAGCTTTCACACATCTGCTGAGCTGTTCATGAGTCTGACAGAGAAATATCGGAGCACTTGAGTGTAACCAGTAACTAAACCAACATAGACGAGATCATCTGAAGAGAAACTGAAACGGAGTAGAGGAGGATACTGGTCTACCAGAGCGTTGAGACCATCAGGCTCTGACCCCTCAGACCCTCATCAGGACCATCACCACTGCTCACTCGTTCTCTCTCTTGCTCTGTTTAATCACTCACTAATGTTTAAACAAACATACAGTTAGATATTTGAACCAGTCAAACTTTTAAGTTACACACATTTGTCTGTTCCAAATCTTTGTCCTGTTCATAATTTCAGGTTAATGTAAACCACATGTGATAGGCATCTTCATCATACAGCCACCAGTGCACATACACACACACATACTGACAGAAGTGATGGTGAATTCTCTTTCATGCTTCGTAACAAGTGTTTTGGTAACTATGTCACCTTTCCTCATAAGGGCCAGGGCTTTTGTACAACTGATTGTGTGTGTGTGTGTGTGTGTGTGTGTGTGTTTGTGTGTCTTTTGTGCAGGTGTTTCTCCCCGGAGGTGAAAAGCGGCAGTCCTGGACCTGCTGGTAATTGTATCCTTAATTTGGATTAGTTCACAGGTTTAGAATTTGTGCACTTAATCCATTAAATCCCCCTTTTCCCCAGACTGGCGTGATCGCTTCCTTTTTTATTTGCACTCCTCCCCCGTCACAGGTGTTTACCTGAATAATTATTTGTCTGGTGCTTCTTGGTGTAAGCTTTGATGGGTGACCACTTCTGGGCAAAGAAATTCAATTCTGGGCAAAAAAAATCCAGTGTGCACTGAAAAAAAAATTTAATTCTACTTTGTGGTAGAGTAAAATCTACTAAGTTCTACATGTTAATATTAAGATTCAATGAGAACTAGAATTTCTGAAGTAAAATAATATATACACAATTTAATCATGTAATATATGAACTGTGTGGACAGAGAAGGTTTTATTATAGATTTACTCATACTATTTAAATGTTTTATTGTCACTGCACATAAACCTAAAAATACTAAATACATTTTAATATTATGGTATTCCGCGTTTGAATCCGCGCGTGCGCCTGTGGACCCGCCATTTTTCAAAAGTGCGGGATTTTGAGGACGAGCCTTTGGGGCATGGTGCTAGAGTCGCTGTGTGGATTTGGTTCTCTGTAGGTTATTTGGTTGTAAGGTAGGTTATTGTCTTCCCTTATTAGAGTTATGATAATACCTGGTCCATGAACATTTTGGTTCTTTGAAGCCATATCAACACGTACAGAGGTATGTTGAAAACGTGACCTAGCTAGCTATTTCTATAGTGTGTTCACTATAGAGTGAAGAGTGTTCCGTGGTGTTGGGGAATGAGTATTGTGAGCTTGATGCTAAATCGCTACAGTACTTCACTGTTCATAATGACCTTAAAGTTCACTTTAATAAAATGATGTCAGGAATGTCCACTTAGGGTCATTTCTCTAGTAACGTTACTGTGGAGCGACTCCTCTTCACGGACGGGGCGAATTCTCCAGCGGACAGGACTTGCCCACTCAAGGTGTCCTGGCCCTTTAAGAGGCGGAGCGGCGCATGCGCGCTGTGCGTTTAGCAGGCCAGGTAGAGGACGCTAGGTTGATGGCAGTTGTTTCAGCCCTCAGGCTTTTCCATGAGACCTTCTACCTCATTCCCAATCCACTTCAACATTAACGCTATAATTGTAGCACAGCTAGGTTAGCTAACGTTACCGGATTAGAAAACGAACTAGCTTTCACGACTACGTTTAACTATACAGGAAAGACCCGCTATTTTTCACTTCTGTAAAACTAAATACAGAGGGAGCTGAGTCAAAATCAATATAAATGTGAGCTAGATAATGTCGATTAGTTCAAATCAGCCGCGTTCCTGCATGAGCGATCCTACCATGTTACCTGTTCAGTCATGTAGGTGTTCATGGTGATAACTAACCTCAAGTGGGCAGGTTATATAAATGCACCAAAATGAACATTAGAATTAAAAACATGCCGGCTATGTTTTTATGAACATTGGTTCATTTTCTTGATAGACTTCTGCCTGCCAGTAATTAATAGATGTAGGAGGTATTTTGTTCTGCTCTGATGTTTTAATGCTTGAGGGTTTTGCTGGAGGAGCGACTGGTCTAAAGCTGCAATATTACTCTCATTCAGGTAAGTAAAAAATATATATATGCATGATATAATGCTGTGGAAATATCTTCTTCATTTTTTGTTTGTATACAAAATATTGTATGTTTCATTGTATTGTATTTTAATTGTGTGAGTTTTGGTTAAAGTATATTAAATGCATGGACATATTTGGTAACATTTATCAAAAGAAACATTTACATAATTATAGTTGAGTAATAAAACTTAAGTAATTGAAAATGTCAAACATTCATTATCCGTACCACTTATTCCCGCTAGTCGGGGTCACTGGAGCCAATCCCAGCATCTCCAGGCAAAGGCAGGGTACACCATGGGCAGTTTGCCAGTCCACCACATGGCCAACACGCACACACTCACACCTACACCTACGGGCAATCTAGAGTGACCAATCAACCTAGGATGCACGTCTTTGGACTGTGGGAGGAAACCGGAGTACCCGGAGAAAACCCACGCAGGCACAGGGAGAACATGCAAACTCCACACAGAGCAGCCCAGACCGAGAATCGAACCCAGACCGCCTTGCTGTGAGGCGACAGTGCTAACCACCACACCACCATGCCGCCCTGAAAATGTCAAACAGAAAAATATAATAAAATCTACTTATTTATTTCCTAACAAATTTACTTAAATATCTTGATGACAGTGAAATTCCTGTTTGAAAAAGGGATATTAACTTTACTCACTTAGATTCAATCAATATAAATTTAAACTTAATATTTAAAACTTAATATTTTCAGACCATATGTTTAGTGTTGAGTATATTTTACTTGGTAATGGAAAGTGAATTGTACTTGATGTGTTGGTGGTTTGGTGCAGTGCAGGTGGAGACAGAACTCGGCCTGATACTCTGGTATTTTTTTATATACAAGTAATAAAAAGAGAAGAAACAAAAGAAACTCTACATTTTGTATGTTTGTGTGTCTTTGCTTGAAAAATACTTCAGGTCAAAGACTCTCAGCTGCTACCAGCGCCCCCTAGAGGCATGGTATAGCCCTATATTTAAGCTCTTGGCAATCTTATTCTACCTATAGAGGGAGCACAATCTTAAATGTGTTTGATACTTCAAAACAATAAAGAAACACAAATTAGACAAAAGCAAATATGGCTCCTACATAGGCACACCATATACACATCATATACAGACTATACACACACTATACACACATTGCACATGATATCAACACACCATATACTCACACGGTTTACACACCATTTCCGCACACTGTATACACACCATTTCCGCACACTGTATACACACCATTTCCGCACACCATATTCACACACACCGTACACACACACCATATGCACAAACTCTACACACACACCATATGTAGACAGCATGTGAAGGACATTTGTCCTCAGGACAAGCAGCTACCCATTACAGCAGGAACACAGAGCCAAGACCCAGGCCTCAGAACCAGAACCGTCCACACCGGGGACCCTGAGCCCCACTGGACCCTGAGCCCCACTGGATCCTGAGCCCCACTGGACCCTGAGCCCCACTGGACCCTGAGCCCCACTGGCCCCTGCGCCCCACTGGCCCCTGAGCCCCACTGGACCCTGAGCCCCACTGGATCCTGCTCCTCACTGCTTTGTTAGGCTGATGAGTGAAACTGAGAAGGACTGAGTGTGTGTGACTGGGGCAGCGAGGCGGCTTGTCTGGATTAAAGAAGGAATATGGTGTGTGTGTGTGAGGAGAGTGGAGTTTATTACTGGAGATGCACGCAATCCATTTTGATCTGGGAGCTTTCACACACTCCGTCATGAACCTGTGGTGATGGTGTGTGATACCAGTGTGTTTGTGTGTGTGTGCATGTGTGTAGTATAGCTCTAAAATAAGATCAGCGACTTTTACACCATTTGCCACAAACCCAGTTTAAAGTGAGAATTACAAACTCACCTTCTTTTACTGTTTTTTGCAGTCGCTAAGACCCAGTTTATGAAATTACGTCTCCTTAACACACAACACAACAAGTCACAACTTAAAACTTGCATCCAAACTACACACAAATATCAGGTGAGCAGCCTTTCCCATGTGGCAACTACACACTGATGTGTAAACAGCACCATGTGTGGGAGTGTTCAGTGTGTAGTCTGCTGTAAAGGTCTGTCAGGGCTCTCACATATACATGAATATTCACAAATATACAGGTTATTTATGCATATTCAGTACATTTACACCATAATGTTTATTATTTGCATGAACAGTTCTGCGACACGTTTAATCCAGACATGCCCTCTGGTTCAGCAGCGGGGGGAAGCAACTTCTGGAGTGACATATGCACCCCTGTCATGGTCCCCCACCAACGTCACTACAAGCTTCCTCCAGCGCCTGGAGAAGAATAGGCATTAAAGTCTCTGTTGTGTGGCGCTGGAATAACGTATCAGTGAGAGGACATCACAGCACACCTGAGCACATCCACAGTTGTTTCACACTTTCAGAGTTGTCAGTAATGGTGTTGAAGTTGTCACACAAGTATGTTAACCATGCTGATGAGTCTATGGGTCTGACGAATCATGCTGGTAGTCTAGCGGTTCTGCAAAAACATGTGATTAAAATAAATGAAAACAGGTACTTCCACAAGCAAACCACAATCTTTTCATCTCCCAAACACCAAAATATCTTGCTATGTTGTGTTTGGACCAGTTTTCCAAGTATCCTTAAACCTTTGAAAATAAGCATTTTGATTTTCTTCAGAAGTCTTCTGGTCTTGTGTCCCTTACACAGCATCTTCTGGACGTCCTTCCCGGACGTGTTGTCCAGCCCCACAGACGTGCTTGATGAGTGTTTTGACTCAAGTGGGCAGGACTAAGTGTGGTCATTAGTTTGGTTTATAAAACCCAGAGAAACATCTGGAGTTGTGGCAGCTTCTTCCTAGTCAATCTCACATCTCTGTGTTTGTTTGGGTTCATTCTGTACTGAGGAAACATCTTCGCCCAATACAACACAAGGGTAATATGTTGCAGAATGTGTTTCCTCTAATGTATTTGGTCTGAAGTAGAGTGGACACAGAACTTGTTGCTTGTCGTTGAAGAGATGGGCAGCGGACCTGTGTGAAGATCAGACCCTGTGTGACGAGTCAGACCCTGTTTGAAGATCAGACCCTGTGTGAAGATTAGGCCCTGTGTGAAGAGTCTGACTCTGTGTGAAGAGTCTGAGACTGACTGAAGAGTTTGAGACCCTGTGTGTACGCTGTAGGCTGTTCTGTTTGTAGTGTACTTTTCTGTATCTCAGTGGGTTGATTTATGTATTTGTGTATACAGTTCCTTCCAGTGTGTGTGTGTGTGTGTGTGTCTTTCCTATGCATCATCACTGGCCTTTCCTATGCATCATTTCCCCAGATTCCCAAGGGCTTGTTATGAAAAAGGAGACAGAGAGAGAGAGAGGGAGGGGGAAAGAAGGAAAGAGAGAGAGAGGGAGGGAGGGGGAAAGAAGGAAAGACAGAGAGAGAGAGAGAAAGGGGAGGAGTGAGCGAGCGATAGGAACTTCATCTCTTTTGTTCTCTGTTCTCTCCGTTTGTTCCTTATGTCAGGACAGTACACATATGGCTCCAGGTTCACACGTTGCCATGGGAGTTATTTATTCTGCCCTTTAAGAATGAAACAGCTCCAGTGATTTACCTTCCCTCACCTCCCACATGCTCTCTGAGGATCTGTAGTAAACAGCTACAGGAAACCATGACTATAGCAAGATGCATTGTTTTTTATTGAAGCCTGTTACTGGACTATGTCAGTGAGGGGAAGAAAGTGAGTGTTGTGAGTATGAGTGTGTGTGTGTGTTTTGAGTATGTGTGTGTGTGTGTCTTGTGAGTGGGTGTGTTTCTGTGTGTGTGTTGAGAGTGTATGTGCGAACATTTGGGAGACATCTGGGCAACTTGTACACAAAGCCCTACATGTTTAGAACTGTCTCACGATAGAGAGTAGGATAAAGGCATGTGCAGGAAACTCAGCGTCAAACCTGCAGAGCTAAACTACAGTACAGCTTCAAACCTGCACAGCTAAACTACACAGTACAGCATAAAACCTGCAGAGCTAAACTACAGTACAGCGTCAAACCTGCAGAGCTAAACTACACAGTACAGCATCAAAACCTGCACAGCTAAACTACACAGTACAGCGTCAAAACCTAAACTACAGTACAGTCAAACCTGCACAGCTAAACCTGCAGTACAGTACAGCATCAAACCTGCACAGCTAAACTACACAGTACAGCGTCAAACCTGCACAGCTAAACTACACAGTACAGCGTCAAACCTGCACAGCTAAACTACACAGTACAGCGTCAAACCTGCAGAGCTAAACTACACAGTACAGCGTCAAACCTGCACAGCTAAACTACACAGTACAGCGTCAAACCTGCACAGCTAAACTACACAGTACAGCGTCAAACCTGCACAGCTAAACTACACAGTACAGCGTCAAACCTGCACAGCTAAACTAAACCACAGTACAGCGTCAAACCTGCAGAGCTAAACTACACAGTACAGCGTCAAACCTGCACAGCTAAACTACACAGTACAGCGTCAAACCTGCACAGCTAAACTACACAGTACAGTGTCAAACCTGCACAGCTAAACTACAGTACAGCGTCAAACCTGCAGAGCTAAACTACACAGTACAGCGTCAAACCTGCACAGCTAAACTACACAGTACAGCGTCAAACCTGCAGAGCTAAACTACACAGTACAGCGTCAAACCTGCACAGCTAAACTACACAGTACAGCGTCAAAGCTGCACAGCTAAACTACAGTACAGCGTCAAACCTGCAGAGCTAAACTACAGTACAGCGTCAAACCTGCACAGCTAAACTACAGTACAGCGTCAAACCTGCAGAGCTAAACTACACAGTACAGTCAAACCTGCAAACCTGCACAGCTAAACTACACAGTACAGCGTCAAACTCAAAAGAGCTAAACTACACAGTACAGCGTCAAACCTGCTAAAAACTACAAAAACCTGCACAGCTAAACTACACAGTACAGCGTCAAACCTGCACAGCTAAACTACACAGTACAGCGTCAAAAACCTGCAGTCAAACCTGCTAAACTACACAGTACAGCGTCAAACCTGCAGAGCTAAACACAGTACTCAAACCTGCACACACTAAACACAGTACAGCGTCAAACCTGCACAGCTAAACTACACAGTACAGCGTCAAACCTGCACAGCTAAACTACACAGTACAGCGTCAATCCTGCAGAGCTAAACTACACAGGACAGCGTCAAACCTGCACAGCTAAACTACACAGGACAGCTTCAGACCTTAAACTACACAGTACAGCCTCCCTGCACCTCACTGCGCCTCCCTGCACCTCTCTGTGCCTCCCTGTGCCGATGGCACTAATGACCCGTGATCAGCTGCTTCTGGTCCTTCCTTTGCCAGGCCTTTGATCTCAGAACCACTGGAGTTCGGAAAATCGCTGTTTGCCTGATGTTTGTCTGATGTTGGTCAGATGTTTGTCTGATGTTGGTCAGATGTTTGTCTGATGTTGGTCAGATGTTTGTCTGATGTTGGCCCATGTGGCGATGGGGCGACAGATACTGACGCAGTGCAGGGCCATTAGGAAGAGCTAAATAAACATCACGATCTCTGAACTCCATGTTCATCTGTGTGTGTGTGTGTGTGTGTGTGTGTGTGTGTGTGTGTGTGTGTGTGTGTGTGCGTGCAGCGTAGTGGTGGCTATGGAGACTGCCAACTATAAACTTTAGTTTTGGAAAGTTCAATTTGGAGAACCCAGTGGTGTTTTGTGTGTGTGTTGTCATTCATTTGTTGTTAACCTAACAATCCTCAGCACTGAGGTGCCTGTGGACTCACAGTGTAACAACATGCACATCGCAGTGTAACAACATGCAGATCACAGTGTAAAGCAACTTAACTGGCTTTCCTCACAATTCTGTGTACAGTATGTTTTGAGAATGTAGTATACAGTATTCTGTGTACAGTATGTAGTATACTGTATTCTGTGTTTTGAGTATGTTTTTGCTCAGAATACAAGTACCAAAACACAGATAAGGAGGACGATCCATTTCTCATTAACAGGATATTCATTTTCAAAATCTCAGGATATTCATTTTCAAAAAGTTTCACAAGCATTGCATGCCCATGTAACCAGATTGAACTAGGATGTGTGTTCCTGTTTGAGCCGCTGATGAGACGTTTATAATAAACCCCACCTGGCCCTGCTGGCAGGACTCTGGCTGAGTTTCATTGCTCTACACAGTTCCTTGTGAGGATATTCACTCTTTGCTGTGTTTTGTAGCTTTCTTTGTGCCAGAATCATTTCCAGATGATGTACACGCCAACACTACCACCCCCTGCATGCATCTTCATCCTGCTCACAAACCTCAGGACTTTGTCAGGACAGTCATTCCCTGCCTTCTCCAGGCCTCTGATGGGACAATCCTGTACTCATTCACCCTGAGTCACATTCCCAGAGATTACAGTAATAACAAGGTTATTCCAGGTGATTACAGTAATAACGAGGTCATTCCAGGTGACTACAGTAATAACGAGGTAATTCCAGATGACTACAGTAATAACGAGGTCATTCCAGGTGATTACAGTAATAACGAGGTAATTCCAGATGACTATAGTAATAGTGAGGTAATTCCAGGTGATTACAGTAATAACGAGGTAATTCCAGATGACTACAGTAATAACGAGGTCATTCCAGGTGAATACAGTAATAACGAGGTAATTCCAGATGACTATAGTAATAGCGAGGTAATTCCAGGTGATTACAGTAATAACGAGGTAATTCCAGATGACTATAGTAATAGTGAGGTCATTCCAGGTGATTACAGTAATAACGAGGTAATTCCAGATGACTACAGTAATAACGAGGTAATTCCAGATGACTACAGTAATAACGAGGTCATTCCAGGTGATTACAGTAATAACGAGGTAATTCCAGATGACTACAGTAATAACGAGGTCATTCCAGGTGAATACAGTAATAACGAGGTAATTCCAGATGACTACAGTAATAACGAGGTCATTCCAGGTGATTACATTTACATTTACATTTACATTTACATTTACGGCATTTAGCAGACGCCCTTATCCAGAGCGACTTACAAAAAAGTGCTTCATTGTTTTACTCAGAACAAAATCTCTAGCTAGTTAGTATAGGCTAAAATCAGGAAGAAACTTTAAGCAAAGATATTATTAGATACAGTCAGTATGGACGCCTAGATATACTCAAATATATACTGAGAAAACCCTACTTAACAGATAAAAGCAAGAAAAGTCATTACAGTCACAAATATTTAATACATGCTAGTGTAGTAAAAATTTAATTTAAGTGCTCTTGAAACAGATGTGTCTTCAGTCTTCGCTTAAAAACAGCAAGAGACTCTGCCATTCGGACACTCAGTGGAAGTTCGTTCCACCACTGAGGTGCCAGAACTGAAAAAAGTCTGGATGCATGTTTTCCGCATGTCCTGAGAGATGGTGGGTCAAGCCGAGCTGTGCTTGAAGCTCGAAGAGCTCTGGGTACAGATCGGGATTTGACCATTGCCACCATGTATGGAGGTGCTGGTCCATTCTTAGCCTTGTAGGCCAGCATCAGGGTTTTATATCTGATGCGGGCAGCTACAGGAAGCCAGTGAAGAGAGCGCAGCAGAGGAGTAACATGGCTGAACTTAGGAACATTGAAGACAAGTCGAGCCGCCGAGTTCTGGATCAGTTGCAAGGGCCTGATGGTACGCATAGGAAGACCAGCCAGGAGTGAGGAATAACGAGGTAATTCCAGATGACTATAGTAATAGTGAGGTAATTCCAGGTGATTACAGTAATATCGAGGTAATTCCAGATGACTACAGTAATAACGAGGTCATTCCAGGTGATTACAGTAATAACGAGGTAATTCCAGATGACTACAGTAATAACGAGGTAATTCCAGGTGATTACAGTAATATCGAGGTAATTCCAGATGACTACAGTAATAACGAGGTAATTCCAGGTGATTACAGTAATATCGAGGTAATTCCAGATGACTACAGTAATAGTGAGGTAATTCCAGGTGAATACAGTAATAGTGAGGTAATTCCAGGTGATTACAGTAATATCGAGGTAATTCCAGATGACTACAGTAATAACGAGGTAATTCCAGATGACTATAGTAATAGTGAGGTCATTCCAGGTGATTACAGTAATATCGAGGTAATTCCAGATGACTACAGTAATAACGAGGTCATTCTCAGTGCCCAGATATATCCTCTTCCTCGCTCCTCTTCCTCACTTCACACTTTAATGCATGTTTTGCATCTGATCTGTTTAGACTGGCACAGAGAAATTAGAACGTCAGAACTGTTCAAATGACCATTCATTTCTAAATGGAGTTCAGTAACCTGATATATATTATTCTGTTTTCCTTGGAGTCCTGGAATTTCCTTAAAACAACACCCAGTCCAGCTCTACAGTCATAAAAAATAACAAAATTTGGAGTGAAAAATAACCTTCCCACATTGAGTTGGGCAATTTTGCAGTGTGTTGTCATTGGATAAGCAATTTTAGGACTGAGCCAATCAGAGTTCATAGCAGTGGTGAAACAGCAGAGCTGACCTCTAAGGTCTCTACAGAGATCAGATAAAGTAAGCGGGAAAGTTTTCTATAATTATTCCATGCTAATGTGTTAAAAACATCCAGTCATGGTGCTTCACACATAATCAAGATAGTTACATAAATGGTAGATAACATTTTGACAGAGAGAGATAGAGAGAGTGAAAGAGAAATAAAGTGGGGAGAGAAGGGAGAGAGTGATAGAGAGAGAAATAAAGTGGGGAGAGAGAGTGATAGAGAGAGAAATAAAGTAGGGAGAGAGAGTGATAGAGAGAGAAATAAAGTGGGGAGAGAGACAAAGGGGAGAGAGTGTGATAGAGAGTGATAGAGAGAGTGAGTACATGGATTGTGAGATGGCTGAATATGGTGCATGAGCAGGAACGAGGAAGAGAAATTAAAAGAGTTCTTCAGATCTTCATCAAATATAATCAGCCATATGTAGTCAGATGTAATCAGATGTAGTCGTATGTAGTCAGATGTAGTCGTATGTAGTCAGATGCAATCAGATGTAGTCGTATGTAGTCAGATGTAGTCAGATGTAATCAGATGTAGTCGTATGCAGTCATATGTAATCAGATGTAGTCGTATGTAGTCATGGTCTGGTGGTTAGGGAACCAGTCTTGTGACCGGAGGGTCGTGGGTTCGATTCCCAGGCCTGAGGCCATGACTGAGGTGCCCTTGAGCAAGGCACCTAACCCCAACTGCTCCCCGGGCGCCGGGCTAGGGCTGCCCACCGCTCTGGGCACGTGTGCACCACAGCCCCTAGTTATCACTAGTGTGTGTGTGTGTGTGTTCTGATTGCACAGATGGGTAAATGCGGAGGACAAATTTCAATTGGGGTGAAAATCACAATTGACAATGTGGCTTGACTTAACTTAACTTAGTCATATGTAATCAGATGTGGTCGGATGATAAGGACCCACAGCTGGTTGTGCTTATTATTTCTGTGCTAAAGCCAGACAGCATGTGTGTGTCTGTTATATGAAGTCTATGAATTTGTGTCCAGGCTTTAAGAAAACTTGGTCAACATGGTGACACACTGTACATGTGAAAAATATTCTCTACGGCATAATACAAAAATCGAGGTTGAGAGGTCATGGGGCAGAAGATCTCCCCACCCAGGACCTTCATCTTGTAGCCTCTTGCTTCTCTTTATAAATGTCTGGGCCCAGACTGGGCCCTCTATGGGAAGCAGATGTATGTGAGTGAAGACATAGACAGCTGCTTCCAGGGGACATTGTGTCCTCAGATCGGTGCTGCTCTGTCTGCTGCAGTACGGACTCTCTGTCCACTGGTTTTGAGCAGCTGTGATCATTGCACGCTACTTTCTAATCATAAGCAGATGTTTCCGTAAGACCTGACAGGACCACTGACTCTGGGATCAAAATGTGGGTTGTCAGAAGAGCACTTCCTGTAGTCCCAACAGCAGACAGCGATTATGGAGCGTGACTGACTCATACTGCTTCAAGCAAAAGGATGAATATGGCCAAAGATGATGGGATGTTGAAACACTGTCTGGGGGTTTCGCGGTTGAAATGGTTAGCAAATCTGTTTGCTTGTGATTGTGTGCTGAGACCACACTAGCTTGTGAAAGACCAAAGGAGTGCAGTGATCTAATGGGAAATGTTTAATCAAGCTATTAGAATCATAGAAATGTTCTGGATAATGTCTTTCTCATTATGAAATCTATTCTAAAGTAATATCAATGCATTTTCTGATGAGAATGTCTGACTTCAGAAAGTAGACCTGTGGAAATGTAACACTGGAAATCATCATAGCTTTGGTCACATTTATAGCCAATTATGAATGTCCAAACTGACCCAAAAATATTTAACTACTAAAAAACATGCTTGTTATTTAAACTGTAGTAGAGAGTATTATCTGTTTAAGAGCAGAGTGTGTCCAGTGTGACTGCTGTTATTTAAACTGTAGTAGAGAGTATTGTCTGTTTAAGAGCAGAGTGTGTCCAGTGTGGCTGCTGTTATTTAAACTGTAGTAGAGAGTATTGTCTGTTTAAGAGCAGAGTGTGTCCAGTGTGGCTGCTGTTATTTAAACTGTAGTAGAGAGTATTGTCTGTTTAAGAGCAGAGTGTGTCCAGTGTGTCTGCTGTTATTTAAACTGTAGTAGAGAGTATTGTCTGTTTAAGAGCAGAGTGTGTCCAGTGTGACTGCTGTTATTTAAACTGTGTTATTGTCTGTTTAAGAGCAGAGTGTGTCCAGTTATTTAAACTGTAGTAGAGAGTATTGTCTGTTTAAGAGCAGAGTGTGTCCAGTGTGACTGCTGTTATTTAAACTGTAGTAGAGAGTATTGTCTGTTTAAGAGCAGAGTGTGTCCAGTGTGTCTGCTGTTATTTAAACTGTAGTAGAGAGTGTGACTGCTGTTATTTGTCTGTTTACTGTAGAGAGAGTATTGTCTGTTTAAGAGCAGAGTGTGTCCAGTGTGACTGCTGTTATTTAAACTGTAGTAGAGAGTATTGTCTGTTTAAGAGCAGAGTGTGTCCAGTGTGTCTGCTGTTATTTAAACTGTAGTAGAGAGTATTGTCTGTTTAAGAGCAGAGTGTGTCCAGTGTGACTGCTGTTATTTAAACTGTAGTAGAGAGTATTGTCTGTTTAAGAGCAGAGTGTGTCCAGTGTGTCTGCTGTTATTTAAACTGTAGTAGAGAGTATTGTCTGTTTAAGAGCAGAGTGTGTCCAGTGTGGCTGCTGTTATTTAAACTGTAGTAGAGAGTATTGTCTGTTTAAGAGCAGAGTGTGTCCAGTGTGACTGCTGTTATTTAAACTGTAGTAGCTAGTATTGTCTGTTTAAGAGCAGAGTGTCCAGTGTGACTGCTGTTATTTAAACTGTAGTAGAGAGTATTGTCTGTTTAAGAGCAAACTGTTATTTAAACTGTAGTAGAGAGTATTGTCTGTTTAAGAGCAGAGTGTGTCCAGTGTGGCTGCTGTTATTTAAACTGTAGTAGAGAGTATTGTCTGTTTAAGAGCAGAGTGTGTCCAGTGTGACTGCTGTTATTTAAACTGTAGTAGAGAGTATTGTCTGTTTAAGAGCAGAGTATTGTCCAGTGTGGCTGCTGTTATTTAAACTGTAGTAGAGAGTATTGTCTGTTTAAGAGCAGAGTGTGTCCAGTGTGTCTGCTGTTATTTAAACTTTAGAAATTGTCTGTCAGTGTGGCTGCTGTTATTTAAACTGTAGTAGAGAGTATTGTCTGTTTAAGAGCAGAGTGTGTCCAGTGTGACTGCTGTTATTTAAACTGTAGTAGAGAGTATTGTCTGTTTAAGAGCAGAGTGTGTCCAGTGTGGCTGCTGTTATTTAAACTGTAGTAGAGAGTATTGTCTGTTTAAGAGCAGAGTGTACCCAGTGTGGCTGCTGTTATTTAAACTGTAGTAGAGAGTATTGTCTGTTTAAGAGCAGAGTGTGTCCAGTGTGACTGCTGTTATTTAAACTGTAGTAGAGAGTATTGTCTGTTTAAGAGCAGAGTGTACCCAGTGTGTCTGCTGTTATTTAAACTGTAGTAGAGAGTATTGTCTGTTTAAGAGCAGAGTGTGTCCAGTGTGTCTGCTGTTATTTAAACTGTAGTAGAGAGTATTGTCTGTTTAAGAGCAGAGTGTGTCCAGTGTGGCTGCTGTTTAGCGAGCAGATGGTTCTGTTGATAGCAACATTAGCCACTTGGCTCCAAACTACAGACGTTTGAACCCCAGACGTGTCTTGGCTGATCAACTCTATTTAAGGAAAATGAAAAGCTGTGTTGCAATTCACCAGCGCCACTCACTATCTGGAGAAGTGATGTATGCAGTGATGTGCGCAGATATGAATGTATGCTGGGTCCATTATCAGCGGCGCTGAGTGTCAACAGCACAGTGTTCCAGGAACGTGACTGTAATTACGCGTCCAGCATCACTCAAACAACCTTTAAGAGACTAATAGGACGTAGAAAGAGTTTTGAATCAAAATCTAATGTAAGCAAATTTAAGAGGTTAGATTTTGATTACATATCTAATCATAAACATATTAAAGTACGAAATGAGAAATGATGTAATGTTATAAATACATATGACACAGAGCAAAAATATAATATTTATATAATATTTAAAAATATAATTTAAGACGGATGTAGTATCCAGACGTTCAGATCCAATGTTTCTGTTCCTGTGTAAACTGGATTTTTTGTTATCGTTTCAAAGCCGAATATCTTGGTCGTAATCTCTGACCCGCAATGCTGTAAAGACTGTCACAACACTTCTCATGAACTTTGACCTACCCAGTCTCACAGGAAGATGACCCACTGTGAGCTCCTTTCCGGGAACACCCCACACTAATAGATCATACAGCACATCTCTGCCTCAGCCGGACCCAATCGAGAGGGCACAAGCGCTAGGGTTTCTGGGGCAGTGGTGATGTGACTAAGGCAATGTCTTCATTCTGATTATCCTCCCTCTCTAACCAGAGCTTATTTTAAACTTATTTTTAGTTAATAGTAGTTCCCAGAAGCAAGTTAAATTTATTGGGAAATCTAAACAACTATCAAAGATAATTATTAAAAAACTTTGGTTACAAATAGAAGTGACGTGGAGTCTGTCTAGGCAATCATGAAATAATGATAAAATCACAACTGTGTTCATGAGGCTCTATTGCACCTTGTAGATTTATCAGCTTATCAAATCCTTTCTTCTAATTTAGAAATATGTAACATTTTGCGCTTGTGTTTGAAAAGTGGGGATTTCCCATGTGTCTCCCCAGCTATGTATCTGCACACACAACTCTGTCCATCCCAAACACTTTACAGCATGACTGGACATGCAGCTGTTAATGTATATGTGCTCCTAGTTACTGTTTCTGCACGGTGCTGATTATAAAATCAAAGCCGTTCTGAGAGTCAGCTTTTACGTCAATCACAGCCTGAGCACAAAATGGTCCGTGGTTCCTGTGCTCCACACCCCCCCCCCCCCCTCTGGAGCAAGTGTCCCAGTTAAAGCGCTTACGCCCATCTCACTCACGGTTCTCACTGCTTGCTCTTTCCCACAGGGTATGTACCAATATGCAGGGAGCACATTTCGACAGATGCCATCAGAGAACAAGCACACGAGTTGCCAGGCAGTCTGCCATCTTCCAGTTCAGACAGAATGGCATTAATACCAGATGAAGAGCCCAAAACAACAACAACACAACAACATGAAAGCCCCAAACCACAGGGACCAGGTAAAGGTTTCATCAGTTTAGATATTAATGCCTTGATTAACAAAGACTCAAAACTGAAGCGCTGTTGCCATCTCTACCCTACAAAAGTTGTGACAGTGCAGGAGTTCACGTCTGTGCAGGAAAACAAAATCAGTCAGCAAATCACATCCTGATGAATAAGACATAAGCCATGGTTGACCATGACTTATTCAAGAGCCATTACCTATTCATGCCTACAATTAAAGAAAACACAATCGTTTTAAAATTAAATGGCTGTAAATATTAGCATTACCCAATTAAGTCACAATTCGTATATTAAGAAGGTGAATTAGCTACTGAAGTGTATTCCATTGAGTTTTTTGAGTTTTGTCTTCGAAAGTGTTGTATTGTATATCTAGGTCAGGGTCTCCTACCAGTGTGTGCTTAGCTGTGCAAGTGTGTTGTTTAAGCTGAAATCATTGAAAATGTTTTAAGCAGAACTTGAAAATCTCTAATAGTCCTTTTTTCCCACAGAATGGAGACATTATTATTTTTATATAATAATAAAAATATTTTTATGGTTGCAATTACAATAGTTGATTATTATTATTATTATTATTAATAATAATAATAATAATAATAACAATATCTCTTGTTGTTACTGTTGTTAAAAAGTACTATTAGATCAATAACATGTCTAAGAGTCTCTTTGAACTACTGTCTAGCTTGGTCACACATGCTCACCATAGAAACCAGGCAAAAAAAAATGTCAGGAATTTTTGCGAGAGCAGCTTGCACCTGACCTGTTACACACGCCTGTTACACACGTCTGTTACACACGCCTGTAACACATCTGTTACACACGCCTGTTACACACGTCTGTTACACACGCCTGTAACACATCTGTTACACACGCCTGTTACACACGTTTGTTACACACGCCTGTAACACATCTGTTACACACGCCTGTTACACACGTCTGTTACACACGTCTATTACACACATCTGTTACACACGCCTGTTACACACGTCCTTTACACACGCCTGTAACACATCTGTTACACATGCCTGTTACACACGTCTGTTACACACGTCTATTACACACATCTGTTACACACGTCTGTTACACACGCCTGTAACACATCTGTTACACACGCCTGTTACACACGCCTGTTACACACGTCTGCCTCCACTGCTTCTGTCTTCCATGGTCCTGATTGAGTCTGGTTCTCTCGTTGTTTTACATTGGGGTGGGGGTGGGGGTGGGGGGGGGTGGTTACTCTTCTGAAAGGGCCCATATTCCCCACAGGCCCCTGTTTACAACCCACGACATGCACAAATAACATAAAGTTCCTGCGTGATAATAAAGATGGAATGTAAAGTGGCTCCTGCACTAGGCCCTTTATGAATAATTAAGAGTTAATGGAACATCCCCTGCATATATAAAGCCCACCTTCAAGCACACATGGGTGTGTATCAGACTCTCCCTGTTAGGGCAGTGCCCAGTCATGCAGCAGCCTCAACGTCTCCTGAGCACCGGGCTGTGCTGAGCTCCGTCGTCCTGCACTTATCTGTGGTATTGATAATGGGGCCATTTGTGCGAAGGATTAATGCACAGGTTGTGTAATGGGAACTGATGCAGTTATGAAGTCGCTAAGCTCTGTGTGTTCTTGCAACGCTCTGACCTACAAAGAGACTTGGGGACGTTTTACAAAGAAATATAGTTTTAGCTTGTCCAGAAATACACTTCCTACCATTTTCTAGAGTTTCCTTAAAAGGGCTGAGTTCACGGGCAAGAACATATGTGGCCCCAGAAACCCGGAGGCCACAGGATCTTCCCCAGTTTGACCACCCAGTAATATGGCATAGAATGTGCTCCAGAGTATTTTAGGCAGTGAAAGTTGGGGGGGGAAGTTTGGCTCTGCTTGGCTCCTTCACCTTTCACCATGCAGAATTAAACAGGAGTGCGTATGCAGACAGACACACACCATGTAATCTCTGCTGTTGTTAGTGTGGGAGCGGGTATGGGAGAAAAGTGGGAGTGAGGGAGACAGAGAGAGAGAGAATAGAGGGGAGAAGAGGGGAGGGGAGGGGAGCAGTGGGCCCAGGGACCGCCCCTCTTGCCCTGTTGGCACTGCAGTGATCCTGGGCGGTGTGGGGAGAGGCAGCCCGTGCCTTACAGAGAGCGGCTGCTGTTTCCTGTGGGGCCTCCCGGCTGGCGGGGGGAGGGGGAGACCTGCAGTCCCACCCAGTAAAGTGCTCTCTCAGACTCTCTCTCACACACACACACACCAACTCTCCACAGGAAAAGCTGGAGACAGATTCTGTCGCACCTCCCAACAGCCTCGGTGTGTGGTGCAAGCCCAAATGGGAACCTCCTATACTTTGATAGGTGGTTAATTACTCATGTGAAGTCCCACAGATGTCTGGGGGGCTCCAGTGGAAAGTTCACCCGACTCGTTGGCTGAGTGACTGAGTGACAGGATCGGAGGGGAGGCAGACATTTAAGGAGCGGTAGGTGAAAACCAGTAGCCATTTATAATTGATGAGCGGAGCAGTTTACGTGCTGTCAGAGATCCCTGTAGGGTTACACCCATGCTAAACTGTGATGCTACTGGAAGGGCTGTCTGCTAAACAGTTCTTTGTGTACCAAGTGGCAGCAGAGACTTTGAACAGGAAACCTTACCTCAGAAATGTAACTTATCTCTACTGTTATGATTATGAAAAGAGCTTTAAAAGTGTTCTGAAGGAGATTGAAATTGATTAACTTTGTGAATATTTTATTGTTTTGTTCAACTACTAGAAGGTGCTAAATGAAGACTTTTCTAAGCTCCAGGTGGTTTTAGTAGTAAGAAGTAAGTAGTGATTTAGCTCTACGCCAGACACATGTTCACAGTGTACTGTAAGGGGGCACTAGCAGAGAAACTGAATCCCTTGTGCTCCAGAACCATGACTGGGTCTCATCCATGTGTTTTAATTTGACCAGCATGTGCATTAAATGTTTTAAAAAGGTTTTACACGTTGATTCACACTGAAGGAAGATTTAGCTGTATTTGTCATATTTAACCTGTGTGTGCTTGAGTGTTATCGTTGATGTACCTCGCAGTTGTCATTTACCTGCAGGGTAGAATTAGAAGCACAGGCAGCGTGTTGGTTGAGTAAATCAACACTGTGTATGAGGTACACTTAACACTGTGTATGAGGTACACTTAACACTGTGTATGAGGTACACTTAACACTGTGTATGAGGTACACTCAACACTGTGTATGAGGTACACTTAACACTGTGTATGAGGTACACTTAACACTGTGTATGAGGTACACTCAACACTGTGTATGAGGTACACTTAACACTGTGTATGAGGTACACTCAACACTGTGTATGAGGTACACTCATCACTGTGTATGAGGTACACTTAACACTGTGTATGAGGTACACTTAACACTGTGTATGAGGTACACTCAACACTGTGTATGAGGTACACTCAACACTGTGTATGAGGTACACTCAACACTGTGTATGAGGTACACTCAACACTGTGTATGAGGTACACTCATCACTGTGTATGAGGTACACTCAACACTGTGTATGAGGTACACTCATCACTGTGTATGAGGTACACTTAACACTGTGTATGAGGTACACTCAACACTGTGTATGAGGTACACTCATCACTGTGTATGAGGTACACTTAACACTGTGTATGAGGTACACTCAACACTGTGTATGAGGTACACTTAACACTGTGTATGAGGTACACTTAACACTGTGTATGAGGTACACTCAACACTGTGTATGACACTTAACACTGTGTATGAGGTACACTTAACACTGTATGAGGTACACTCATCACTGTGTATGAGGTACACTTAACACTGTGTATGAGGTACACTCAACACTGTGTATGAGGTACACTCAACACTGTGTATGAGGTAGGTACACTTAACACTGTGTATGAGGTACACTCAACACTGTGTATGAGGTACACTCAACACTGTGTATGAGGTACACTCAACACTGTGTATGAGGACACTCAACACTGTGTAACACAACACTGTGTATGAGGTACACTCAACACTGTGTATGAGGTACACTCAACACTGTGTATGAGGTACACTCAACACTGTGTATGAGGTACACTCAACACTGTGTATGAGGTACACTTAACACTGTGTATGAGGTACACTCAACACTGTGTATGAGGTACACTCAACACTGTGTATGAGGTACACTCAACACTGTGTATGAGGTACACTATCACTTAACACTGTGTATGAGGTACACTCAACACTGTGTATGAGGTACTCAACACTGTGTATGAGGTACACTCAACACTGTGTATGAGGTACACTTAACACTGTGTATGAGGTACACTCATCACTGTGTATGAGGTACACTTAACACTGTGTATGAGGTACACTTAACACTGTGTATGAGGTACACTCAACACTGTGTATGAGGTACACTCAACACTGTGTATGAGGTACACTCAACACTGTGTATGAGGTACACTCAACACTGTGTATGAGGTACACTCAACACTGTGTATGAGGTACACTTAACACTGTGTATGAGGTACACTTACACACTGTGTATGAGGTACACTCAACACTGTGTATGAGGTACACTTAACACTGTGTATGAGGTCAACACTGTAACACTGTATGTATGAGGTACACTCAACACTGTGTATGAGGTACACTCAACACTGTGTATGAGGTACACTCAACACTGTGTATGAGGTACACTCAACACTGTGTATGAGGTACACTTAACACTGTGTATGAGGTACACTCAACACTGTGTATGAGGTACACTTAACACTGTGTATGAGGTACACTCATCACTGTGTATGAGGTACACTTAACACTGTGTATGAGGTACACTCAACACTGTGTATGAGGTACACTCAACACTGTGTATGAGGTACACTCAACACTGTGTATGAGGTACACTCATCACTGTGTATGACTGGTATACACTCAACACTGTGTATGAGGTACACTCAACACTGTATGAGGTATCACTGTGTATGAGGTACACTCAACACTCAACACTGTGTATGAGGTACACTCAACACTGTGTATGAGGTACACTCAACACTATATGAGGTACACTCAACACTATATGAGGTACACTCAACACTGTGTATGAGGTACACTCAACACTGTGTATGAGGTACACTCAACACTATATGAGGTACACTCAACACTGTGTATGAGGTACACTCATCACTGTGTATAAAGTGCAAAAATTTGGCACTGTGCTGTGTGCCATTATCGCCATGCCAACACTGATGGGTGTTTGCAGGGGATGATGGGAAAGACGGCTCATCCCGGAGCGTCTGTAACGCACGCTGGCACGCTCCATCTGTGCTGCTTCACTAAATCCTGTTTGAGGTTGCGAGGAAGTTGCGGAGATCTGGTGCTGTACTTTTAAACAATTCTCTTTGATTTGGAGGCCTGCGCCAGTATTGTGTGTTGCTCCATCGAGGGAAAGTAACAATGGCAAAAAGTGAAAATAAAATCTTGAGGTGAATTTGCTGTAAATGACGCTTGTCTGATGCACCATGTTTGTTTATTCTCTCGCCCTTCCAGACGGGTGTATAATTGGACTCTTATCACCTTATCTGCGAGTCTGAGAGTGGAATGTGTTCAGCAATGCTTCCTACAACCTTACACATGCTGTTGCTAATGGCTGTCATGGCCGCTCGTGGAACGACTCAGACAAACCTCACAGAGGAGAGTTCCAGATGTCTCCTGCCATGCGTCACCACAGATCACGGCCTGCAGTCTGACTCCAGGCAGGTTTTGGTAGACAACGGCACAAGGCATCCAGCTATGAAACCTCCAAAGCTCTGTCCAGTGCCCCCATCCATCAGCGAAACGTTCAAGGTCATCAACACATTCATCGCCTGCTTGGTGTTCGTGGTGGGGATGGTGGGTAATGCCACCCTGCTCAGGATTATCTACCAACACAAGTGCATGAGGAACGGCCCCAACGCTCTGATCGCCAGTCTGGCCCTTGGGGACCTCATCTACATCACCATAGACATCCCCATCACTGTCTATAAGGTAAAGCACCATAGACATCCCCATCATTGTCTATAAGGTAAAGCACCATAGACATGTGGTGGGTGAGTGTATCGTGGTGGTTGAGTGTATTGTGGTGGTTGAGTGTATTGTGGTGTAAGTAAATACTCTTCACTTAAAGCTGATGTTCCTCATTGCAGTTTGGTGCTTAAGAGCTAAAAGTACAGTATGTGTCCATATACTTATGGGAGGAAAACACAGGGAAAATGTTATAGGACAGACAGTCAGATGGTGGACACCAGTTAGACAGAGTGTAAGAGTGTGAGTGTAAAGAGTGAGAGTGTAAAGAGTGTGAGAGAACCATGTTCTAAAGTTCATTTCAAGTGAACATTTCTAACTGTGCTGTGGTCATACCCAAAGGGCCAGATAAGGCAGCCTCACAACACACACTTATAGCTATAATACAGATAAGGTAGCCTCACAACACACACTTATAGCTATAATACAGATAAGGCAGCCTCACAACACACACTTATAGCTATAATACAGATAAGGCAGCCTCACAACACACACTTTTGCACATAAGCGTGTATACACACACACACAAATAAATAAATGTAATCACTGTTAAAGCACAACAAATGTGCAACAAAACTAATCAGGATGAGCTAACAGTGCACATGCTCTGATCACAACCAGACCTGGACCAAACATGGAGTGAAAACGAACATGATCGTTCTGCAGTGTGATGTTGAATTAGGACTCTTGGTTTTAATGTTTAAAACAATGTAAGATGGAAATACTTTAAATTATTTGGTATATATACAATTTCCAATATAATACTGTAGATGCACAATGCTCATTCACTCACACACATACACACATACTGACACACATCTCCACACACCACACAGAAACACACTCCCGTCCCCCAGTCAACACACACACACACATCCTTACACACACCACACAGAAACGCACGTATCCTCACACAGAAATATACTCCCATCCCTCAATCAATACACACACACACCACATAGACTCCCCAATCAGCACACACACTGTAGCTGTAGCACAGCCCTCTGTGATGAGCTGCAGGGTTGTGTATAAACACAAGCGGCTGGGATACACTATGAGGAATCTCCTCCTGCAGTAATCTCAGTTCCTATTCACAGAGCACTGCTCTCCAAACACTATGCCATATGACCATAAGTGCTTAAGGTGTTTTTTGTCCTTCTTTAGCTCCCGTAGTAGCTCATAGGTTAATGGATGTGATGCAGGTCTTCTGAAGGGAGCACAGTGATTTGATCATTCTGTCACACACTGCTGATGATGTGATGAGTCCTGATTAGATAAACTGACATGTGAATCACTACACTGACTTCATGGACACACAGAGAGCCATTCATAGCCATCAGGAGGGGAGGTGCACTAAAACAGCATCAAAATTAGCATGCGTGGCATGTCTCATCTGAAGGTACAGGGCACGTTTCAGCTTTTATGATGAAGCTTTGATGGAGAAATATATTTATATGCTAATATATTCAAATGAACCAAAACAAATATAGTTTGTTCCTGGATTTATTTTAACTAAATGTTGATTGATCTATTGAGTAAAAGGCAGTAATGAAAGAAAACATATATGATTTTTTTACTTTTAACTTCTTCTGCCCCTGTAAGCTCCTGATGAGAAGGTGGCCTCTGGACGATGTCTCCTTCGGCCGTTTCCTCTGCAAACTGGTGCCCTTCATCCAGAAAGCCTCTGTAGGCATCACCATTTTCAACCTGTGTGCTCTCAGCGTGGACAGGTAGGACACATGTCCCCTGTCTTCCTGCCATCGGTCACCATGTCCTAGTCCTCCCTGAGCTGAGCTACAGTCGTATCGTAGGTGTAGTATGTTAAATGTTTACTGTAATATTAAAAATTTTTCTAAAACACAAATCCTGACTCCACAAGGTCAACAGCATGCAAACAGGTGAAGTGCTTTAGATAAGCAAAGTGTGGTGAGCTGTGACTTGTACACATTGAGTTTGGCCCATGAAACTTTCCCCTTTTTAACCTTTAACCCCAAAGCAAGGTTGAGGTGAATAAGTAAGAGCACAGAGGTCAGAGTTCAGGGATTAGGTTACTTAATGGTGGCAAACTCAGGGTAGGAAGATAGGATGATGGTTTCCATATATTTTGCCCTCATATATTCCATATATTTTGCCCTCATGGTTTTATTCATAATTCCAGGATGTGTTTAATCACCATAAGAAGCTGTGTGCTAATTACTCTAATGCATTACACACAACCTTACTCACACTGCACACGCAACCCTACTCACACTGCACACACAACCCTACTCACACTGCACACGCAACCCTACTCACACTGCACACGCAACCCTACTCACCACTGCACACACAACCCTACTCACCACTGCACACGCAACCCTACTCACACTGCACACGCAACCCTACTCACCACTGCACACGCAACCCTACTCACCACTGCACACAAAACCCTACTCACACTGCACACGCAACCCTACTCACACTGCACACGCAACCCTACTCACCACTGCACACGCAACCCTACTCACACTGCACACGCAACCCTACTCACCACTGCACACGCAACCCTACTCACCACTGCACACGCAACCCTACTCGCACTGCACACAACCCTACTCACACTGCACACGCAACCCTACTCACACTGCACACGCAACCCTACTCACCACTGCACACGCAACCCTACTCACCACTGCACACGCAACCCTACTCACCACTGCACACGCAATCCTACTCACACTGCACACGCAACCCTACTCGCACTGCACACGCAACCCTACTCACACTGCACACGCAACCCTACTCACACTGCACACGCAACCCTACTCGCACTGCACACGCAACCCTACTCACCACTGCACACACAACCCTACTCACCACTGCACACGCAACCCTACTCACACTGCACACGCAACCCTACTTGCACTGCACACGCAACCCTACTCACCACTGCACACACAACCCTACTCACCACTGCACACGCAACCCTACTCACACTGCACACGCAACCCTACTCACACTGCACACACAACCCTACTCAACACTGCACACGCAACCCTACTCACACTGCACACACAACCCTACTCACACTGCACACACAACCCTACTCACCACTGCACACACAACCCTACTCACACTGCACACACAACCCCTACTCACACTGCACACACAACCCTACTCACCACTGCACACACAACCCTACTCACACTGCACACAAAACCCTACTCACCACTGCACACACAACCCTACTCACCACTGCACACGCAACCCTACTCACACTGCACACACAACCCTACTCACACTGCACACGCAACCCTACTCACACTGCACACAAAACCCTACTCACCACTGCACACCCAACCCTACTCACCACTGCACACGCAACCCTACTCACCACTGCACACACAACCCTACTCACACTGCACACGCAACCCTACTCACCACTGCACACACAACCCTACTCACCACTGCACACGCAACCCTACTCACCACTGCACACGCAACCCTACTCACACTGCACACGCAACCCTACCACACTGCACACGCAACCCTACTCACACTGCACACGCAACCCTACTCACACTGCACACGCAACCCTACTCGCACTGCACACGCAACCCTACTCACCACTGCACACACAACCCTACTCAACACTGCACACGCAACCCTACTCACACTGCACACACAACCCTACTCACACTGCACACACAACCCTACTCACCACTGCACACACAACCCTACTCACACTGCACACGCAACCCTACTCACACTGCACACACAACCCTACTCACCACTGCACACACAACCCTACTCACACTGCACACAAAACCCTACTCACCACTGCACACACAACCCTACTCACCACTGCACACGCAACCCTACTCACACTGCACACACAACCCTACTCACACTGCACACGCAACCCTACTCACACACTGCACACAAAACCCTACTCACCACTGCACACCCAACCCTACTCACCACTGCACACGCAACCCTACTCACCACTGCACACACAACCCTACTCACACTGCACACCCAACCCTACTCACCACTGCACACGCAACCCTACTCACACTGCACACGCAACCCTACTCACCACTGCACACGCAACCCTACTCACCACTGCACACGCAACCCTACTCACACTGCACACGCAACCCTACTCACCACTGCACACGCAACCCTACTCACCACTGCACACGCAACCCTACTCATCACTGTCTTTCACATACTCATTAGTGTCTGGCCTTTACCTAACCCTACCCTAACCCTAAACCCTAACCCTAACCCTACCCTACCCCTAACCCTAACCCTACCCTACCCTAACACTAACCCTAACCCTAAACCCTACCCTAACACTAACCCTACCCTAACCCTAGCCCTACCCTAACCCTAGCCCTAACCCTACCCTAACCCTACCTACCCTAACACTAACCCTAACCCTAAACCCTAACCCTACCCTAACACTAACCCTACCCTAACCCTACCCTACCCCTAACCCTACCCTAACACTAACCCTAAACCCTAACCCTACCCTAACACTAACCCTAAACCCTATCCTAACACTAACCCTAACCCTACCCTAACCCTAACCATAACCCTAGCCCTACCCTAGCCCTACCCTAACCCTACCCTAACACTAACCCTAAACCCTAACCCTATCCTAACACTAACCCTACCCTAACCCTACCCTAACCATAACCCTAGCCCTACCCTAACCCTAGCCCCCTACCCTACCCTAACCATAACCCTAGCCCTACCCTAGCCCTACCCTACCCTACCCCTGCCCTGCCCACCCTGCCTGGCCCTGCCTGGCCCTGCCCCTGGCCCTGCCCTAACCCCTGGCCCTACCCCTGGCCCCTGCCCCCCCTGGCCCTGCCCTACCCTGGCCCTGCCCTGCCCTAACCCTACCCCTGCCCCCTGGCCCTAACCCTACCCTGCCTGGCCCTAACCCTACCCTGGCCCATAACCCTGGCCCTGCCCTGGCCCCCTGCCCTGGCCCTGCCCTACCCTGGCCCTGCCCTACCCTAACCCTACCCTGCCCTGCCTGGCCTGGCCCTGCCCTAGCCCTACCCCTACCCCCTGGCCCTAACCCTAGCCCTAGCCCTAACCCTACCCCCCTAGCCCTACCCTAACCCTAGCCTGGCCCTAACCCTAACCCTACCCAACCCTAACCCTACCCCTAGCCCTACCCTACCCTAACCCTACCCTACCCTACCCCTAGCCCTACCCTACCCTAACACTAACCCTACCCTACCCCTAGCCCTACCCTACTCTAACCCATGAGGTGCTGCTGTAGGTAATTACACATCTAACCCTGAACAGAGTCTAATGGACGTCTGTCTGCGCTGGACTTGGTTAAAACTGATTTACGTGTAATAATATAATAATGATGTGACTTTGTGTACAGTATAGAGTAAATTCACACTAATTTACTATCTGTTTCACTTATTTCCTGTGTGACTCATCCAACACCCAATGCAAACGTGAGAAGTGAGAATCAACATTTCCAGGGCTACAGTCTGCACACTGTGGCAGATCGGTTCCCATGGAGGGTGTTGCTCCTCATTTAGGGTGGGGAGCAGAATGGGGGAGCTGGGCAGGAAGTGGGCTAGTCAGGCATCCGGCCCAATCAGAGTGTACCAATGGGAGTGGCCCAATCGGAGCGTCCCAATCAGAGCGGGCCAATCAGAGCGGCCCATACAGTTTTTTAAGGCCAGCTGAAATGATCCCAGTACCTCTCTGCTCAAATTACAAAAGACCAAGTACTTTACTGGTACTTTAAAAAACCCTCATCTTTACTGTGGAGACACACAGCTCAAGAAACATGTCCCACAGATATTTTGTTTTATTGTAGAAATTGATACATTTAGTGTTCAAGCAATTCCACAAAGGTCAACCAATAAATGTGGTTTTTTTTTCAAACTGGTTAATCTCAGTTCACACACAATTACACACACATTACCAAATCAGGGCCAGTTCAGCTTGAAATGAGTAATAATCCGATGAGAGCTTTTCACTGAATACAAAGCTAGATGCTGGAATGTGGCCGTCAGTAAGGTTACATAAACTCCAGTTGTCATGATGAAGGTTTCTCAGCACTGGCCAAGTCCACCAGAACACGGCTGCTTTGCTTGAGTCTGCAATGACAAACGGTTGAGTAATTATCACGAGTCTCTGGTGAGTCTGTGTTGAGTCATTTTTGTATATAAGTTGTATTTTCAGCTGTAAAAAAAAAAATCTCATCTCATCCAGTTATTTATTCCATTAGTATGTGCTCCAGTTGGCCTGTTGTCATAACGTGAGAAAGCCTCGTATTTCTGTGTATCTTCCTGCATATCAGGAAATTCAGTTGTGCTGTAGAATTTGGCCTAATGAGAGCATGTAGAGATTGAATAATTGCTAACCCTACCTTAACCCTAACCTTAGCCTAATGCTAACCCTACCTTAACCCTAACCCTAGCCTAATGCTAACACTAACCCTACCTTAACCCTAACCCTAGCCTAATGCTAACACTAACCCTACCTTAACCCTAACCTTAGCCTAATGCTAACCCTACCTTAACCCTAACCCTAGCCTAATGCTAACACTAACCCTACCTTAACCCTAACCCTAGCCTAATGCTAACCCTACTCCTACATTAACCCTAACCCTAGCCTAATGCTAACACTAACCCTACCTTAACCCTAGCCTAATGGTTATCCTAACCCTACCTTAACCCTAACCCTAGCCTAATGCTAACACTAACCCTACCTTAACCCTAACCCTAGCCTAATGCTAACCCTAACCCTACCTTAACCCTAACCCTAGCCTAATGCTAACCCTACCTTAACCCTAACCCTAGCCTAATGCTAACCCTGACCCTACGTTAACCCTAACCCTTATCTTAACCCAACAGGGTCAGAAAATATGACTGTAATTTCTCAAGATGGTCATTTACCCTCTGAGAAATGTTTGCTTGGTTCTACTGAGTTGGCCTATGTAGTTGTGTCCAGAAACTGGGTTTTCCTCTTGCTAATGTTTTAATGGCGACTGTTAGAGGGACTTTGGGAACAACACAGACTCTGGTTTTAGGAATTTGCCTAATCGGAGTGGCCATTAACTACATGAAGCAGACCAGTGGCTGCAGAGTTTAATGTTTTTGAGAACTGCAGCTGGCAAAGTATCAAGAGAACATGTACACCGTATAATATGATTCCGATCGACCATGCTGTACGTTTGACCAGTCCTGCTCCTCTCAGTCTGACTGCTTTTGCTTTCTGGTGTACAGTTCTGGCATCTAAAGAACCTACTGCTATATTACAGCCACAATAACCCACAGCATTATGTCGTCCACAGTAAAGCTTCTGTAGCATTACTGTAAGTCACAGCTAAAGCTCAGGCACATGTACTGTAATGCTTCACCAAGACCATCTCAACTGTACAAATCCACTCTGTGCACTGCTGATGTGTGCTGAGTGTGTTCTGATGTGTGAGTTCCGGTGATGAGTGTGTTGTGATGAGTCTGTTGTGATGAGTGTTCTGGTGATGATTCTGACTGTGGCAGTGCTGCTTGGTGCTGGAGGATGAGAGGACTGTTCTGACCGTGTGTTACCTGTTGTAGGTACAGGGCCGTAGTCTCGTGGAGTCGTGTACAGGGGGTCGGTATCCCCTTGGTCACCGCCATTGAAATCATCACCATCTGGGTGCTGTCAATCATCCTGGCAGCGCCGGAGACGGTGGTGTTCGACATCGTGTCCTTCGAATACCGCAACACCACACACCGCACGTGCATGTTGAAACCTGAGTCTGCCTTCATGCAGGTAACACCTCACTGCCAAACCAGGGCAATACAGCCTCTCCACACTATACACTACACTACACACTATACACTACACTACACACTAGACACTACACTACACACTATACACTACACTACACACTAGACACTGCACTACACACTACACACTACACTACACACTAGACACTACACTACACTTTCCAGTTGCCTCAAATTCTGTGTATATGTTTATTTTCTAATATTATATAATATAGGTATTCAGTAAACTGCACAGAGAGATACAGGGAGAAACAGGGAGATACAGTGAGAATTGTCTGCAGTTCGTGCTTTATTTCCAGAATGTGGATTAGTTAACAGAGAGCGGAGCACATGTAGAACTCCACCCAGCTGTGCCTGAACCACCACCCTGTGTGGAGCAGGAACACAGGGGCCCAAGTGGCCCTCCGCCCCCAGCAGGAAGTCACAGCCCTACACACACTGCTTGTGCTTGGATATGCATCTTCCCACTCAGACTATGCCCTGCAGAACCCTGACCACTACAAGCCTGTTCGCCACAACTGTGGTGGTATGGAGACAATTGTTGTCATCACGAGCAATCAGATCCACGGAGTGACAGACACTCATTCAGACTTCTGGAATTTCTTAATCAGAATTCAAATCTTTCTACAAGCAATTTGCAAAGTCATTTGATTAAAGGGGTCTTATATTAGTCGTGTAAACCAGTAGATGGTATACTAGGAATGTAGTATAATTATTACCACATTGTATGATGTGTTTTGGTCAGTAGCAGAAATTGCTATACATAGTTATAATAATTTTGACAGTGTAATCAAATATGAACAGGTACTACTTGTCTGAAACAGCTCTGCTAGTCTGAAACACCTCTGCTAGTCTGAAAAAGTTCTGCTAGTCTGAAACACCTCTGCTAGTCTGAAACAGTTCTGCTAGTCTGAAACAGCTCTGCTAGTCTGAAACAGTTCTGCTAGTCTGAAACAGCTCTGCTAGTCTGAAACAGTTCTGCTAGTCTGAAACAGCTCTGCTAGTCTGAAACAGTTCTGCTAGTCTGGAACAGCTCTGCTAGTCTGAAACAGTTCTGCTACTCTGAAATAGCTCTGCTAGTCTGAAACACGTCTGCTAGTCTGAAACAGCTCTGCTAGTCTGAAACAGTTCTGCTAGTCTGAAACAGCTCTGCTAGTCTGAAACACGTCTGCTAGTCTGAAACACCTCTGCTAGTCTGAAACAGCTCTGCTAGTCTGAAACAGCTCTGCTAGTCTGAAACAGTTCTGCTAGTCTGAAACAGCTCTGCTAGTCTGAAACATGTCTGCTAGTCTGAAACACGTCTGCTAGTCTGAAACAGCTCTGCTAGTCTGAAACAGTTCTGCTAGTCTGAAACAGCTCTGCTAGTCTGAAACAGCTCTGCTAGTCTGAAACATGTCTGCTAGTCTGAAACATGTCTGCTAGTCTGAAACACGTCTGCTAGTCTGAAACAGCTCTGCTAGTCTGAAACAGCTCTGCTAGTCTGAAACAGCTCTGCTAGTCTGGATGCTGCTGTCTCTCCCCAGTTTTACGTGCATGTGAAGGACTGGTGGCTCTTTGGCCTTTACTTCTGTGCTCCGTTGGTCTGCACTGCCTTCTTCTACACCCTCATGACCCTGGAGATGCTCAGCCACAGAAGAGGAAGCCTGCGGATCGCCCTGAGTGACCACCTCAAACAGGCGAGCTGCCCCTCACTCTCACCCCCTCACTCCCCTCACTTTCACCCCCTCACTCCCCTCACTCTCACCCCCTCACCCCCCTCACCCTCTCACCCCCTTCACCCCCCACCCTCTCACCCCCTTCACCCTCCCATCCCCTCACCCTCTTACCTCCTTCACCCCCCACCCTCTCACCCCCCTCACCCTCTCTCAATCCCCCCTCACCCCCTTCACCCCCCTCACCCTCTCACCCCCCTCACCCTCTCACCCCCCTCACCGCTGCTTTATTTTTAATGTCTGTTAAGTTCCATCCTAATGTGGTGAAACCCCTTCAGCACAAATTAGTATCACATACCAAAATCCATGCACATATGAAACTGAATATTACTATTTAATTATGGAGGGTTATTTTTGATATTTACTAACACCTACAGGATCTTTTTCAGAATGGCTCTGTTCTGCACTGCTCTCAGAGCTCAGTTAGGTGCACATATATCTGGCCAGAGTTTCAATTCTTGCACACAGGAAACTGTTTCAGAAATACCCCAAACAGGGCAATGTCTGAACTAGGGGTCCATGCCAAAGGAAATAAAGACTTCAAGGAAATACAGACTTCAAAGCTGAGCAGAAGAATGCCAAGGAGCCTAATTAGAAAAGAGTCTTTCAATTTCAGGGTTAAATGAACTGTTTGTTTAGCAAGAAATTAGAGGTTCTTTTGCACACATTTTGTGCAATTTTTCTTAATTACAACATTGCATGAGAATAGCAAATCTCACATTTAACCAGTGAGTCAACATTCAGTGAGCATCACATCTGGCCAGCGTCTCTACATACAGTGAACCTCACGCATTCTCCGTGTTACAAAACTTCTTCTAACTTCTAAAAGTGGAAAGAAAGGATTGGCAACGTTAGTGATCAACAGGAGTGAGAGCGTTGCACAGCGGAATCCCACGGCCTCATGTCAGCAAAGGTTACACTCACATCTGATCACAGAGTTTACATGAAGTACATACATCTCGCATATGACCACAGTCTACATGTTGTAATTGGTCACGTCAGTGCAGTCTGACCTGAGATCCGACCCAGCACGTCTGAGGATGCACTGAACAGCCGTGTAACCCTTGCGTGTGTATTACATCAGCCACGGGCTTCTGTCTCCCCCATGACGTCACGGTGTGTGTGTGCCGCAGAGGCGGGAGGTGGCCACGGCCGTGTTCTGCATGGTGCTGATCTTCGCCTTCTGCTGGTTCCCTCTGCACCTGGGCAGGATCCTGAAGAAGACGATGGATGATCCGCAAGACGAAAGGCGCTGCGACTTATACAAGTGAGTGTAGAGCGGCTGGTGCGGCCCGTGTTGCTCTTACCTGCACAGGAACAGTACTGATACTGTAGCTCTGTTTCACAGAGCTGGTGATGACTGTTGAACTACTACTGATGCCTTTCAGCTTCCTGTTGATCCTTGACTATCTTGGCATAAATATGGCCAGTGTCAACTCCTGTATCAATCCCATCATCCTCTACTTTGTTAGCAAGAAGTTCAACAATTGCTTTAAGGTGAGTTTGGTCCTTTGCTAACAGGCTACGTCTAATCTGCTAACACATGCTTAGCATTAGCCCAAGCTCAGTGGGCCTCTCCTATCTGCAGAGATGTTTAGACACATTCTTTTGGGAAATGGTTGATTTGTGGACTGGGGAGAATGTCTGTCGCCTCCCCAGAGACGTTCAGGGGGAGTGCAGGGGGAGCAAAACATATCGCTCCCTGACCTCCTGTTATCAGAAGAACAAAGACGAACTTTACTGAATTTTCTGATTCTTAAAGGAGAACGTAGTATGATGATGACACTGTGTATTTAACATTCAGCTGCAAGGGATTCATACGTTTAATGTTAACAAAACTGCTTTAGAAATATCCGAATAACAGTTTTCCATGTGAATATGGATGATAATATTCACAATCATGGATAATTGTATATTATATAAAAGAGTTTTATTTCCCTGGTCTTGGTAGTCTTGCCTGTGTTGCTGCTGTGGCTCCAGGCACCAGCCGGCCAGCACAAGTCCTGTGAATGGCACAAGCATCCAGTTCAAAACACAAGAGCCCAACAACCTCCACACTGATCGCAGCCTCCGAAAAGACAGCAACTGATCATTGAGCGAGCTGAACAGCGCCACCCATGGCCTGGAGGAACTTCTGCAATTCATTGTCAACAAGCTCTGTTGATGGAATGAAAACCGCCACCCAGTCCAGCTGCCTTGACATGTGAAGTCGTGAGAGTGGAGGACACGACTTTTGTGCCAGGCACAGTGTGAGAGAAGCTGCTTTTATAAATATAGCATCCAACTAGACAATAGGACTGATGTATTTAAAGTCATGGTCCCTTAGTAAGTGTTCCCAGAACCTTCCGGAATGATGTTTTGCCAGGAGAGGGAGGGTAAGAATGGAAGGGTCAGCAGGATGCAGCTGAGTGACAGTTATAAATGAGCCCCACTCAGTGGCCTACAGCATGTGTGTGTGTGTGTGTGTTTATGTGCATGTGTATGCATGCAGATGTGTGTGTGTGTAAGTTTGCGCACACTGCTCTGGGTATGCATGTGTGTGCATGGGTTTATTTGTGTGTGCGTGTCTGTGTGTGTGTGTGCACGTGTGTATTTGTGTGTGTGTGTGTGTGCATGTAAGTGTGTGTGTTTCTATTGCTGCTCAGCGTGTGTGTAATGTCTGTTGAGCATAATGGACATGAAGTGTGGAGAGGTTTTCTAAATCCCCTGCTTTACCTCAGACGCTTCGCATATTTTGCTAATCTCTTTGTAAGATGGACTTTTCAAATAACTAAGTCCCTTTTCTTTCAGTGTCATAAATATGCATTTTGGCTTTTTGCATTTTGATATGAATGACTTTGGATAAGGTGCAGAGTTTGTTTCTGTCAGGGTTTGGTTTCTACCAGGGTTTGGTTTCTGCTAGGGTTTGGTTTCTACCAGGGTTTGGTTTCTACCAGGGTTTGGTTTTCTCCTCACCTTTCCTCCAGCAACCAATTCTTCCACAACTCCTGATAGTCCTCCAGTCCATGGAAAGTTTTTTTTTATTTGTCTGGTTTTGCTTCAGTGTAATTTTATTGTTCTCAACCGAATCTGACCAATGTATTATAACATCTGATGCCTATTACCCCAATGATTGAATTTTAAATCATAGTTATTTTTTAAAATATAAATCATGAATGCTTGCCCAACTCACACAGTAAAACAGATGAGAGGGATTGTCTCACTGCCTTATCACAGGTGAAGTCTGAAACACCTGAACTGTCTCACTGTAGAATGTCATAGATGGACTGAATCTTATTTTTTCATCTCACTGCACACACGTGTTTCACACTCATGTAATTAACACTCATAAAGGTATTTAACATTCATAAAGTGTTAGACACTCCCCGTCTTTGAACACTGTACCTGTACTTGTTCTTCATAAACATCTCTGAAATGTTAATATGGTTTCACATAATATGGTTTTATATGGCAACATTTATCTTAGTGTTTAAAAAGTCTGCATAAACACCTAACCAAAACGAAGAGGTGCTTTGTTGGACCTTGAACCTTGTCTGAAGCTGCATGTGTAACAGATGTGTGTATAACAGATGTGTGTATAACAGATGTGTAAGACATTTGTGTAACAGGCGTGTGTAACAGGCGTGTGTAACAGACGTGTGGAACAAATGTGTGTAACAGACGTGTGTGTAACAGACGTGTGTGTAACAGGCGTGTGTAACAGGCGTGTGTAACAGACGTGTGTAACAGACGTGTGTATCAGACGTGTGTAACAGACGTGTGTAACAGGCGTGTGTAACAGGCGTGTGTAACAGACGTGTGTAACAGGCGTGTGTAACAGACGTGTGTAACAGACGTGTGTGTAACAGGCGTGTGTAACAGGCGTGTGTAACAGACGTGTGTAACAGACGTGTGTAACCTTTTCAGAAATTCCACAGCTGAGTTTGCTCTGCCTCAGTTAGCAATCCAGAGGCCAACGACCTTTGACCTTGTTCAAATTTTAGACTTGGTTCTTAGGAGGCTGTCCAATTACAACAAACACAACAACAAAAGGGCTTGGGAAAGAGAGAGGGAGAGAGAGGGAGAGGGGAGAGAGAGAGAGAGGGAGAGAGAGTGAGAGAGAGAGAGAGAGAGAGAGAGAGACTCTACACGGACCACAAAGCAGCTGCAAGGATTACATTCCCCTTTACATGTTTCACTGTGAATTCTTAAATATTTTTGTGTGTATACATGACTACCTTAATATGAAAATGTACTATGAAACCATATATTCTTATTCTTGTATATATTCATGCTGAATTATTTGATGTAGTCTCCTGAGGTTGCAGGACCTGTGATAACTCAAGCAGCCTAAAGACGTTTGAATAAACAGACTTCCTCTCCTGCTCCTTCACAACCTCCCAGTCTCAACAGATTTGGTTAGAGCACATAAAATATAATGATTTGTAATGCTGCACATCATTGTTGCGTCTCTGTTGTTGTATATCAGGAACTCTTGCACACCTTAAACATGATTGGTTGGACTTTTATTACTACATCAGCACTACATCTGCTACCTTACACACCATATGCAATACACTGTCAGTGTTGCTTTCACAAAGGTGCAGTACTCAGGTTAACATGGCAGCGTTCAAGGCATCAGTGGATCATTCGTAAAGATAAGATGTTATTTTGATGTTGACCCCGTCATGGAGAGGATGCTGTGCTCGTCTGTGGGGAACCCTGGGATTGTGGGAGGGCAGTCAGGACCTATCTAAAGTCTGTTTTTGTAGGGTACAGCCTACATCAGCATTATAGCTATAAATGCTAAATGTAGACAGAAACATCATGATTATAGCTATAAATGCTAAATGCTAACTGCTACAAACCAAATCAGAATGACCATTTTCTATTGTATTTCAATTATGAAGTCATTACATAAAATAAAAAACAAGCTAATCAAAACATGGATTCAATCCCATAATATTTCTTCTTTTTGCCGGTCTTGTCTTCATCATGCAAGCGAGTGAGGTTTAGAAGCGCCAGCACAATTCTCCAGACTCCATCAGTTTCTGGAAATATTTTCGCTTGCCGTCTTATGAAACAGCTCAGAAGAGAAATGAAAAGCAGATTCCTCACTTTTCAAAGAAGGGAGGATGGTTTTAGTGCCAAGAAAATTTGTGGGAATGTTTATGATTGCCAGAGAGGAACTGCCTGCAGTTAAACCAGCACTAGGACCCAGAGGCTTCTCCCCGGCACCCTGAGCTAAAGCCACTGTGTTGCAACATGCAGTGAGGTCCAGCCTCTCTACACATCAGAGATCAGGCAATGGCCTCTGCGTTGCGTCTCTTTTTGGCAGGTGTCAAGTCCATGTAGAAGTCAAGGTTTAACCCACGTAGAATCACAGCAGAACATAAGCCACGACCCAACAGTGTGAAACATCGTGTTCATTAACATACAAACAAGAGTCACCATCATTGTCTGAACAACGTTATATATGAGCGTGTGCAGCAGGATGGGGGTGAGTGAAGTGCAAGATGGGGGTGAGTGAAGTGCAGGATGGTGGTGAGTGAAGTGCAGGATGGGGGTGAGTGAAGTGCAGGATGGGGGTGAGTGAAGTGCAGGATGGGGGTGAGTGAAGTGCAGGATGGGGGTGAGTGAACTGCAAGATGGGGGTGAGTGAAGTGCAGGATGGTGGTGAGTGAAGTGCAGGATGGGGGTGAGTGAAGTGCAGGATGGGGGTGAGTGAAGTGCAGGATGGGGGTGAGTGAAGTGCAGGATGGTGGTGAGTGAACTGCAGGATGGTGGTGAGTGAAGTGCAGGATGGTGGTGAGTGAAGTGCAGGATGGGGGTGAGTGAACTGCAGGATGGTGGTGAGTGAAGTGCAGGATGGGGGTGAGTGAAGTGCAGGATGGGGGTGAGTGAAGTGCAAGATGGGGGTGAGTGAAGTGCAGGATGGTGGTGAGTGAAGTGCAGGATGGTGGTGAGTGAAGTGCAGGATGGGGGTGAGTGAAGTGCAGGATGGGGGTGAGTGAAGAGCAGGATGGTGGTGAGTGAACTGCAGGATGGGGGTGAGTGAAGTGCAGGATGGGGGTGAGTGAAGTGCAGGATGGTGGTGAGTGAAGTGCAGGATGGGGGTGAGTGAAGAGCAGGATGGTGGTGAGTGAACTGCAGGATGGGGGTGAGTGAAGTGCAGGATGGTGGTGAGTGAAGTGCAGGATGGTGGTGAGTGAACTGCAGGATGGGGGTGAGTGAAGTGCAGGATGGTGGTGAGTGAACTGCAGGATGGGGGTGAGTGAAGTGCAGGATGGGGGTGAGTGAAGAGCAGGATGGTGGTGAGTGAAGTGCAGGATGGTGGTGAGTGAACTGCAGGATGGGGGTGAGTGAAGTGCAGGATGGTGGTGAGTGAACTGCAGGATGGGGGTGAGTGAAGTGCAGGATGGGGGTGAGTGAAGTGCAGGATGGTGGTGAGTGAAGTGCAGGATGGTGGTGAGTGAACTGCAGGATGGGGGTGAGTGAAGTGCAGGATGGTGGTGAGTGAACTGCAGGATGGGGGTGAGTGAAGTGCAGGATGGGGGGTGAGTGAAGAGCAGGATGGTGGTGAGTGAACTGCAGGATGGGGGTGAGTGAAGTGCAGGATGGGGGTGAGTGAAGTGCAGGATGGGGGTGAGTGAAGAGCAGGATGGTGGTGAGTGAACTGCAGGATGGGGGTGAGTGAACTGCAGGATGGGGGTGAGTGAAGTGCAGGATGGTGGTGAGTGAAGAGCAGGATGGTGGTGAGTGAACTGCAGGATGGGGGTGAGTGAAGTGCAGGATGGGGGTGAGTGTCTTCCCTGAGTGCCACAGCTTCACCTGGGCTAGCTTTACAAATGTACAAGTTGACACATATTGACTGAACACTCGTGCCTTATAAGAAATGTAGGTATCATGTGTCTTTGGTTAAAGAACTAAGCACAGATCTTACATGCACAAGGGCAGGTTCCTATAACACGCATGTCCACAGGTACACGTCCACAGGTATACGTCCACGGGTACACGTCCACAGGTACATGTCCGCAGGTACATGTCCACAGGTACACGTCCACAGGTACATGTCCACAGGTACACGTCCACAGGTACACGTCCACAGGTACATGTCCGCATGGAGCACAGCCAGGTTATACAGGTGCTTTCTCAAAACTAAAATGGAATTTTATCTAAAATCCAAAACAAGGAATATTGTAGTGTATTTTCATTAACATTTTGGTATTCATATATTAATATCTCTATATTAATATATTTATATCAATTTACTTCCAGATGTGTCAAATACATGCAGCAATGATAGATGCATAAAAAAATAAAATTAAACAAAAAATGTGTGACAGAGAGATTGAGACAGACAGAGAGAGACAGACAGTGATAAAGAGAGAAAGACAGAGAGACAGAGACAGTGTTAGAGAAAGTCAGATAGAGAGACAGGGTTAGAGGGAGAGACAAACAGACAGAGAGACAGAAACAAGGTTAGAGAGAGACACAGACAGACGGAAACAGGGTTAGAGAGAGAGAGAGAGAGAGACAGATACAGGATTAGAGATAGAGAGACAGGGTTAGAGAGACAGACAGAGACAGGGTTAGAGAGAGAGAGACAGAGACAGGATTAGAAAGAGAGAGAGACAGATACAGGGTTAGAGAGAGATAGAGAGACATATACAGGGTTAGAGAGAGAGAGACAGATACAGGGTTAGAGAGAGAGAGACAGATACAGGGTTAGAGAGAGATAGAGAGACATATACAGGGTTAGAGAGAGAGAGACAGATACAGGGTTAGAGAGAGAGAGACAGATACAGGGTTAGAGAGAGAGAGACAGATACAGGGTTAGAGATAGAGCTATTATAGTGTTCGATCTGTCTGATTGGCCAGAGTCATGTCCTATGATCACCTCTCATATTAATCCCATACCGTAAAGCACTCACAATATCACTATGGATGAGACCGAGAGACTCACAGAGAACCAGATTCATTCATATCATTCACCTACATAAACTTACATAAAGCAGCTATGATAACAAGCAGAAGAACAACAAAAACATAAACTATTATTAAATATTAACTGTTATGTTTTTTTTGGTGTGCTGATATAGACATCATATTTTTCTCCTGTACTAAGTACATTATATAAATACTAAAATAACTAGTAGTGTTTCTTAAGCTAATATAAATACAAAATCACTGGTGTTGGATAAGTGTTGTTTATAAGCTAATATCAACACTAAAATTAGTAGTGTTGAATGATCCGTTTCTCAAACTAATATAAACACTAAATCGCCAGTGCTGAATTATCCTTTTACATTCCAACGTTAATTTATCAAAGGCAAAAAACGGCACAAATGTTCATTTATCAAAGACAGTTTTACGGTGTAGTTTCTATCGGTTTTACATTGAATTCTGGTGTGTAACGCAAAGCGTCTGAAGTAATTTCACCACGCGTTTTTTTCTGTGCGTGTTTCTGAAACTACATTAAGTATGTCTGCCAAAAACCATGAAAAATAAAACGTGTATTTGGCGATGAAAATACGGTTACTAAAATCCTCTGATGTTGCTGCATCTTTTGTGTTGTTTTAGTTGTTTCCGTTTCTTTTTTAGAGCGGTAACAAAACGTGTTGAAAACCTTCTAGAATAATTTTGTATACATGCGTGTCAAAATCATTTTTGACACTGTAATCTCAGATGCCACCGACCGTGTCCAGTTTTACACCTTTAATGACAGGAGCGAGTCTTGCTGGGATCCGCTTGTGAGCTGATTGCTTTAAACCCTTGATTTACACAAGCGGTTCCCGTCGAATAGTCCTTGGGTGTGTGTGTGGGAACGGAGGGGACTCACTAAGCAGCGTATTCACATAAAACACTGGTAATCTGTTCTGTGCCTTTGTTGGTACTGATCCCAAGACAGATGTGAGTAATAGCCCACATGTATTTTATCAGTCATAAATGTATTTTATCAGTAATCTTATTTCCAAGCGCAGACGATTTACCACTGAGGCGCGAGGCCTGAATACTGCGCGTCTGTTCCGTAGGCCTCGCGAGGGGTGAAGGTACGGACGTCGCAGCGCTCGTGATGTTCATCCGTGTCTCCGGTTTTCTCAGACAGCGCGGCTGTTTGTCTGTCCTGCCCTGACATCGCGGTGTCTCGCGTGCCGGTTGCAGTGCCTCCTGTGCCACTTTGCAGAGCGAGCGCTCGCAGACATCCACGGAGGCCACGCACGGCTGCGGGAAGAGCCATTCCTAATTTATAAAAGCCAAAAATATCGAATCAATATTCATGAACAATCTGTCCCACCACAACCAGTTATTTCTGAGACTTGGGGCAGTGTCATACCGGCGCAGAGACACAAAGAGAAAGTTCCGCTTCTATGCATCCAGAAATGAGAAGCTCAAACCCGAGAGCGCGCCGAAAGATGTGGCAGCCCCCGCCCCAGCCCGCTTCTCCCCGGGCATCCTGCCCTGTCGTTTGGGCGTGTTTGTGTATAGATTCTTTTAGCAGTACGGGAATAAGTTGTAGGATAAACTGCTGCCAGAGCTCTGAGCGGAAACTGAAAAAACGCCGAGAAGGGAAGTTATAATTCTGAATGTTTTGTTTAAGTCGGCCTCTTGGCTCGACTGGCTGCCTCGTCTTGGAAAACATCAAGACTTTTCCCGATATTGGGAGACGAACCAAAGCGCACAGCAGCGGGTCGGTACCGCGGCCCCATTCGCTTGAGAAGAATCGCTCGCTCGGACCGCGAGGCGCTCGGGGAGAAAGACCAGACCTGCTGACAAAAACGTCTGACATAAATTAGATCAGTGATATTTAATATTAGCTGTAAAGTTGTATTGCTGTGGCGATTTTTTCAATGCTTGTTAATATACCAAAGAATTCGCTCTAACGAGTCCCCAAAAAGTGTCTTTACTGTGACTGAGGTGAAGACGTTGGCACCGCCACGGTGTCATCATCCTGCTGCAGAAGCAGCAGTTTACCTACTGCCTCCACACACCTGAAACACACACCTGAAACACACACACCTGACAGCATCCACCATCTCAGACCTCAGCGAGGACAAGATGAGTGCGGACAGTAAAACACGCAGTGTACGGACATCCCACAACCAAGACGGAAACACCGGTGCTGATGAAAAACGTGCCCGACAGCTCGCGAAGCTCGCCCGTGTGATGATGCTTATACCGAACCAGCGCGGTTTATCCCCCCTTAGCTGACAGAAAATGACAATTAACCGGAAACGTATTTTAGAACTACAAGATAACGATGAATGGCTGTTTGAGACTAGCAAGTCTCTGAAATTGGGTCTTGTCTCTTCGCAGAAAACCTTCACCTATTCCATCTTCAGACTGTCGTTTTTCTGTTGTTACATGCAGGAAACTGTCGCCTGATATTAGGAATAATCTTCATCCAACTTTTAAAAGCCCTTTTCGTGTCTTTGTGGCTCCATTTGAATTTAAGTGGGACTTATAATAACTACAACCGTGCGAACAACTGCAAACAATTAAACTGCGCATTAAAATGTGGAAGCTTGTGGCTTAAGAAAAAAATATAAATTTTGTGTAATAGACGTCTGCGCTCTCCACATAACAACTGCAGGCACAACGTATGACTTTGCTTAAACTACTAATAAATGTAAAATCAGAGTTCATGAACAGGACATCTTATTAAATCCTGACATTAAATCTTATAATTAAATCGTATAATTAAATCCTATCATGAAATCTTATTATAAAATATTATAATTAAATCTTATCATCAAATCTTTTTCAGTAATGGAAAATAGCCCATGTTCTTTTTCGTATTCTTTAGGACTCTTAGGACTCGTTTTGTTCACTCTCACTTCTGTGTGTCCTGTTGTATTTTCCAGTATTTTTTAAATTGCTGTAAATTGTGTGTGAAAATAAAACTATTGGTGTTGGTGGAAATAATGCAGACTACGTCATACACAACGTCACTTCGACCGTCAGTTTGAACTTTTAGGCCAGGTATTATTTTAGACTCGATTATATTAAGGCTCGATAATATCGAAAGGTAGTGATTTCGATTAATAATGCTTCTTCCTCTTCTTCTGCTTCTTCTTATTATTAGAGTTATATCATTATTATTGTTATTATTCATAATAAAATTATTGTTGGTATTATTGTTGATATTGTTATTATTATCATTATTATCATAAACTTTTGTTCCTAAAACAACTGTTAATGAAATGTTAGAGTGCGCTGACATTTAACGCAAACGCCTCGCCAATGCCGTTCAGACTAACAGTGAACTAACACTGCCATCTTATGGTCAGCGCTGTGATTCTTAGCTTTCATTCTTGCTACTTACAGAAACACTAGTTGTTCTGCGTGTAGCCTGTTTGGTCTGAATCTCACTTTGTGACACTATTTAGTTAACCAGTGTTGTGTGTGTGTGTGTGTGTTAGTAATAGTGTAGCACTGGGACTGGCACCTTCGCCGTAGTTTCCCCCCCTGCGTAGATGCCACTGTACGTGTGTTATACTCCAGTCCCACAGGTGGCGCCACCGCGTCTTTGCGCCGCGGCCGCGTCGGTAGAAGGAGAGTTGGGACCGTGGCCGTGAGTAACAGGAAGTTCGTGACTGTTGTTTGGACAAGTTGTTTGTTTTTAGGACGACGTGTTCTGTGAAGTTTTAACCTCGCGGTTGTCACTCGTGTGGCGATACACGGGTTTGCAGGCACATACCGTTTGGATACAAATGCACGTTAAATGTAGTTTTTTGGTAGGTGTCGCAGTAATGTCGCGTGCAGGAGTGAGCGCTTGTTTACTGTGAATGAGCTGGGTAGATGCTGTACTGCGTAGACCTGCCATTAAACTACTTTACATTCAGGAATATTGTTGCCTAATCATTTCAGACAGATATTTTGATGCTGCTGGGTTTGCTACGTCGGCTGTAAAGCGTCCCGACCCACCGAGCGAGCAGGAGAAGCGATGCCGTGCAGCTGCGGTCACTGGAGGCGGTGGATCCGGCCGCTGGTGGTGGCGCTGTACGCGCTGCTGCTCCTGGTGCTGCTGCCGCTCTGCGTGTGGGAGCTGCAGAGGTCCGAGGTCAGAGTGGGCAGGGTGGTGTCTGGGTGGTGTCAGGGTGGTGTCCGGGTGGGCTGAGTGGGCTGCTGAATATTAATGAGGGTTTTTTTGTGGTGGGGTCTCACCTTTTGCACACAGGTTGGCACCCACAACAAGGCGTGGTTCATCGCAGGCATATTTGTTTTCATGACCATACCTATATCACTGTGGGGCATTCTTCAGCACCTGGTGCATTACACTCAACCTGAGCTGCAGAAACCCATTATCAGGTGTGTGTGTGTGTGTTGGCCACAGCCACATATTAAGACCTTAATTTTAATCAGACATCAATCCCATCGTTTTAGAACATGTTGTGTGGGTGTTTTGCTATGCTGGTCCTCACTACACCTCTCTGTTTCCCTCTTGTAGGATATTGTGGATGGTCCCTATATATAGTTTGGATAGTGTGAGTATCACTGTATGATCATCAGGACGTTCCAGCTCACTGCTGCCTGCTCCCTTTATGACTTGGCTTGTGTTTCCATGCTGTCATTTACTGCACAGTCTGCTAAGGTCATGTAGTTCCATGACTCATGTTAATCATCTACAGTCACACCTGCATCGAGACCCTTGAAGTCATGGACGTCTCAGCGTTCAGGACACAGTGCATTGGCTTGTTCTTCTTTATTTTGTTACTTCAGACAAGCATCATCACTGACCTCTTTAACCAGCACTGACCTATTTAACCAGCACTGACTTCTTTACACTGACTTCTTTACACTGACCTCTTTACACTGACATCTTTACACTGACCTCTTTAACCAGCACTGACCTCTTTACACTGACATCTTTACACTGACATCTTTACACTGACATCTTTACACTGACCTCTTTACCCAGCACTGACCTCTTTACACTGACCTCTTTACACTGACCTCTTTAACCAACACTGACCTCTTCACACTGACCTCTATAACCAGCACTGACCTCTTTAACCTACACTGACCTCTTTAACCAGCACTGACCTCTTTATACTGACCTCTATAACCAGCACTGACCTCTTTAACCTACACTGACCTCTTTAACCAGCACTGACCTCTTTACACTGACCTCTGTAACCAGCACTGACCTCTTTACACTGACCTCTGTAACCAGCACTGACCTCTTTAACCAGCACTGACCTCTTTAACCAGCACTGACCTTTCCTCACTGCTCAGTCTGGCTCTGTGTCTCCCTGTGTCCTCTGGCCTGCAGTGGATCGCACTGAAGTACCCCAGCATTGCCATCTACGTGGACACCTGCAGGGAGTGCTACGAGGCCTACGTCATCTACAACTTCATGATCTTCCTGCTGAACTACCTGGGGAAGCAGTACCCCAGTCTGGTGCTCATGCTGGAGGTGCAGGAGCAGCAGAAGCACCTGCCCCCACTCTGCTGCTGCCCCCCGTGGCCCATGGGAGAGTGAGCACACCCCTCACACACCCCTCACACACCCCTCACACACCCCTCACACACCCTCACACACACCCCACACCCCACACACACCCCTCACACACCCCTCACACACCCCTCACACACCCCTCACACACCCCTCACACACCCTCACACACATCTCACACACACCTCACCCACCCCTCACACACACACCTCACCCACACCTCACACACCCCTCACCCACCCCTCACACACCCCTCACACACATCTCACCCACCCCTCACACACACCTCACCCACCCCTCACAACCCCTCACAACCCCTCACAACCCCTCACACACCCCTCACACACACCTCACACACACCTCACACACACCTCACACACCTCACACACATCTCACACACCCCTCAACCACCCCTTTTCCCTGCTGAATCTCCACTGAGATTCACTCTAAATCCAAGACTAAATGTTGTTGCCAGTAAATTGGCCCAGTGTCCAGTAGATAATTATGGTTTAATTTGTTTAGTAGAATTTTAGTTCTGTGGTCCAACTTGCATTTCTAATGAACCAAAACAGTGAGGAACTGGACTTGCTTAAGTTGTTCTAATCGTCGTACCAAACTGCTGGGTGGGTCTAGAGCTCAAGAGCAGAGGTGTTCAGGTGAAGGGCTCTGGGGAGACGCCTTGCGTGTTTGAGCAGATGAGTGAGGTTGTGCTGCAGGAGAAGCAGCTGTCTGTCTGCATGTGGCAGCTGTCTGTCTGCATATGGCACATTTCTCTGCTGATCCCAGCAGTCTGTGCAGGGTTTGCACATCACCTTTCTGAAGCAGCCTAATTTACTTCAAGTAAAGATTCAGTTTCACACATTCAGCTCTACTTGATGATTTAAACCCATTATAATTTCCACACCTGTGACCGCTGCAGTAGTAGCTGGGCGCGTGGAGACTAATGTTTGCTGTCCGGGGCTGATTGGCTCGGCTCTGTTTACAGGGTGCTCCTGCTCCGGTGCAAGTTGGGCGTTCTGCAGTATACCGTAGTGAGACCTGTCACCACTGTCGTTGCCCTGTGAGCGTCACATTTATTACCCAGTTTCTGATGATTCTTCTCAGGTTTTGCCTACAGTTTAGTCACATGTACCGTTTCAGACCCGTGCAGTTGATCTTGTACATCTTCTTTGTGTCTACAGGATTTGTCAGCTTAGTGGGGTGTACGATGAGGGCAACTTCAGCTCCAGAAACGCCTGGACTTACTTGGTGATCGTGAACAATCTCTCCCAGCTTGTAAGCTCCCTCTCCGTTCAGATCTGTGTTGTCTGTGAGCAAGACACTGTTCTGCATTAACTCACATCCAGAAAAAGGATGTAAAGAGCATCTGTGTTCATTAAAATTGACTTGTATTCCACATGTGGTACGTGTATGTGGTACGTGTACGTGGTTTGGCAAACACCCTTGTCCAGAGTTACTTACAGAAGTGCTTTATGGTCTATCATATAGCATATATATACATCCTCATATTATAATTCATTAATTCAATAGATCAGGATAGAACAGGGTTAAAACAGACTGAAGCCCCAGCTGGGAGGAAATGGTCAGGTGTTAAGTGCATTTGTTGTCTCTGTGATTAGTTTAGATCCAGTCTCTGGGGTTTAGATCCAGTCTCTGGGGTTTAGATCCAGTCTCTGGGGTTTAGATCCAGTCTCAGGGGTTTAGATCCAGTCTCTGTGGATTAGATCCAGTCTCTGGGAATTAGATCCAGTCTCTGGGGTTTAGGTGGAGAATGTGCCCTCTTACCGAAGGATGCACATAACCAAGCTCTACGATGCTAAGGAGGGGCTTTTAGCTTCCCTCAGAAAGGTGTGTATATCTTAGAGGTCTGGACTTGACAGTTTGGCACTTGTCTAGAACTTACTAGCTCTCCAGGATCTTACAACCGTCCGGAAACTTTGTACAGGTCTACAGTGTCCGTAAAGATTTAGCAAAACAAATGATGAACCAGTTGCTGCCTGAAATCAGTCTTTAAATACCATATGTGACTGTGGTAGTAGCCTGTCCGTAGTTGGTGCTGTCCATAGTTGGTGTTGTACAGTTCACGTTTCTTTTTCCCAGTTTGCCATGTACTGCCTGGTGCTGTTCTACAGGACACTGCGGGAGGAGCTCGGTCCAATCAGACCTGTGGGGAAGTTCCTGTGCGTCAAACTCGTTGTGTTTGTGTCCTTCTGGTAAGACAATGTTATGCGTGAGCCGCAGAGCCCAGTTACAGCCACGTGTGCCCTGCACAGTCCTCACTGGCAGACACTTCTGTTAAAGCTGTAATAAATACATGTGAGCACCAGTGTGTTGACGGCTGGTAGGCTGGTGAGCTGGTGTTCCACTGCCCCACAGGCAGGCAGTGTTCATCGCCCTGCTGGTGAAGGCCGGGGTGATTTCAGACTCCCACACGTGGGACTGGGACAGTGTGGAGGCGGTGGCCACCGGCCTGCAGGTGCGTCCCGTCTGCCCGTCTCCGCCGTCCCGCCCCCAGCCCCCCGCCCCCGTCCCACTGCTACAGCAGGGTTACAGCTGTGCTGCTGTTGCAGGACTTTGTGATCTGTGTGGAGATGTTCCTGGCAGCCATCGCCCACCACTTCACCTTCACCTACAAGCCGTACATCCGGGAGGCGGAGGAGGTGTCGTGTTTCCAGTCCTTCCTGGCCATGTGGGACGTGTCGGACATCCGGGCTGACATCTCTGAGCAAGTGCGCAATGTCGGTGAGTCTCCGGGCAGCACATGTCACACGCGTCACACACGGCACCTGCACCTGCACCGATTATTATTGGAGAACTGTGGATTGATTTTGAATCATCACTGTCCCGCAGGGAGAACGGTTATGGGCCGGGCCCAGAACTACTACATCAGGGAGGAGGCGGAGCAGGACGAGAACACCAGCCTGCTGGCGCCTGAGGCCCAGGACCCCGCCCCTGAGGCTTCTGCCACGCCCCCCTCCCTCACAGGCCACTATCAGGGTATGGGCCACACCCCCCAGTCCTGCCCCGCCCACACTGACCTCTGCTCTACCCCGTGGGAGGACCAGGTGAATGACGTACCCAGCGTACTGTCTGCCAGCACCAACACGCCCTGTACAGACTATGCCGCCATCACTTAGCTGGGCTGCGTTTGACATACCAAAGCTAACACGGGTAACGCAGTGAGAGGATGAGTGTTCTGTTGTTTCATATGAGCAGGTCCTGTCAGTCCCAGTAACTAATGTTCACAAGTGACTTGTGGCTAAGATGTTTTGGCTGAAGGTGTGGTACCTACCGCACATGTGTGGTACTTTGGCTGAAAACCTTTCAGGGCAGTTTTGTCACAGCTTTTCAGTCCTTGGTGAAAGATTTGAGCAAACCGGCTGAACAGGTAGCACATAGCAGCGAGACGAGACAATGAGATTTTAACAGCGAGATTCCCACTGTCAACATGAGATTATCAATGAGACTTTAACACGTAAACTGATGGTTGTCCTTTACGTACATCTGGAGGAATGATTTGAACTTCCTCCTCTTCACAATAATTTTAACTTTTGAAAGATTTATTTTTGGATCAGTAAGTCCGTCAACTCTCTTGTGTCATTAGTTATGGTCACAGTCTGCTGATCAGGATGGTGGTGGTGTGATCAGTGTGGTTACACACACAAATGCAAACGCTGAGCGTCCAACGGCAGATCGAGAGATCTTGGGTCTTCAAACGGCCTCAGAAGGAACATACGGTCTTAAGCACCATGAGCAGTTCGCATGAAATTTATGACTTGGTAAAAATGCTTTTTCAACTGTAGCCTCAAAAAGTCTTTATTACTGTTCACTGTGTTAAAGGTACTTGCGTTCATCTTAAAGGGATGTTCCATTTCAGTTTATCAAATCTTTTTTTTGTTGTTTAACGTGGTTCATGGAGGACCCTGCTTCAGCCTGTAGTCATTTAGTTTGATGTCTGTCACTAGAACGAACTAAAAATGCACAAAACATGAGACGTCCCTCCCACATGGGTGTGTGACGTGCCCATTTCTGCTGTCCCAACTGGAACGTCTGAGTTGAACTCCAGACATTCATAGACGTATTAGATGTTAATTTCACTCTTAAGTTGTCTTCAGAATACTGAAGTGATGGTTTAATGTCACAAAGCACACCCTGATGTTAAAGACGTTATCTTTGACAGGCCTGAAATGTCATCATTTGTTTTGTGCATTGTCCTAACGCTTGATGCAGTAATCCATCCTAATCCCTGATATGTGTGGGATTAATAAGCATTTTATGGTTTACAAGCTTGCTGACTGCAGATAGAATATCTTTTCAGTTTTATCCCTTTATATCTGATCTGCAGCAGCCATTTCAGAGGTGTGTGTCTGCTTCTACAGTCTGGGTAACAGTGTCCTCTACAACACTGGCTGTCAAACCAATAAACTCAACAGGGCAAGGTGTCATTGTGTCCTTGGTCATTGTGTTTGCCACTTTAATGATCTGAATGTACATGGTGCATTTTTAAAGAACATTAATTTGGAATTGTTTCATAGCAATGGAGTAGAAAATGATGGTTGGATGAACTGTATATTTTACTTTTCCAAAAATTAAAAAAATACAATGAATATCAAGGTGCCATGACGACGTGCCTCACATCCCTTTATGAGGTAATAGCAGACTCCTCCTCCTCGGCGTTAACGCCACCCTGTGCGTGGTCAACACCCCCCTCTTTAAACGGCCCATTAGCTGGCGGGGCCTGTTGCTCTTTGACGGCTGAGATTGACATGCTGCTGTTGTGGAGCTGGACACTGAGTGTCACCCAGTCCCCAGTGTTGACCAGCAGGGGGTGCTGCAGGATCACAGCTGCTTGTTTCCAGTGCGAGTCCTGGGAGAACGTGCTGACGCTGACGTCTGTATCCAGGTAGATCTGGTACCAGAAGGGGATCGCGGTCACTCTGCCAGGGGCGCTGACCTGAACCTGAGCAGGAGGGGAGGAGGGAAGTCACAGCCCCTCTGTAAATGAACCTCACAGCCAGCAGGGAGAGTTTAGGTAACGGACTGTATTTGACGTATTTCTGACTAGGGCTAAAGAGAATCAGTAAAGGACAATCAGACCTTCCATGGTAATGAACAGGTTCATTATGTGAACTCAGTGTAAATGATCACACAGTGACCCTCAACACCAACACTGTAACGGCTCATCGTTGTCAGCGCTCTGCAGCACACGCGGTTGGCAACGTGACCGCACGTGTCCTTTTACGTGCAGTTACTGGAACATCCACAATCCCTGGCCATGATAACTGATCCCCACTTCTCCATGCTAGCTACATCAGCAAGCTACGTCAGTAAGGAGCGTGGCGGTGGAGGGCCTCACCCTGGTGCTTCTGCTTGTGTAGTTGGCGGTGCTGTTCATGAGGTGGAGGGTAAACAGCTCCACTGGCTGGCTGAGGTGTGTGCAGTCCAGTGTGCTCAGGTCCAAGAAGACGTGAACAGGCACCTGGTGACGGTGGACAGGTAGGAAAGGACATAAAAATAAACAGAAGTCAAACCTCAACCTGACCTAACTGTCCCTCTTACACAGGCTGGAGAGAACATCCATACACTGAGCTGCACTGACAACAAATATCTGTGACCCATTTAAATCTGCTTTTACAAGGAGCATGCGCAGTGCTGTGGGGTATGTAAGGATCCCTACAGGATCCTGTAGGATCTACTGTGTAATGCTGACTGCATCAGGTAACCCCCTTCAGATCCCCACCGCACACATTCCCCCCCCACCGCGTGTTCTGTGGTGGACGGAGTTGAGGTGGGGGTAGGGTGTGGGGGTAGGTTGTGTGGGTAGGGTAGGGTAGGGTGGGGTGGGGGTAGGTTGTGTGGGTAAGGTGGGGTGTGGGTAGGGTGTGGTGGAGGAGGAACTGTGGCCTACGGTGAAGTGGTTAATGAAGGGTGCGATGTTGAAGCCGAGCGTGGGAACATTGCCCTGCACCGCACTCTCCCTCAGCAGCGCATCCGACTCCACCAGCAGCCCCTGGACCACAATGCACTCTGGGAAAATACGCCCACGGTCCTCCAACAGACACCTATAAAACATGAAGACTGTGTGATGCCCGAACGCTCAAATGGGATTGGATGTGCCAATCGGGGATCTGATCAGACTAATGTGTTTACGGGGATTAGAGGCTGACACTGCAGTGTGGGAGGGGATTTGTAAAAACTTCATGGACATGCTGGATATTGCTTGGGAGGAAAATGCTAAACGCTGGTTAAATTGTGAAACTTTTCATTAAAACATGGTATTAACGTTAAATGACAAAATAATTTCTTGGTCAATGTGTGTAACCTACAGGTGTGTAAGTAGACTGAGCAGGTGTGTCAGTAGACTGACGGGTGTGTCAGTAGACTGACGGGTGTAACAGTAGACTGACGGGTGTGTCAGTAGACTGAGCTCACATGCGGGTCCTGACTGGTGTGCTGGGTTTACCTGGCCAAGGTGGCCTTCTCCATCAAGCCCTGTCTGGTCAGGCCGCACGGCTCAATGCAGTCCAGCATGATGGCGCTCCACAGCTTCTCGGAATCAGGCCTCTGGAGCCGGGTGGAGTCGTCCTCCACGTGCGTGAGCCAGAACTCGAGGGCGCTCTCCTCCACGCCGTTGGCCTGGGCTAGGAGGCGCAGGAGAGCCTGGTGCTGCTCCTTCTCCACCGAGCTGTAGGCACGCACCGAGCTGGTGCCGGAGGAGTCCAGGCCCGCCCGGGCTGCTATCAGGGACAGTACGGAGAAGCCCTCAGACACGTCCAGCACGTAGAACGGCTCCGAGGAGCAGCCGCCCCCGCCCTCTGACCCCCGAGCTGACCCGAGTGATGTCAGGAGCGTGTCCATGGCAACCCGGAAGCTGTTGTGGTATGTAACGTTGTTGAGCAGGGAGATTTCAGAACAGTCCAGTGTGAAGTGGTGCAGAGGCGCGTGTGGGTCCGTGTGCAGCCCCGCCAGCGCGCTACACAGATCTCCCTCGGGACTCACGGCAGACACACCGCCTTCTGCTCTGTCCAGATGGAGCGTCTGACCATCTCTCACCACGGCGACGCAGCTCAGTCTCAGATAAGTGTCCTGGCACGAGACATCCACCAGCAGTTCGTCATGACGTTGCACCTTGAAGTCTGGGCCATAATTCGTGATAACACGGTCAGTTAAATACAGCACAGTCATAAATGCCCAGAACACATTTAAGCCTGTCGGTTGGTCAAACAGAGCTGTACTGTATTTGTTCATATGTCTATGTTTAAATGCAGGCGCTGGTGTGTATATATTGTAATAGTCTGTGTAGCTTAATGTGATCAAATCTACATTTCCTTTTGGTAAACACATTCCTAAGGCTTCTACAGTGTCGGACCCACACACTTGGCTCTGGTGCTGGTGCTGACGGGTCTTACTGAGGGGGCTCTGCGCGGGGTAGATGGCCTGTTCCCAGCAAGTGTCCTCATGTGGGCCGGTGGAGATGCTGCTCTCCTGGTCCAGCTGCAGCTGGAACCACATGGCCAGAGCATCCAGCACACCGTCCGCCACCACCTGCACTCGCACCTGGGCCGTCTGCCGCGAGCACAGACCTTCCAGCTCCTGCAGAACAGCACACCGCTGATGGCTACGGTGCACTGCTGATGGCTACGGCGCACAGCACACACTCTTAGCACTCTCTGAAGTCAGAGCACACACTCTTAGCACTCTCTGAAGTCAGAGCACACACTCTTAGCACTCTCTGAAGCATGTTTGTGGAATTACACAGAAGTAGTAATGAGAGCTGTGTTTACCTGTGTACCTGTGTTTACCTGTGTACCTGTGTTTACCTGTGTCTACCTGTGTACCTGTGTTTAACACACCCTAACACAGATCATTGCTCGGTGGTAGAGTGAGCATTACACTGGATTCCTCGTGCTCAGTTCAGACGCTCTCAACACCACATGTGTTGGTGTTTACTGTGTGTGCTGTAAGTATCAGCTTCAGTGTCATGGTTGGTGCCCCAGCCTGGTTATACCTGCGGATTGTTGAAGTCTACGTCCAGCAGTCTGCAGGGCTCCGTGAGAGCACAGAATCCCCCGTGGTGCCGGCTCAGCCGCTCCGTGCTGTACGGCTCCCACGGCTCACCTGACGCCGCGGGACTGTTCACAGGACTACAGACGTCTCCTGCCGCGGTCAGATCCAGCCCCCCCACTGCAGACACACACAGCCTGCGCGCACACACACACACACACACACATAGCTGCTGGGAATACTGCAGTTTCGTATGGCTTGTTTAGAGTGGAACAGATCTTATAATGGGGGAGACCTATGCAAATGTTTCTGGCTCACAAATGACCAGAAATGACCCTTGACCTCTGACCTGTGGTGTCGGCGGATGTCTGGGCACTGGACAGCCATGGCAAACACAGTGGCGCTGGCAGGGATGACCCGACCCGTTTGGGAGGGACTAGACCTGGAGTCCGTTTGCTGGGACACAAACATCAGCTTTGTTATTACATCTATACTCACTGCATATTTGCAGGCTTGCTCATTTGGGCAACTAGACTCTGTGGTCATTACCACATGTAAACACTAGGTGGCTGTATTGGTTTAAATTGAATTGTTTTTAACAGTTGTTGGGATTCAAATCAAAGTTGTCCCAGATAAGACTAAAATGTTATGATATATATATAAAATCCAAGCAAGTACTCCACGCAGGTGAGCTGCTGCCAATGTGAGTGCTAATCAACGTTGGTGGTAATCTCTCACTGACCTCAGGTCAGTCACAGTGAGTTCGGCTTGAACATTTCTTGTCAGAGATGATAAATGGCTTTATATAAAAGTACTGCACTGTATTCACTGTGTTTTGCAAACCAGCATCACTGTGTCCTAAATGCAGACAAAATTAGTAAAGCAAAACAACCAAGTTGTGTTGAAAGAGCACAGAGCGTGAACCCGAATCCTCGTTCAACACAAACATTTGCTGGATCTGAATGCGCTGCTATTCCCAGCACTGCTGCAAGTGAACAGTGAATGATTAATGTCCTGACAGCTGGAGGGTGGAGGTACCTACAGGTGGAGGCAGGAGCAGGTGCTTCCATGCGTGGATCAAGCTCTCCACAATGCCTTCCCCCAACAGCCCGGCATCCACAGTCTCCGTCACCACCAGCGACACCCTTACAAGACAAAATTACATGCGATACAGTAAACAACTCCTACAACAAACGGCGTGTGAAGAGATTCAACAACATATCTCAACATATTTTATGTGTTTTAGCAGATGTGACTTCTGCATGGATGAAGGATGTGATGAGTCCCCATGTCACCTGGCTGGGATGTCTCGTGGGGTTTCCATCTCTAGCGATTTCATGTGTACAATCTGGATGCTGTCTGCCATGCCATTGGCCGAGACCACCTCACACGCCAGTTCGTACATGGTCTTGGACAACTCGCAGGCAAACACCACCCTAGCTCCAGCCTTCTTCGCACACATCCTAACAAACATGACCAGCACACACACAACACACACGAGCTAAAGTCAAACACAACACACACTCTAATACACACTCTCCCCACACACGTGTGCTACCCCGTCAGCACCCACCCGAGGATCCCGGCACCCACCCGAGGATCCCGGTGCCCGTGCCGATGTCCAGCACTGAGCCACAGCCCTGCTGCACCGCACGCTGGATGGCCAGCTGGTACTTGTGGTTGCGACTGTGGTCGTTGAGCATTAGGAAATGCCAGCGCTCCACGAGCCAGTTGGACACGCGATGGAAGTTCTCCCTCGCCTCGGGGAAGTCCGGCCGCAGTCTGAGGGCTTTGTTGAACTGCGTTGCAGCCTCGTCCCTGAATCCCATCCTGAAATACGAATTAAGAAAATAGTGACAACACTGCTACAGACAAACTGGGATAGTGAGTGAGGAATTTGAAGGAAGAGTAATAAAAGCCAGACAAGCAGGAATGATGGCGTAAGCAGTACCTGAAGAGGTACTCCCCCATGCTGTTTACGATCACCTCATCATCTGGAAACAACTCAAGGGCTTGTTCGTAGCAGCTGAAGAGGTCCTGAATGCGCCCAAGAGAGTGGAGCTCAGACGCCCACTTGAAAAGAGTGAATCTGAAGGATTCCTGTGAAACCAGCCAACACAAGCCACACTGAACCTCTCTGAACACAACCACTGACTCCAATTACTGACTCCAATTAGTTTCTGCTGATTTAAAATATTGGTACACTAAATAGGACTAAATCTAAGAAATGAGGACGGTGTGATGGAAACGCTCTTCGTCTTACAGTGGCCACGTCCTTTAAGACCGGAGCCAGGTTTAGGACGAGCAGATAGTGAACAAACGCTGTGCCGTAGTCCTGGCTAAGCAGACATTGCTGTGCGCTTTCCAAAGAGCTCGACAGCAGCTCGTTCGTAGCGGGATGCTCCGCCGGGCCTGTCCCGCGCCGCCGCGCACGCCTCGCCCGCCGCGCCCGCGCAGATGAGCCCGGCATCTCCCGGCCGTGATGGGCGCACCGCCGGGGCTCTGTTAGTGTTGCACCCCCGGACCAAGCATACCAGACTGGGCCTAAATGTGAACGTTAAAGGATTCGATCAACGTTAAAAAAAAATGTATGTCGGGTATTATTTTCACGCCTCACTTAGCACTGCGTCCCTGCACGAGCCCGCCGCAGCTCCGCCAACACGCAGCCCGACTGTCCGCTGCGTAAATATTGACGGAAAGAAACCAAACCGCACGAAACAAGAGTTCCGCACGAGAAGCGCGAGCCGTCGTCACGTGACGCGAGCCCCAAGCGCGGGTGGGAGGGGAGACCAGCGCGCGTGCGCGCGCGCACTCACGCTCGCTCGCGATTTGTCACTTGGCGCGTTTGGGCGACGTGGACCTCCAGCTCGACCCGCACTCGACGTTTATTTATTTATTTCTCCTAGAAAGTTTGTGTGAGTCTTTAACGCGAACGTTTCCGTTCGGTTCAACACGTAGCGGTTCCGCGGTGGGGGTCCGCGGGCAGCCCGGACGTGTACACACTTTATTCCCTGAAGAACTCGGCGTGTGCTGGTCAGGAACAGCCGCGTCCCGGCGCTGTGGGCGCTGTAGCCAGCGCCGAAGTTTAAAGATCAACGCGGCGCTGTTAAGCGTTTGATCTTATGTCGCCAGCCTGCGTGTAAACCGCCGTAGTTAGTGTAGTTAGTCATTAAAGTAGCTGAGGAACTCCGTCAAAATGGGTCTTCACCCTCTGGAGTTCAGCGAGTGTTACCTGGACAGCCCAAACTTCAGGGAGAAAATCAAAGCGCACGAAGCGGAACTGGACAAAACCAACCGGTTCATTAAAGAGCTTTACAAGGACGGGAAGAATCTCATCAACGCGACTAAACGTAAGTGTGAACGTGTAATTCATTCATTCATGTTAAACGCGTTTTGTCGGACCTGTTGGCTAGCTGGGAACCATAGACCTGAACACTGGGGCCATAGACCTGAACACTGGGACCATAGACCTGAACACTGGGACCATAGACCTGAACACTGGGACCATAGACCTGAACACTGGGGCCATAGACCTGAACACTGGGACCATAGACCTGAACACTGGGGCCATAGACCTGAACACTGGGACCATAGACCTGAACACTGGGACCATAGACCTGAACACTGGGACCATAGACCTGAACACTGGGACCATAGACCTGAACACTGGGGCCATAGACCTGAACACTGGGGCCATAGACCTGAACACTGGGGCCATAGACCTGAACACTGGGGCCATAGACCTGAACACTGGGACCATAGACCTGAACACTGGGACCATAGACCTGAACACTGGGGCCATAGACCTGAACACTGGGGCCATAGACCTGAACACTGGGACCATAGACCTGAAAACTGGGACCATAGACCTGAACACTGCGCTGTGCTCTGTGTGGAGCGAGTCACCAAAACATGAATGCAAGGAACAAAATGATCCACAGATCCACTACCACAGATGCCTTTAACATGACTCACCCAAGTGCTTTACTAGTGTTTGACCAGAAGGTTCAGCCAAAACCAACTAGTCCCTGAAGATGGTGCCTATTAACATTGTCGTCTTTAGCCTTTGACCTCTAGTTTCATATAAACCCAATAGCTGGGTCTTTCTAAGGTTATGAAGTTAAATAAATACGGGAAGGTTATTCATTGGGCAGTGCTGTGACTGATGAACAGGAAGCCCACAATGTTATTTAGTTATGTACAGTTGGTTATGTACAGTTGGTTATGTACAGTTGGTTATGTACAGTTACTTGTGTACAGTTACTTGTGTACAGTTACTTGTGTGCAGTTGGTTGTGTACAGTTACTTGTGTACAGTTACTTGTGTGCAGTTGGTTATGTACAGTTGGTTATGTACAGTTACTTGTGTACAGTTACTTGTGTACAGTTACTTGTGTGCAGTTGGTTGTGTACAGTTACTTGTGTACAGTTACTTGTGTGCAGTTGGTTATGTACAGTTGGTTATGTACAGTTACTTGTGTACAGTTACTTGTGTACAGTTACTTGTGTGCAGTTGGTTGTGTACAGTTACTTGTGTACAGTTACTTGTGTGCAGTTGGTTATGTACAGTTGGTTATGTACAGTTACTTGTGTACAGTTACTTGTGTACAGTTACTTGTGTGCAGTTGGTTGTGTACAGTTGGTTATGTACAGTTGGTTATGTACAGTTACTTGTGTACAGTTACTTGTGTACAGTTGGTTGTGTACAGTTACTTGTGTACAGTTGGTTATGTACAGTTACTTGTGTACAGTTACTTGTGTACAGTTACTTGTGTGCAGTTGGTTGTGTACAGTTGGTTATGTACAGTTGGTTATGTACAGTTACTTGTGTACAGTTACTTGTGTACAGTTGGTTGTGTACAGTTACTTGTGTACAGTTGGTTATGTACAGTTACTTGTGTACAGTTACTTGTGTGCAGTTGGTTATGTACAGTTACTTGTGTACAGTTACTTGTGTGCAGTTGGTTATGTACAGTTACTTGTGTACAGTTACTTGTGTACAGTTGGTTGTGTGCAGTTGGTTATGTACAGTTACTTGTGTGCAGTTGGTTGTGTGCAGTTGGTTGTGTACAGTTGGTTGTGTACAGTTACTTGTGTGCAGTTGGTTATGTACAGTTACTTGTGTACAGTTACTTGTGTGCAGTTGGTTATGTACAGTTACTTGTGTACAGTTACTTGTGTGCAGTTGGTTATGTACAGTTACTTGTGTACAGTTGGTTGTGTGCAGTTGGTTATGTACAGTTACTTGTGTGCAGTTGGTTGTGTGCAGTTGGTTGTGTACAGTTGGTTGTGTACAGTTACTTGTGTGCAGTTGGTTATGTACAGTTACTTGTGTACAGTTACTTGTGTGCAGTTGGTTATGTACAGTTACTTGTGTACAGTTACTTGTGTGCAGTTGGTTATGTACAGTTACTTGTGTACAGTTACTTGTGTAATACAGTTTATTTCGGGCGCCTTTCTCAAGGTCACCTTACAGAAATTAAAAATACATAATAAAAATACATACAAAAAAAAAAAACAGTACAAGTACAATTCACAGGTCATAGGCAACTTTAAACAAATGAGTTTTAAGTTTGATTTTAAAATGTGGCAATGAGTCTGTATTGCGAAGATCAGCTGGGAGTGAGTTCCAAAGCCGAGGAGCAGCACAACTAAAAGCTCTGCTCCCCATAGTAACAAGATGGACAGGGGGAACAGTGAGATAGATAGAAAAAGAGGATCTAAGAGTGCGAACTGGTATAGCATTATGAAGGAGGTCAAAAAGATATAAAGGGGCAAGATTATGGAGAGCTTTGAAAGTTGTGTGTTTATCTTTTTCTTTTAATCACTGATGATGATTCAGCTGCTCTTTCCACAGACAGTAAATTGCTTATGTCTTTTGTATCTTCCCTCTGGATAGTTTGGTCAAAAATATGAACCTATAAGAGACCCGGCGATGAGCCTGATGATTGTGCACTGTATCGTCATGCTTCCTCATCCATCTGTTGGTTTGGGGTTTTGCCTGAAGACTTCCTGCATTACAAAACTACCAGCCCATATATCAGACTATAGTTTCTAAAGTTGGTCTTAAAATAATTACACATTACAAAACTGTAAGACATAAGTGTGTGACCCAATATCAGCAGACATCATTCATTTCAAATTGTATTGAATTGTCTTGTTTTTCCTGTTCTTGTTGTATGGAGCCCTTGTTTATGGAAATGTGCCTGCTCTATATGTTAAACATGCCAAGGGTATACATGCTGCTGTTGACACTGTCTGACGCTGTCTGATGATGTGACAGTGAAAGAAGAATAACATGTCCTGCGTTTCTGCAGATGATGCTGTGCTCTGTCCTGTTGGTCTGCTCCGTATACACTTACCCATCATGTAGTTTGGATACCCTGTGAACACTGGCATAACATTCACCCAGACTGTGTAGAACTTGTTGGACATTCATGAGGAGATATCAGGTTTACGTTGGTTCATTTGTGTCTGCAGGACTTTCTAAAATGCTCGTTGAAAAAATAAATAAAAGCAGTACAGCACAAGGATGAGTGGTGATGGTTTCAGACGTTGTGTGACATTTATGATTCTGTCCTTGCGCGATTTGAAGCCGCATGCAGGCGTTAGACGGCACGAGGCAGGTCAGGTGCAAAGGTAGAGGAGAAACCATATAATCTGACATCAGGCAGCAGAGTTTGTGTTAATGGGTGTGTTTGTGCAGAAGTGATTTCAGTTTTGGTTGAAGTCCTCCCACACAGCCATAAGCTCCACCATGCCCAGTGAGGTCCTCCCACACAGCCATAACCTCCACCATGCCCAGTGAGGTCCTCCCACACAGCCATAACCTCCACCATGCCCAGTGAGGTCCTCCCACACAGCCATAACCTCCACCATGCCCAGTGAGGTCCTCCCACACAGCCATAACCTCCACCATGCCCAGTGAGGTCCTCCCACACAGCCATAACCTCCACCATGCCCAGTGAGGTCCTCCCACACAGCCATAACCTCCACCATGCCCAGTGAGGTCCTCCCACACAGCCATAACCTCCACCATGCCCAGTGAGGTCCTCCCACACAGCCATAACCTCCACCATGCCCAGTGAAGTCCTCCCAGCTGTCCACAGGTGTGTCGCTAACTCTGGGTTTCCTCTCAGTGACTCTGTTCATTTTATAGTTTTATTAATGGAGAAAGTTTGTTGACAGCAGTTTTCCACAGTCAGTGTTGCCAGCATGTTCAGCATTTCTAACTCCAGGGTTCTAGAAACACATCTGTGCTGTTCCTGGGGCCTTTAGCTTCTAGGGGGGGTGAGGGGAAGGTGGGGGGTGAGGGGGGGTGAGGGGAAGACCGTGAGTCTTGTGTGGTGTTTCCTGGAGGGGCTGACATGGTCCGGGGGCTAAACAGTAGCCAGTGTGAGATGATCTCTGTGGGATGAGCAGTCCACTTTCCCTGAACGTTGGATCAGGGAGGATGTTGGGTCGCTGCGTCCTTGGGTTCAGAAGGAAATGGGACAGCAAGGCTGACCATACAGGAGTGGGACACACACAAACACACACACACACATACACACGTACTTCTGTCTCCCTCTGTTTCCCCTCCTGTGTGAGGGGTGTTGGTGCTTCTTACCTTTGGTCCATTTATGTGCACTGCCTGCCCACACGTCCACACACGGGGCCACACGTCCACACACGTCCACACGGGGACACATGGCCTGGTCTTGCCCGATGCTCAGAAAGGAAGCAGACAGCTTTTCATTTTCTTAGTAGTTTGCTGGTGTTTATTTTGTGTTACAGTAAGAAGACGAACTGGGTTACTCTATCTGTCCTTATTAACTGCAGTCTAATACTGTGTAAAGTTGCCGTGATGTTCACATCGTAAAAGGGCTGATAGGGCGGTGGGACAGGTCTGGTGTCCTGGTGTCCCAGTGGTCTGGTGTCCCAGTGGTCTGGTGTCCTGGTGTCCCAGTGGTCTGGTGTCCCAGTGGTCTGGTGTCCCAGTGGTCTGGTGTCCTGGTGTCCCAGTGGTCTGGTGTCCTGGTGTCCCAGTGGTCTGGTGTCCTGGTGTCCCAGTGGTCTGGTGTCCCAGTGGTCTGGTGTCTGGTGTCCCAGTGGTCTGGTGTCTGGTGTCCCAGTGGTCTGGTGTCCCAGTGGTCTGGTGTCCTGGTGTCCCAGTGGTCTGGTGTCCCAGTGGTCTGGTGTCTGGTGTCCTGGTGTCCCAGTGGTCTGGTGTCCCAGTGGTCTGGTGTCCCAGTGGTCTGGTGTCTGGTGTCCCAGTGGTCTGGTGTCCTGGTGTCCTGAGGATGGTTTGCATCTGCTAACAGCTGCTTCTTCGTTTCCTGTCACCCTCACTTCTGTCACTCTGATGGTTGAAGGTTCTGCAATGCAGGCAGATCAGAGACGTCCACCATGACTGAGTCTGGGAAAGAATGTGCCCTGCGATCACTGCGTCTGCCAGCAAACAGCACAATCTTTCATTAGAATCGCATTAGGGATGCAGCTCCTGGGAGAGGAAGGGTTGTTTCTGTGGGAGGGAAAAGAAATGTGAGCTGATGGTGAGATGAGCCAAACCGTGTTGGCACTGAGAGGTTCAGGGCTTCAGGTACAGACGGAGGCTTGAGGGTATTTACTTTTTCGTTGTACCGTTCTGCTTCTTCACATACTGATGGATCAGCAAAGCACAGGACACACATGTCGTAATGTACAGTGAAGACTGGCTTACACTCACAGTGACCTCTGAGGCCGGTTTGTGTTCTTTCAGAGTTGTTAATTATAACAAACATAGGGTTGGGATTTAGGTTAGGGTTTGGATTAGGGTTGGGGTTCAGATTAGGGTTGGGGTTCAGATTAGGGTTGGGGTTGTCTTAAAATAGGCTGCGAGATCTTTCTGTTTGATGTCATAGGCTGCATTGAACAAACTGTCAGATCATTGCCATCATGCTTAGCAGTATAATAAATGCAAAATATAATTTAAAATATTTTCCAGTGTCTGTAGTAATAATGGTGTGTCTATAATAGTGTATGATGACTACTACTCTTGCTTTGTCCTTGAAGAGCTCATGGTTGGGTGCTGTGTGGAACAAATGGGTCATATGTTCTCGGGTATTTCACAGTTCTGACTGTGAACACGCTGGGTTCTTCTGCAGAGCCTCTTCCCCGTACAGCCTCCTGTCCGCCGCACACTGCAGTGACCCTGAAAAGCTTCAGGTTTAGGCATAAATTAAGAACAGGGGTGACAGATGTGTATGAGGGCAGTTTCACCAAGCGTCTACCACTGAGAACCAAAACAGAATTACAGTACGGGAAGAGCTAACCCTAAACCCAAACACTAACCTAAAACTTAAACTCTAACCTAAACCCTAACCCTCACCCTAAACCCTAAACCCTCACCCTAAACCCTCACCCTAAACCCTCACCTTAAACCCTCACCCTAAACCCTCACCCTAAACCCTCACCTTAAACCCTCACCTTAAACCCTAACCTTAAACCCTAACCTAAACCCTAAACTCTAACATGCAAATAAAAATCAGTCGAGGCCATGAAAGCAGGACACGGGTGTGGGACAGAGGGACAGTGAGGAGGGTGTGGGACAGAGGGACAGTGAGGAGGGTGTGGGACAGAGGGACAGTGAGGAGGGTGTGGGGCAGAGGGACAGTGAGTTGGGTGTGGGACAGAGGGACAGTGAGTTGGGTGTGGGACAGAGGGACAGTGAGTTGGGTGTGGGACAGAGGGACAGTGAGTTGGGTGTGGGACAGAGGGACAGTGAGGAGGGTGTGGGACAGAGGGACAGTGAGGAGGGTGTGGGACAGAGGGATAGTGAGTTGGGTGTGGGACAGAGGGACAGTGAGGAGGGTGTGGGACAGAGGGACAGTGAGTTGGGTGTGGGACAGAGGGACAGTGAGTTGGGTGTGGGACAGAGGGACAGTGAGGAGGGTGTGGGACAGAGGTCACAGTGAGGAGGACCAAGAGCTGGAGATACAGAACTGGAAAAGAAACCTCAGCACACGGAACAGGAAGATGTGGGAAGAGAATGTGTGTTTGAACACACTACTGCTGTGGATCACCAAGAGGTTAACCATGACCTCAGTGGTGAATCAGATAACTCAGCTCAAAAATAATACATGTGAGGGGGGAAAAATAGTGATTCATCTCTGCGACACATGGCAGAGTGTAATGGATGTGCTTAGAATGTAAAACGAGAGGGTCTGGTGTGGCTTTGATTAAACCAAGACCTAGTGGAGGGAAGTGTACTGCAATACTAGCAAAATGATATATCTGTTCCCAGCAGTAAGAGGGACGACTTTAACTACAGCAAACACAACCATGTCAGCGCTGACCCGGTCCAGTAGCTGCCTGAGAGCAGCACCACACACGTGAGGTGTGTGAGGTACCACCAAACACATCAGTTACTGTGTTATCATGCTTACAAATGCGTTAGCACATTATTTAACTCTTTGTTCACTCACTCAGTGATACACTTTTCACTTCTCTCTGCCCTCCCTCTCTCCCTCTCTGTCTTCCTTCATCCCTTGTTCATTCCCTCACTCTCTTCCATCTGTTCTCTGCGTCATGCTAGTTAGAGGGATGATGTTGCCATGCGGGTAGGATTGGAGAAGCATCACTAATTGAAGGTGCAGGTGTGTTCGGCCTTTATTGTTCAGTTCGATCGGCCAGTGCTTTGCCTCTGTGTCCAGAAGAACCTCTCTGTGTCCAGTACAGGGCGTGTAACAGTAGAGGGCGTGTAACAGTAGAGGGCGTGTAACAGTAGAGGGCGTGTAACAGTAGAGGGCGTGTAACAGTACAGGGCGTGTAACACAGACCCCCAGCTGTGAGGCTGCTATGGATGCAGCTCTCCAGAGTCCCAGAGCGTGTGTTTCTAGTGCAGGTTCAGCTGGGCGTCCAGCTCCTGCTGTACACTGGGGTTCCTCTTACACTCTGACGTCTCCCCTAATATTGTCACAGCATACAAACTCAGACCGTGCAGCTCTGCAGTCCCCTCCAATCCCAGGCCCCTCTAATCCCAGGCCCCTCTAATCCCAGGCCCCTCTAATCCCAGTCCCCTCCAATCCCAGTCCCCTCCAATCGTCCAATCCCAGTCCCCTCCTGTCCCCGGCCTCTCCCGTTTGTTTTTGCTGCAAGAGGAAACTCTGCAATAACTGCACGATCAGATTAATAGAATGTCAGGACACGTTGGCTGATGTGGAGTGGGCCAGTCGGGGGGGGGATGGGGACGTGCTGCATCGTTTCTCCCTGTCGTGCCTTTAAAAGGGCTGCAGACACAGTTCTGCGGAATGTCTCGGGTCCGGCGTTGCACTGATGTTTGTCCAGACTCAGGACCATTAATCTTCAGTGGAGAAAGTGCAGCCAGAAAATGTCTTTATCTGTGTTGGTTTGCAGGTGGCACTGATGTAAACACTATACAGGGCTGGTTTACTGTGCCTAGGAGTCAGACCAAGCAAAAGATGAAGACCAAGCGAAAGATTTAGACTGTGATCTGTTTGTATTTTGTTTGCACAAACCCGTGAGGGGATGAAGAAAAACATCAGACGTCTTTCATTTCAAAGATGGTGATGTAAGACGCTGGAGGTGTTTCCTTTCCTAATGGGACGTGTGCCGTTGGGGTTTTTTGGAAATGTAAAGTGGAGTCTGTAGTGTGTTAGTCTGCATGTAGAGGAGCTCACACACACACAGGACCGGACAGGAGCGGATCAGATATTGTGTGTTTGAAGAAGTTCTGAAGGAGAAGCCCACTCTTCTCCGTGTCTCCTCGCTCACCCTGACTGGCAGAGAAGATCTGGACGACGTCATTTTAGCAGTAGGGCAACCGTAACGCCCTCCTGTACACTTTTAAAATAAACATTTCATTTTCTTCAGGAAATCACAAAGCTATAATAAACACAAACAGTTTGTCGGTTGTCCTGTGTGTTCCTGAGGATTCAGCGGGGCTTAAGTGAGGCGTGTTCTCTCTGAGGTCTCGCTGTCACAGTGTTCCAGTCTCATCAGAGGGGCTTGGGGCTCCAGAACAGTCTCTCCCTGTTCTCGTCCTGTGTGTCATCAGTTTGCACAACCTGCATTGCGCAGTTGAGTCCGTGTGGTACAGCGCTGATGAACGAGGAGTGTTGGTACGCCAGACGGCCCCTGCACCAGGATCAGGAACTCTGGTCTTGCGTAGCAGCAGTACGGTCACCTCCTCACTGTAGCCCACATGTGGAGGCAATCAGAAGGCGCCATTGTGAGTGACATCACTGCCTTTAATACTGAACATTACCCAAGAGTCTGAGGGGGATCCTGCAACGTGTTTAATCAAAGACAGAAAGGGGTGTTGGTTTCAGAAAGCATGACAGCGTGACGCTAGCAGAGGTACTCGTGCTGGCTCCGCCTCCCCTTTCAGCATGTGTGGGATTGCAGAGGATCATGGGGGAATGTTCTGATGCAGGGAGTGCTGGGGCTGCTGGGAGATGGATGCTGGCTGATGGATCATTTTTCCCACTCTGGTTTACACAGTTTAGTGGTTTGAATCATGACGCTTGATTCTAATGAAGAATGAAACATTTTGAGCATTTTGACTCTACATTCAGTCTCTACACGCCTAATTCCACTCAGCAGGCAGCTTGACTCTGAGTCATGAGCAGATGTTGAGCAGTGATGATCGTTTTGGTAGTCGTGGTCTAAACTGCACTAAAGGAGCTGGTGTAGGTTGTGTGTGGGGTAGTAACTAGTGGCCATTTCCCAGTCTGCTCCTGTTCTGTCTAGTGCAGTCAGTCCAAAGTGCTGATGTTTGGTAGAGCACACAGTGTTTGGTAGAGCACACACTGGAATGATGCCAGGTGTGGGGCTGCAGCCTTATAGACGCCTGTGTGGGAGAAGCCAGGGGGGGTTCAGGGGGAGAGCTGAGTATGGTGAAGCAGGACTGAACAGTAGCCCGATTACAGAGGAGTAAGAGGTGTGAGATGAGATGTTTACAGTGTCGGCACATTCCCTGTCCTGCAAAAGGCAGGTCGTCTTCAGTAACACCTCCCTGTGTTTCTACAGAGGCAGGTCATCTTCAGTAACACCTCCCTGTGTTTCTACAGAGGCAGGTCGTCTTCAGTAACACCTCCCTGTGTTTCTACAGAGGCAGGTCGTCTTCAGTAACACCTCCCTGTGTTTCTACAGAGGCAGGTCGTCTTCAGTAACACCTCCCTGTGTTTCTACAGAGGCAGGTCGTCTTCAGTAACACCTCCCTGTGTTTCTACAGAGGCAGGTCATCTTCAGTAACACCTCCCTGTGTTTCTACAGAGGCAGGTCATCTTCAGTAACACCTCCCTGTGTTTCTACAGAGGCAGGTCGTCTTCAGTAACACCTCCCTGTGTTTCTACAGAGGCAGGTCGTCTTCAGTAACACCTCCCTGTGTTTCTACACAGGCAGGTCGTCTTCAGTAACACCTCCCTGTGTTTCTACAGAGGCAGGTCGTCTTCAGTAACACCTCCCTGTGTTTCTACAGAGGCAGGTCGTCTTCAGTAACACCTCCCTGTGTTTCTACACAGGCAGGTCGTCTTCAGTAACACCTCCCTGTGTTTCTACAGAGGCAGGTCGTCTTCAGTAACACCTCCCTGTGTTTCTACAGAGGCAGGGTCGTCTTCAGTAACACCTCCCTGTGTTTCTACAGAGGCAGGTCGTCTTCAGTAACACCTCCCTGTGTTTCTACAGAGGCAGGTCGTCTTCAGTAACACCTCCCTGTGTTTCTACAGAGGCAGGTCGCCTTCAGTAACACCTCCCTGTGTTTCTACAGAGGGTCTTCAGTAACACCTCCCTGTGTTTCTACAGAGGCAGGTCGTCTTCAGTAACACCTCCCTGTGTTTCTACAGAGGCAGGTCATCTTCAGTAACACCTCCCTGTGTTTCTACACAGGCAGGTCGTCTTCAGTAACACCTCCCTGTGTTTCTACACAGGCAGGTCGTCTTCAGTAACACCTCCCTGTGTTTCTACACAGGCAGGTCATCTTCAGTAACACCTCCCTGTGTTTCTACAGAGGCAGGTCATCTTCAGTAACACCTCCCTGTGTTTCTACAGAGGCAGGTCATCTTCAGTAACACCTCCCTGTGTTTCTACACAGGCAGGTCGTCTTCAGTAACACCTCCCTGTGTTTCTAAACAGGCAGGTCGTCTTCAGTAACACCTCCCTGTGTTTCTACACAGGCAGGTCGTCTTCAGTAACACCTCCCTGTGTTTCTACAGAGGCAGGTCGTCTTCAGTAACACCTCCCTGTGTTTCTACAGAGGCAGGTCGTCTTCAGTAACACCTCCCTGTGTTTCTACACAGGCAGGTCGTCTTCAGTAACACCTCCCTGTGTTTCTACACAGGCAGGTCGTCTTCAGTAACACCTCCCTGTGTTTCTAAACAGGCAGGTCGTCTTCAGTAACACCTCCCTGTGTTTCTACACAAGCAGGTCATCTTCAGTAACACCTCCCTGTGTTTCTAAACAGGCAGGTCGTCTTCAGTAACACCTCCCTGTGTTTCTACAGAGGCAGGTCGTCTTCAGTAACACCTCCCTGTGTTTCTACACAGGCAGGTCATCTTCAGTACCACCTCCCTGTGTTTCTACAGAGGCAGGTCATGTTCAGTAACAACGGTGTGTGTGTGTGTGTGTGTGTTCTCAACATTTTCCTTCTTTTGTTGTTTCGCTTCTCCTGTTTGCGTGTTTTCCAGTGTGTGTGTCCCATATCTTTAGTCTTCATTAAGTGTTCCAACAGAATCAGCAGAGCTAAAGACTGATGCATGTTGTCATTTATAATTATAACAGTTATTTTTGCTTTTTAGGTGATTCTTAATGAGCTTTTGATTTACGTAGTTTGTGGTTTGTCCTGGAATGGAGCTGAACTCTGCCAGACTCCTCTGTCGTTTAAACATGGGCCTGTGTGTTGGAGACCAGCCTAAAGACGGGTCATTATCTGCTAGGGCTGTTTTGACAATACTCAACCCTGTATTCATCATCCCTGTGGTGTGTGTGTGTGTTATGTAGGCAAATGGTTGTTAGAGAGAAATTTTTTGTTTAAAACTTAAATCTTTAAAAAGGATGCAGTTTTAAATTCTTTAAAAAATATTTTTAAGCGTTTCAGATATTTTCAGAAACGATGTGGTGAAATAGTTACAGTAATAGTGCTGTGGTAAATACGTTGGTTTCATGTGTGTTTTTTTTCTTGATGTTATCTTTGATTTCAAACTTCTGTATAATTTTTTAAGGTGGTTCAGTAAATCGGCAGTTTCACAGCAGCAGTGCAACAGAATCTCAGACCCTCATACTAAAATGGAAATGTGAAGCACTTTTACACGTGTCCTTAAACTCTGTTGAGGACAGAGAGACGGTGTTTTGTGTGTGTGTGTGTGTGTGTGTGTGTGCCTGGTGCGTGCTGGACAATGCTGTAGGGACTCCTCCCTTACAAACTCCACGTCCGATTCCATGTGATGAGTCATGGAGAGGGAATCCAAGCCCCCTCGACCACGCCTCCTCTACCATGCCCCCCTCGACCACGCCTCCTGACACGCCTCCTGACAACACAACCCTCCAGAGGCAGAGCTCCATGACCAATCAAAGGGCCGCAGCAGTGCTGCTGATCGCTCTGCATTATGAGAAACCTGTGACGTGCAAATTTGCTTTGTTGCATGGGAGCTCTGGAGGACTAGCTGGATATGTTGGACTGGGTCTGATGTGCACATGCTGGACATGTTGGACTGGGTCACATGCTTCCCACGCTCACCTGCATGGTGTCTCTGCAGTCTGCAGTAGACGTCATGTATGACGAGGCCTGTTTTCTAGGTCACTTTGCTTCTTTTTCTTGCGGAGGAAACAGGAAATCTAATGTGAGATCAGGTCACTTGTTTCGAGGTGCCTTGCTGGAAGTGGCACAGGTGTGCAGCTGTGATCCTCAGGGGGGCTGTGGATATTCACACCTAACAGCGTCTTCAGTGAGATGATTGGAGACGAGGGTGGATTAGGGTGAGGTCATCTGCGTAATGAGACACGCAAGACATTGTCAGTCGGTTTAACCCCATGAATCATGAATCACGCAGTGCTCACCAGTGTGGAGTTTTTTTTGTGTTTTGTGATCGTCATTGAAATGACTGAATGCTGCTCACAGTTGGCCATCCTGAAACTGGAGCCCTTACACACCAGTACAATGACCAATAGCTTTTGTCACTGCGTTCTGAAAAGCAAGTGATTGCAAAGTTCATCACCTGCTTCTTGTAAATGTGACGTTCTAAACAGCACATCAGCAGATCCTCGCCTGTTAAACATCGTCACAGTCCTGCTCTTTGCTTCACTAATGGCCACAACAACAACGTGTAGACTGTGCGCATCCTGTGTGTATTCCACGTTTTCTGATTGATACCAGATACTGCATTCCAGATAAACTTTGAAGAATATGGTGATTTACATAATCCAGCAGACATGGGACATTTTAGGCAGTAACGCTGCCCAGTGTGTAGCATGTCACAATGTTTTACCAAAGCTTTTGTAAGTAGAACAGAGCAGTGCTCATGTGCATTGACACATTCCTGTGTTTGTAGGTGTTTGTAAGTGTTCACCAAGGCGTTTCTCAAAACTGTTGGCATCTTCCTCTGCAGATGACGTTTGCGTCCAAGCAGACACGATGGGAGGAGGAGCCCAACAGAATGAACCACACTGGTGTGAATAACCTTCCTGGAGAAGCCAACAGGAGAAAATATGATGTCTTAAACTGTGCCCTAAATATGAGAGGGAGGCTTTGCCTGAACCCAGGGGCAGAAACCGGGGGCAGCATGTAGAACAGCAGGAGGGGTAACACGTCTGTGCAGTGTTGTCATTGCTGAAGGCGTGTGCAGTTTGCTGTAAACACCATAGTGCAGCAGGCGCTAGGCTTGTGTCCCAGCTGCCAAAGCTAACGATGCAGCAGGGTTGAATGTCACTCCTCCCAAAATACCCCAGCTACTCTCTCCCATGCATCCGACATGATCTGCCTGCAGTTTGTAGAATGGAGCGTTGCCTCCTGGGAGATGAGCAGACCGCAGAGCCCAGCAGAAATGTTTCTTAGTTTAAGTTTGGTCAGACGGAACTCAGATCAACAAACATACAAGATGTTTAACAAGAATTGAATATTTGAAGTACTGAAATGTTTCAGTACCAATGGTGTTTATTCAGGCTGTAGTGAAAATGTAGGTTAAATCAATAGACCAACCAATCAGTATAAACACAGTTTAGTGTAGCACACACCTGTTATCATCAGTCCTCATCGTGTAGGAGGCACAGAAGTGACACGGCGTAAACGTCTGTCTCTGCGTGTGCTCGCTGATGAGGGCAGTTAAATCTTCACCGCGTGTTCAGCTGCCCCGTGGTAGTAGGCAGCAGGTGGAGGAGACGGGGTCTGGGGTGGAGGCCGTGACCACCACACCCCTCATGTTTGGTAGTGGTCTCATAATGGGAGAGCTAGCTGGGGGGGTAAGATAATGGGGCAACATTTAAAAAGGAACAGAATACTTCGAGCTGCAGATTTTGCAGATGGTCCAGGTTTGATGGCATGTTGACACCTTTGAGCTCTGAGTTGGGAAAGTGCAGGCCAGCCCTTAATTCTTGATATGAAATGAAGATTTCAAAATCTTAAAAAGAATTGGCTAAGAATTGGTTTACTCTCGAAGATCTAAAATGATCCAGGATCGTTCTGAAATCAGGGGCTAATATCCAGACTTCAGGTGACTGTGGTGCTGAGGTTTCTTTCCCTACTGGAGCCCCACACTTCCCAGACCAGGTACTCCAGTAGCTCCTCTGTGTTGGTCAGGCAGAGGGCTGCACGGAGATTACACAGAGATTACACTTACTAGGCATACACAGGCAGGGCCCACACACACACACAGAGCCAACAGGATGTTTGCTGAGCTGAATGCCCATGTTGGCCTTTCTGAGAAATGTCCATTTGGTTACTCACGTTGTTTCAGGCCAAGATCAATGTTCTACGTATCCTGTTCATTGAGGAGGGGAAACCCTCAAACACGAGAAACAGCAGCTTCTAATTTCAGAGTTTTTTGTGGTGAAAATGTTTCTACAAAAGCATACTGTGTGTTCATAAGATCTAAATCTTAGTAGTCATGATTTCCTGTAACTCCAGGCAACGTAGACCTGTCTGGGGAGTTGTTTACATGTGGTGTTTGCATGTGGTTTTTACATGGTTTATGGGCGGTGTATTTCTACGTCAGTCCAGCTATTGCTGTGTCCTATTTCTTTCTGCAAGCTTCAGACATCCACCTAATGCTACATCTCATGCACATAAGCAGGATCCATATGCATCCATATAGATCCATATGTCCATATATAAATCCAGACTGGGGTTTAGTAACTTCTCTGTTGCCTTATTCCATAAGGGTTCAGTACTGTGTCCTTACTAAGCTGCGTACTGGGGCTGCTCATCGGACCAACGGACCTTACCAGATCCTTTTGGCTCTCTGGGTTTGGAGGTTTGTGGAGTGATGATGGCTGGAGATGGCTGGAGATGGTTGGGCTTCCAGCGTGTCCTGCATGTTCCTCAACTGCTGCTTCTCTTTGCAGAACTCTCTCTGGCCCAGCGCAAGTTTGCCCAGTGCCTGGGGGACTTCCAGTTCCAGTACATCGGAGATGCGAAGACCGACGATGAGAAGTGCATCGGTGAGCATGCGTTTGCGTTGGCTCACACACACAGCGTGACGGTTCTGCCTACATTAGGCAGGACTGCAGGGCAGAGTTCAGCGCTCGGCGTGTCTGGACACGATCGGCTGCTCCTCACTGTCGTTTGGATCCTCGATGAAGCGCTAGTTTGTTTACTAAACTCTTCTATGTTTTTGTTGTTTGTTTTGTGCCTTTAAATCTAAATCTCTCAGCTGCAGGATTTTTCCAGTGATTTGGCGTTTGCTGTTTGTTTGTTTGTTGTTGTTTATTGTTGTTTATTGTTTGCTCTATACATACTTTTACTCACAAATTGAATACGATTAACGTGGCGTTTAGGGTGCAGACTGAACGCTGCACACTGGACGTTCAGCTGGACCTTAAGCCAACACTGGGAGTACTGGTATTGGGTTGCCTGGTCCATCCCTGCTCGTTCACTAACCACAGCACATATGCAGGGCTTATACTGGTTCCCTTGTAAGTCAGACGATCACCTGAGGTTGATTTTAAGCCTCTAAATTGCATGTGCCTTAATAACGGCACTAGAACAAAACTGCACAGGCGCCATACAAGGTTTATGGATCACTGTTGGAACGTCTAACACCAAACACACCCAGTCACAGGGTAGATGGGTTAGTTAGTCACACGCCGTCTGACTAACTCAGACTCAGAGATGTGGACTCATGGGTTAGATGGGTTAGTTAGCCTCACTGTCTGACTAACTCATGGTTTAGATGGGTTAGTTAGCCTCACTGTCTGACTAACTCATGGGTTAGATGGGTTAGTTAGCCTCACTGTCTGACTAACTCATGGGTTAGATGGGTTAGTTAGCCTCACTGTCTGACTAACTCATGGGTTAGATGGGTTAGTTAGCCTCACTGTATGACTAACTCATGGTTCATTAACCATCTTTTCACTTTGACCTTTCAGACGAATCCTTACAGGAATTTTCCTCCTTCCTGAAAAATCTGGAGGATCAGCGTGAGCTGATGGTAAGAGGAACCGGCGGAGAACCGTCCACGTATGCACAGCCACAGTACACACAGTACACACAGCACACACAGTACACACAATACACACAATACACACAGTACACACAGCACACACAGCACACACAGTACACACAGTACACACAGTACACACAGTACACACAGTACACACACACACAGTACACACAGTACACACAGTACACACAGTACACACAGTACACACACAGCACACACACACACACACACACACACACACACAGTACACACAGTACACACAGCACACACAGCACACACAGCACACACACACACACACACACACACACACACACACACACACACAGCACACACAGCACACACAGTACACACAGCACACACAGCACACACAGCACACACAGCACACACACACACAACACACACACACACACACACAGCACACACAGCACACACAGCACACACAGTACACACAGCACACACAGCACACACACACACACACACAGCACACACAGTACACACAGCACACACAGCACACACAATACACACACAGCACACACAGTACACACACACACACACACACACACAGCACACACAGTACACACAGTACACACAGTACACACAGTACACACAGTACACACAGTACACACACACAGTACACACACACACACAGTACACACACACACACACACACACACACACAGCACACACAGTACACACAGTACACACAGTACACACACACACAGTACACACAGCACACACAGTACACACACACACACA
>JAGXOD010001386.1:537500-542500 GCA_020368025.1 Brachyhypopomus occidentalis
GACTCTCCCATCTATGTCTTTATGGACCTTGCTTTGTGCACTGGTGCATAGTCATGTTGGAAGAGGAAGGGGCAGCTCCAAACTGTTCCTACAAAGTTGTGAGCATGGAATTGTCCAAAATGTCTTGGTATGCTGAAGCATTCAGAGTTCCTTTCACTGGAACCAAGGGGCCAAGCCCAGCTCCTGAAAAACAACCACACTCCATAATCCCCCCTCCACCAAACTTTACACTTGGCACAATACAGTCAGACAAGTACCGTTCTCCTGGCAACCCCCAAACCCAGACTCGCCCATTAGATTGCCAGATGGAGAAGTGCGATTGGTCACTCCAGAGATGCAGCTGGTCGACCATAGAAACCCATTCCATGAAGCTCTCTGCTCACTGTTGTTGAGCTAATCTGAAGGCCACATGAAGTTTGGATGTCTGTAGTGATTGACTCTGCAGAAAGTTGTTGAACTCTTCACACTATGGGCTTTAGCATACACTGACCCCGCTCCGTCAGATTACGTGGCCTACCAGTAATCTGTCCTACAGTTGCTGTCGTTCCCAAACACTTTCCACTTCTTTCCACTCCAAACACTTCCATTTTCTTATACTACAGCTGACCGTTGACTGTGGAATATTTAGGAGCGAAGAAAATTCACAACTGGAAACCACCTTGTTGCACAGTTGGCATCCTATCACAGTTCCACGCTGGAATTCACTGAGCTCCTGAGATCGACCCATTATTTCACAAATGTTTGTAAAAACAGTCTGCATGCCTAGGTGCTTAATTATAAACACCTGATTCCGATAATTTGGATGGGTGAGCGAATACTTTTGGCAATAGAGTGTATCTCTAAATATCCTAAATATGGTCCTAAATGTCTCAAACACGTGCTTGTTGATGAAGGAACTCTTGGTGATCAGACCTGATTATTCATGGTCAGGTGGTAGAAACTGAAATCACTTGGATGGGTGTAAAACATGTGAACAGAACAACCACTTCAGTATCACTACAATGGTAAATACAGTGGTAACCTAAGCAACCTACAGCAAAAACCTCCAAGATATTGTGAGCTTTAAACATTTATCATGGGGATGTTCCAGTTCTGAAAAACGGACAGAATATGTGAACCTTCTCCATGACTGTGGGGCTTAATAGGCTCACAGCTGAACAGACAAATGGCTGGACAGAGCTGTGAGCTCCGTCTCAAAGGTCATTGGTAGAGATTTCAGCATCTCTGTTGTTTACACACAGCACATGAGGGCATTTCCTGGGGCCCCTGACCACACCCAGCTAGCAAGGTCCTCTTTCCCTCCAACAGAAGCCTCAGGGTCACTAAAGATTATGATGGAAAATAATATGGGATTATACTGTAAAATATGGGATTATACTGTAAAATAGTTGCCCGAGGAACTGAACTGCTCCTTGGTAGTTTAATCTACTTCATGACATGAGGATTTAGTGATGGATGATCTTTTGATCTACTGTATTCTCCATCTTGTGTGTGAGTGTAGTTCATGTTCTCCTGTCCAGAGCTCTGTCCTAGCCTGGGAGTGTGTAGCCCATGGCAACCTGGTGTTCACTGTTGAACCTTGTCTGAGCTCCAGTACTGTGTTGGTATGGCAATAAATCTTCCATCCTGGATGTGTTTGTGTCTTAGCTTGAGTGCGTTGAGTGGATTCACATGACTAGGCAGCTATGTAAGAATGCGTCCTAATGGTAAACCTGGGAACTCGTAAAGAACAGTGGGGGAAAGGGACACATGAGCAACAACAGTGACCTGAATGAAGATGAGACACTTCACCCGACGTGTAAATACTGCCTTAGAGCAGCCGCAGAGTAAGAGAGCGTTTGATGCTGAATAGTAACATGGTCGTAGTAACAGATACTCCAACCAGAGCTGTGTATGTACAGTATGTGTATGTACAGTATTTTCATACTCGGACCAATGTATAACATTTCTGTGGTGTTTATTCGCTGTGATAATACGAGCTGTTTTCTGCAGATGCGGAACATAACGGAGACTCTGATGAAACCCTTGGAGAAGTTTCGGAAAGAGCAGCTTGGTTCTGCCAAGGTGATGGTCCCCTGGATGGCCTGAAATACGTCAAATACGATGAACGAATACTGTATATGAATATATTATATGGAAATCACACTCAAACTGAAGCACATCTATCATAGTGCAACACACCATTCAACCATTTACATATGAACTTTTGCCTGTTGTACACATGTAGACGCTAGACTACCAATACTGCCCTCAGCAGCAGGGACACAGCATGGGAAACATGTCACTGTGTTTCTGGGAGTTTCATTGTGAGAAAATAGTTTCATGGAATGACAACTGCAAAGATGACTGGCTGGTTAATAAGAAATTTGAAGAAATGTTCAAATCATCCATTTGTAGACAGAGAGGAAGAAGTTTGAGAAGGAAACCGAGAAGTATTACACTACTCTGGAGAAGCTGTTGAACATGTCTGCCAAAAAGAAAGAACCTCAGCTACAGGAGGTAGAACCTTCTCTCTCTCTCTCTCGCACTCTCTCTCTCTCTCTCCCCCCCTCTCTGCCTATGGTAGCTCTCCTGTTCTCTCCTGTATCCCTGTGGTGGATATTCTGCTCTCTCTCTATCTCCATCTCTCTCTCCCTCTTTGTCTTATCTGTTAGTTTTTATAATTTGCTGTGGTGATACTTTAAAAATTATTTTATCCCGATGATCAGATCTAATCTTTAAAAACTAAAAATAGAATAAATCCCACAGGGTGCATTGAGACAGGAGTCCTTGTCTAACATCACCTTGGCACACTTGTCCTTGTAAGCCACACCCGTGTTGGCTCTGTTATGTACACTTAATGCAGGAAGCACTGGAAACTGTTGACATCTTTATGACAAGCTGGTGATGTTCCTGAGGAGTGTGTGTGTGTGTGTGTGTGTATGTATGTATGGTGGTGAGCATACTAAGGGCCCTAATGTAGTGGTAGTAATAGAACTAGAAATAGTAGTGATAGAGAACACACACACACCACCAGTTACCACAGTACACACCAGGGACAGAGAACACGCACACACACACCAGTTACCACAGTACACACCAGGGACAGAGAACACACACACACACCAGTTACCACAGTACACACCAGGGACAGAGAAAACACACACAAACACACCCAGAGCAGTGGGCAGGCACGTGCTGCAGTACCCAAGGAGCAGTTCGGGGGATTGGAGGCATCGCTCAGGGGCAGTTAGCGGCTCAGGGGCAATTCTGCCATGGCTCCTGCTGGTTTGGGGGATTGAACCACCTTTCACTCCCTGTAACCCTCCAACCTTTAGGTCTGTCTCTGTGTCTTAGGCAGATGGGATGGTGGACACTATGAGGCTTCACTTCCAGGACGGGTCTTTGGAGTACATCTGCAAGCTACAGGAGATCCAGGAGAGGAAGAAGTTTGAGTGTGTGGAGCCTGTAAGTGTACCCCTCATCTCACCCCCACCTCAGCCCTCATCTCCCCTCACCTCACCTCACCCCTCACCCCACCTCACCCTCACCTCACTCCTCACCTCACCCCTCACCTCACTCCTCACCCCTCACCCCCACCTCACTCTTCACCCCCACCTCACCCCTCTCCCCCACCTCACTCCTCACCCCTCACCTTGCCCCTCTACTTCTCCCCTGTTCACACACATGCACCTTTGCCAAGTGTCTTCAGCATATTTACCTTGAATAATCCTCACATGCCGCAGTCACAGGAGTTATGAACACCAGGGTGTGGAACTCAACCCCAGGTGTTTGTATACACACTGATCAGCTACAGCTTCAGGCCACTGACAGGGGAAGTGACATTGATTATGTGGTTGTCATGGCGCCTGTCCAAGGATGTGATGTATTAGGCAGCAGGTGAGAAGCAGGAAGTTGGGCTGTCAAGGGCCTGAGGGACTTTGCCAAGGGCCACATTGTGATGGCTGTACGGGGGTCAGAGAACCTCAGCATGGCAGGTCATGTGGGTCATGCAGGCGTTCCCAGAATGCAGTGGTATTCCCTACCAACCAGCAGAACCAGTGACGGGTCATGGGCCAGTGAGACCCAGTGGTGCCCAGTAGTGAAGGCTCGTCTGGTCTGTAGCACAGCTGCTGTAGATGAAACTGGTTATGATGGGAATGTGTGAGATCCCCCCTGACCCCTGACCCCTGCTCAACACGCCTACGAGAGGATCATGTGTATCAGTACTGGACCATGAAGTCGAAGGTGTCCTGGTCTGATGAATCACGTTGCTAGGAGACCTTGGGTCCTGGCCTTCATGTTACCTTAATACCACCTACCTAAACACAGCTGCAAGCCAAAGACACCCCTTCAAGGCTGTGGTGTTGTGTACTGGGTGTGGTGTTGTGTACTGGGTGTGGTGTTGTGTACTGGGAGTAGCATCTCTCAGCAGGATAATGGGTGGCAAATATTATGAAATAAAATATTTATCAACATTCACTGTGTGTATATATCACCTTTTTTAAATCAATGCCAGATATCCTGAAACACTGTGAACTAGTACGGACCTTTTGAAAAGTATAACAGTGGTGATTTATAGTGAAGGTGTAAAGGCAGTTGGACTAGCACTGGCTTTGTGTCCTTCACTGATAAAGAACCACGATGGACCAAGATGATCAAGCTGTATTTATAATCCTCTTTCTGTGTGTCTGTGTCATCCCTCTTTCTGCATCCCCTCCCCAGTTGTTAGCTTTCTTTCAGACAATGTTCACGTTCTATCATCAGGGATATGAGTTGGCCAAAGACTTCGACCACTACAAAAGAGCCCTACAGATCAACATCCAGAACGTGAGTGACACCAGCATGTTGTCAGTTCTCCACCAGCCTCAACGGGATCACACTGCTTAAGACAAGGAAGCTATTGGGTGTCTTGGACTGTGACTTCAAGTTGAAACTGATGTAGTGTTTGATGTAAATCATGTAGTGGGTGAAGAGTGGGACACTGGGTGAAGAGTGGGACACTGGGTGAAGAGTGGGAC
>JAGXOD010001386.1:547500-557500 GCA_020368025.1 Brachyhypopomus occidentalis
GCGCAAAACAACAGACACTCTTGACAGACGTTTCTGTCTAGATCTAGAGATCACAGACCGGTATGTCGTCTGTAGCCAGTCACCATGTATGTAGAATGTCTGTTACATGTCTGTCCGTTCTTGTGTGTAGGAATGTAGCCGAACTGCTGTTCACTTCTCATTCACTGCTACAGTGTCCGCGCTGCTACTGTGTCTGCGCTGCTACAGTGTCCGCGCTGCTACTGTGTCCGCGCTGCTACTGTGTCCGCGCTGCTACAGTGTCCGCGCTGCTACAGTGTCCGCGCTGCTACAGTGTCCGCGCTGCTGTTGTGGTCTGTGCTGCGTCTGTGGTCTGTGGTTCTATTTGTTGGCGGCACGCAGGTTCTGATGGTGTGTTTGTGGTTCTGTTGCCAGGCCAGGCACGGTGGTCACGGCCCAGGCTCTGTCGGAGGACGACCACAGGTTCTGGATGCAGGAGATGGGAGGGAAGGAGACAGTGAGTACAGTACCTCTCACTACTGGACAGACAGACAGACACACAGAAACACAAACACAGACACACACCCGTCCATCCATCCATCCATCCACCTCCACCTTTGACAGCAACGTGTGTGTAAACAGGTCTTCTCCCTTTCATGCAGGTACACAACCTGGGAAAAAAATATTCAAAAGAAAGAGGAAGTAAGTTTGTAAAACCAAACAATTCTATTTTCTTCCTGACATTCAGCTTTTAGTGCACTAAAGAAATAAACTCTTATTATTATGATGTACAATCAGATTATTTATTCTAATACTTTGCTGAAATTAGAGCTAAGTTAAGTTTGCACCTGTTTAAAGGGAAAGTTGGGCAGATACATTCGCTTCCCTTTGTGCTCACGCCAGGTTCACATTCGTAAACACCACATCGTGTATATGCAACAGACATCTTTCAGTTGCCACGGAGACTAAATGAGTGACCCAACAGTGATCTGCTGGTAGCCTGTGGTGTGGTGACCTCACCTTGCTAACTGCAGTATAACTACCATTATGACATTAATCTACTTTTGCTTTTCTGTTTCTCCCCCTCATCATGATCTCTAGTTGATGCTCAGCTGGATGAAGTTGGCATACATTTTGTGAGGAATTGCATCAACGCTGTTGAAACTCGAGGTAAACTTGTCATTTCAAATCATTCTGTAAGAGATTTGCTTAGATTGCTAAACAGGAGGCAGCAGGCAGAGCCAGATTAACCCCACAGTGATCGTTAACCCCACCGTGATCGTTAACCCCACCGTGATCGTTAACCCCACCGTGATCGTTAACCCCACCGTGATCGTTAACCCCACCGTGATCGTTAACCCCACAGTGATCGTTAACCCCACCGTGATCGTTAACCCCACTGTGATCGTTAACCCCACCGTGATCGTTAACCCCACAGTGAGTCCCAGCCACAGTGATCGTTAACCCCACAGTGATCGTTAACCCCACCAGCCACAGATGATCGTTAACCCCCGTGTTGTTAACCCCACAGTTAACCCCACAGTGAGTCCCAGCCACAGTGATCGTTAACCCCACCGTGATCGTTAACCCCACAGTGATCGTTAACCCCACCGTGACAGTGAGTCCCAGCCACAGTGATCGTTAACCCCACAGTGATCGTTAACCCCACAGTTGTCGTTTGTTAACCCCACAGTGAGTCCCAGCCACAGTGATCGTTAACCCCCACAGTGATCGTTAACCCCAGCCCTGGGTTGTTAACACCACAGTGGTCGTTAACCCCAGACCTGGGTTGATAACCCCACAGTGAGTCCCAGCCACAGTGATCGTTAACACCAACCCCACAGTGATCGTTAACCCCACAGTTGTCGTTAACCCCAGACCTGGGTTGATAACCCCACAGTGAGTCCCAGCCACAGTGATCGTTAACCCCACAGTGATCGTTAACCCCACAGTTGTCGTTAACCCCAGACCTGGGTTGATAACCCCACAGTGAGTCCCAGCCACAGTGATCGTTAACCCCACAGTGATCGTTAACCCCACAGTTGTTAACACCACAGTGATTGTTAACCCCACAGTGAGTCCCAGCCACAGTGATCGTTAACCCCACAGTGATCGTTAAACCCCCACAGTGATCGTTAACCCCAGACCTGGGTTGATAACCCCACAGTGAGTCCCAGTGATGATAACCCCACAGTGAGTCCCAGCCACAGTGAGTCCCAGCCACAGTTATCGTTAACCCCACAGTGACCCCACAGTGATCGTTAACCCCAGCCCCGTTAACCCCACAGTTGTCGTTAACCCCAGACCTGGGTTGATAACCCCACAGTGAGTCCCAGCCACAGTGATCGTTAACCCCACAGTGATCGTTAACCCCACAGTTGTCGTTAACCCCAGACCTGGGTTGATAACCCCACAGTGAGTCCCAGCCACAGTTATCGTTAACCCCACAGTGATCGTTAACCCCACAGTTGTCGTTAACCCCAGACCTGGGTTGATAACCCCACAGTGAGTCCCAGCCACAGTGATCGTCCCAGCCACAGTGATCGTTAACCCCACAGTGATCGTTAACCCCCAGAGTCCCCCAGGTCAGTTAACCCCACAGTGGTCATTAACCCCAGACACAGTGGTCGTTAACCCCACAGTAACCCCACATTAACCCCACAGTGGGTCGTTAACCCCAGACAGTGGGTCATTAACGCCACAGTGGTCATTAACCCCAGACACGGGTCATTAACCCCACAGTGGTCATTAACCCCAGACACAGTGGTCATTAACCCCAGCCCCAGGTCATTAACGCCACAGTGGTCATTAACCCCAGACACGGGTCATTAACGCCACAGTGGTCATTAACCCCAGACACGGGTCATTAACGCCACAGTGGTCATTAACCCCAGACACGGGTCATTAACGCCACAGTGGTCATTAACCCCAGACACGGGTCATTAACCCACAGTGGTCATTAACCCCAGACCGGGTCATTAACCCCACAGTGGTCATTAACCCCAGACACAGTGGGTCATTAACGCCACAGTGGTCATTAACCCCAGACACGGGTCATTAACGCCACAGTGGTCATTAACCCCAGACACGGGTCATTAACGCCACAGTGGTCATTAACCCCAGACACGGGTCATTAACGCCACAGTGGTCATTAACCCCAGACAGACACGGGTCATTACCGCCACACAGGTCATTATCCCCAGACCGTGATCATTAACGCCACAGTGGTCATTAACCCCAGACACGGGTCATTAACGCCACAGTGGTCGTTAACCCCAGACGGGTCATTAACGCCACAGTGGTCATTAACCCCAGACACGGGTCGCCACAGTGGTCATTAACCCCAGACACGGGTCATTAACGCCACAGTGGTCATTAACCCCAGACACGGGTCATTAACGCCACAGTGGTCATTAACCCCAGACACGGGTCATTAACGCCACAGTGGTCATTAACCCCAGACACGGGTCATTAACGCCACAGTGGTCATTAACCCCAGACACGGGTCATTAACGCCACAGTGGTCATTAACCCCCACAGTGGTCATTAACCCACAGACAGACGGGTCATTAACGCCACAGTGGTCATTAACCCCCCGGGATTAACGCCACAGTGGTCATTAACGGGCCACAGAGGTAGTTAACCCCAGACACGGGTCATTAACGCCACAGTGGTCATTAACCCCAGACACGGGTCATTAACGCCACAGTGGTCATTAACCCCAGACACGGGTCATTAACGCCACAGTGGTCATTAACCCCAGACACGGGTCATTAACGCCACAGTGGTCATTAACCCCAGACACGGGTCATTAACGCCACAGTGGTCATTAACCCCAGACACGGGTCATTAACGGGCCACAGTGGTCATTAACCCCACACGGGTCATTAACGCCACAGTGGTGGTCATTAACGCCACAGTGGTCATTAACCCCAGACACGGGTCATTAACGCCACAGTGGTCATTAACCCCAGACACGGGTCATTAACGCCACAGTGGTCATTAACCCCAGCCCCAGGTCATTAACGCCACAGTGGTCATTAACCCCAGCCCCAGGTCATTAACGCCACAGTGGTCATTAACCCCAGCCCCAGGTCATTAACGCCACAGTGGTCATTAACCCCAGCCCCAGGTCATTAACGCCACAGTGGTCATTAACCCCAGACACGGGTCATTGGCCACAGTGGTCATTAACCCCAGACACGGGTCATTAACGCCACAGTGGTCATTAACCCCAGACACGGGTCATTAACGCCACAGTGGTCATTAACCCCAGCCCCAGGTCATTAACGCCACAGTGGTCATTAACCCCAGCCCCAGGTCATTAACGCCACAGTGATCGTTAACCCCAGCCCCAGGTCATTAACGCCACAGTGGTCATTAACCCCAGACACGGGTCATTAACGCCACAGTGGTCATTAACCCCAGCCCCAGGTCATTAACGCCGGGTGCCTGAGACGCGTCCCTGAAGATTTACACATCACAGTACTGGAAAGATTTTGGTTGAGTCAGATTTTGAGACTATTTTTATGTTTAACTTTTAAGTGAGTTAAATAAAGGATCTTGCCCTAGCTGAAGGATTATGGTTTATATATAGTTTTAAGCACGTCTTCAGTTTACACAGACTCAGGCTTTGGCCACAGTGGAGCTACAGAATGAGGTGGATAAAGAGAATCTCAAACCAACGATACAGTGGCGGCCGGAAGTGCATCAGGACAGCATCTCTGTGCCCCTTCTGCCAGATTCTGACTGAAATAGGTCTCTCTGCATCAGCTGTTCGGTCGTCCTGACTTCAGATCAGCTGTTCTGTCGTCCTGACTTCAGATCAGCTGTTCTGTCGTCCTGACTTCAGATCAGCTGTTCGGTCGACCTGACTTCAGATCAGCTGCTCTGTTGTCCTGACTTCAGATCAGCTGTTCTGTCGTCCTGACTTCAGATCAGCTGTTCGGTCGACCTGACTTCAGATCAGCTGTTCTGTCGACCTGACTTCAGATCAGCTGTTCGGTCGACCTGACTTCAGATCAGCTGTTCGGTCGACCTGACTTCAGATCAGCTGTTCTGTCGTCCTGACTTCAGATCAGCTGTTCTGTCGTCCTGACTTCAGATCAGCTGTTCGGTCGACCTGACTTCAGATCAGCTGCTCTGTTGTCCTGACTTCAGATCAGCTGTTCTGTCGTCCTGACTTCAGATCAGCTGTTCGGTCGACCTGACTTCAGATCAGCTGTTCTGTCGACCTGACTTCAGATCAGCTGTTCTGTCGTCCTGACTTCAGATCAGCTGTTCTGTCGTCCTGACTTCAGATCAGCTGTTCTGTCGTCCTGACTTCAGATCAGCTGTTCGGTCGACCTGACTTCAGATCAGCTGCTCTGTTGTCCTGACTTCAGATCAGCTGTTCTGTCGTCCTGACTTCAGATCAGCTGTTCGGTCGACCTGACTTCAGATCAGCTGCTCTGTTGTCCTGACTTCAGATCAGCTGTTCTGTCTTTAGAATATCAGACTACTCAGGCAGCAGAGTGCCAGCCTTCTCTGTAAAAACACACGGCAATTCAACACACAGTTGTTTGCAGTTGGCCACAGTCTCCTGTGTTCATATATAAGAAGTCCAACTACTATCAGCCATTTTGAAAACTGGTTTACACACATGTGGTGTGGACTGGAGCCGAAGACCAGGAGAGACAGAGCAGGCTGCACTGGGACGCGCTCGCTGGAGGAGATACCGCACTGCTGGACTGCAGTCACGCTCTCCTCTACAGGATTTTGAACCTGCAGTTATGTGATCACACACTAGAGGGCAGAATCACCTCACGGTTCCTCTGTCCTTGCTACCAACCTGTTGGACTCGGCTGAAAGACGATTCTTCACTGAGATAGACTCTGAGGTTTTATTAGAGTTCACTATAAATACGATTAGTATAAGCGTCTGATTGTAGGTGCACCTGTGTGCTCTGTGCAGGAATCAATGACCAGGGCTTGTACAGGGTGGTTGGGGTCAGCTCAAAAGTCCAGAAGCTCCTGGGTTTAATGATTGGTAAGTTGAGTTTCATTTACTGTGTACTTTATTTGTCTATCTGAATCATCTAAATTGGTTTAAATACAGCTCACAATAATACAGTCTGCTGTGTGTGTGCGTATGTATCTGTGTGTGCGTGTGTATCTGTGTGTGTGTGCGTGCGCAACTTGGTATGTGTTGAGTGTCTGTGTTTACACTCTTAACCATTTTATTTTCAATATCTTCACCATAAGCTTCAATACCATATTCGGTCTCAGACTGTTTATACCACTAAAGCACATTCATGACTGAGTCCAGTCAGTTCTGTCCTGATCATTCAGGACCGAGACGCAAGTCCAGTCAGCTCTGTCCTGAACCCACCGATCTTTCATTAGCGGAGTGAGTCCACCAGTATTAGACTCTAGACTCCACATCACTGGAGCCTGGCTGGGCTGCAGGCACCATCCTGCTTGGTCTCATTGACATGCAGACACGTCTCCTGTCTGAGCCCCGTCTCCCTCTGTCTTTGTCCTGCTGTCCTGTCCTTGCAGGTGACACTTGGCTCTGTTGCCCAAGGCTGGCAGTCATATTTCCATGTGCTGCATCCCCTCTGCTCCAACCCACAGACTCCAACCCACAGACTCCTGCCCTGCTGCACTCAGACTTTACTTACACCCTCTCTCTCTCTCTCTCTCTCTCTCTCTCCCCCTCTCTCTCTCCCCCTCTCCCTCCCTCCCTCCTCCCCTCTCTCTCTCTCTCTCTCTCCCCCTCTCTCTCTCTCTCTCTCCCCCTCTCTCTCTCTCTCTCTCTCTCTCTCTCCCTCCCCCCCCCCCTCTCTCTCTCTCTCTCCCCCCCCCTCTCCCCCTCCCTCCCCTCCCTCTCTCTCTCTCTCCCCCTCTCTCCCCCCTCTCCCTCCCCCTCCCTCCCCCCCCTCTCTCTCTCTCTCTCTCTCCCCCTCTCTCCCCCCCCCCCTCCCTCTCTCTCTGCGTTCTGCTCTGAATGCCCTCCACTCCGTTAACTCGGCAGGTTCCTCTGTCCTGCTGTTAGCTGCTCTTGTCCAGTCTGGAGTTTAATGGTTCGACCCCAGAAGACTGCAGCCTTGCATACGGTGTCAGTGGGAAGGATGACCATAATGTAACGAGCCCTCTTGTTTGAGCTTCTCTGATCGTCTGACAGGTCTCTAAATGTGGCTCTGTAGTAACCACAACAGACCAGCAGAGGCAGCAGTGTGTGGCTGATGTGGAAGTGGATCTTTGCCTCCCCGTGTCATTCTAGCGCCACCCCAGATGCCCGACCAGGGCCCGTGACCCCGTGACCCCACAGCGCTGCCAAACCCCTCAGGGAGAGTCACAATATAAATGGACTCCTCCTCCTCTTAGATGTCTGGCTTTCTGAAAATTCACTTTCATTTATTTCAGTCTGTGGATCGTTGCATCGTTACCATAGTAGGGTCCTTTCTGCTGCGTTCACATGTGCCTCATATCACGCATAAACCTGTTTCACGTGTACCTCGTATCACGTGTAACCATGTATCACGTGTACCTCGTAATAAAGCACGTAATTATCCTGCTGCAGCATTTAAAGAGTTATGGTTCCTTATTTACAGCATATACTTTAAAATATTGCATTTTATATACAGTTGAAGTGTTAACTTGTTGTGTCTCACCATGTCTTTTTGGTGTGAATTGGTATGTTTGGTGTTAAAGATGTCACTTTTATCATTCAGAAATAGTTTTTTAGTATGCAGTGTCTACTAGAACTGAAAGAAAAATTCTCTGACATTGCCATAACAACAATGGCCCACCAATCAAATCCAGTTATTTGTCATTGCAACATTAGCTTGATCCTGTCAGTTAATACCCAAATATATAACCATTCAAGAGACATCTCTATAACCATATATTACCATATATAACCATTCAAGAGACATATTTGTGTATAAACATACATATATAATAAATCCATTGACTATATCTATACATTGAAATTATATCCATTTTATATATATATATATATCTCCATTGAATATATGAATATATAAGTATTGGGCTCCTCATCACATACTTTCCATTTGCTTCATCTGTCAGTCTTTTTATGCAAATATTTGTGTGTATTTCTTAACATGTGTGTTGATGAATATTCCGTTTTCTGTTGTTAGTTGCTGTGGTGCTATATTAGTCGTCCCAGCTTGCCACAGGAACAGGGGGACGAGAGCTTGTGGGCTGTGATGCAGTAAGTTGTATCTGTCCTGGTCTTTCTGCAGATGAAAAGAGTGGAGACGTTGACCTAGCAGCGTGTGACGACTGGGATGTGAAGACCATCACTAGTGCTTTAAAACTTTACCTGAGGTAGGACTGCGTGTGTCCACCAACACGGGCCAGACCGTATGCGGGCGTCAGGGACAGACCTAGGCAGAAGCTGTAGGTAAACGGCCCTCTGCTCTGACGCCTGAATGGTCCAGTGGCCCTCTGCTCTGACGCCTGATTGGTTCAGCACCACTAGCTGAACTTCCTCTTGCCCACGGCTATACACAGGAAGTGCTTCGATGTTGAGGTCACATGGTCATGTGGGAGTGTTGGAGAGGGAGGTTCATCTCACAGCCTCCCTGGAGAGACACTAATACTGAGCTTGCTGTGACATTCTGTTATTGTAAATTCAGATTATTTTATGAACTGAATCAGATGCTGGGCACTACACTCACTTTTTAGTAAAAAAAAAAAGACGATTAAAACCAAACCCAAACCTTCCACATATGAGACCTTTCAATGATCATCTACTGTCATCACACTAACAGGATCAGAAGTGATCCACACACTCCTTAAACACGCAACATCACCATTTAGGACTGGTGTTATGACCGCATCTGAGGTGAAGGCACCAGGCTAGTTGTCTGAGTCTGGGTGAAACTGCCTTCAGATGAACTCTGCTATCAGTGTGCACCACCAATCTGTGCTCAGTGGTGTTAATCATAGGTGTGTTTCCGTGTCTGCATGTGTGCAACTGTGCAAATGTGTATATGTAGGCCATATGCAAATATATCTCTTCTTCTCCCTCTCTCTCCCTCCCTCTCGCTCTCTACCTCCCTCCCCCTCCCTCCCTCTCTCCCTCCCTCTCTCTCTCTCTCCCTCCCTCTCCTTCTCCCCTACCCCCTCATTGTAGAAGTCTTCCAGAGCCTCTAATGACATATGCATTATACAAGGAGTTTATTGTTCCTGCAAGTAAGTTCTCTTTGGCTTTGATCTCACCGTGTGTAAAGCAGAAATTACTCAGATGCAGCGTTTACTCTGAGGTGACGGTATATATTTAAAAACAAAAGTCATGTTTAGACATCACCAGCATTAACTCTGTGAAATTCTAGTTAAACATGTATGTACAAAAGTGTGTGTTAGCTGTGTTTTAGATTTTGGTCTCTTATGAGTAAAAAACGCGATTTAATATTGATAAAAATAATATGGTGTTATAGGGACATTTTGGTGACGGAGCTGCTCTGTCTGTGCGTGTCTGTGTCTCTGTGTGTATGTGTGTGTGTGTGTGCGTGTGTGTGCGTGCGTGCGTGCGGAGCAGAGAGCGTGGGTCCAGAGGGGCGGGGCCTGGCCATCCACTGTCTGGTGCACAAACTGCCCGAGAGTAACAGACGTGTGCTGAGCCTGGTCACTAAACACCTCGCCAAGTGAGTGGAGTTGTGGGTGGAGTCATGGGTGGAGTCTCCTCCACTGCACCACCACCTCCTCCCCACTTCAGCTTCTTTCTCCTTGTCCTCATTTGTCTTTTTCTCACTCGTTTCACTTGTGATCTCTCACTCCTCCCATTTTCACTGGAAATGTGTCTCCAAGGTGAGGCTAGAGGCTAGATTAAAGACCGGAGACTAAGATTAAATAAGACCGAACACTAAGATTAAATAAGACTGAAAGATTAAACATTGAAATGTTAAAATTATTAAACTAATTTAGTTATTAATTTATTTATTTTCCACCCCACACACACTCTCTACTTGCCCCACTCACCTCCCACACACCCCCACACTCCCCCACACCCAACACACACCCTCCACTCA
>JAGXOD010001386.1:562500-570000 GCA_020368025.1 Brachyhypopomus occidentalis
AGTCGCCCACTGGCTGTGTACAACCCCCAGGTGCTGGACCTCCACGCAGGTACGGCCGTCTGCAGAGTCCGTCCTGCTGTCCTTACAGTCAGGCCTGCAGTCTCACCCAGCGGGTAGTGCTGACCCGTATCAGTCTGACCCGGCAGGCGGGTAGTGCTGACCCGTATCAGTCTGACCCGGCAGGCGGGTAGTGCTGACCCGTATCAGTCTGGCCCTAAGCAGTCCAGTGTTGATCTGGACCCCTGGAGTACTGCCACGTTCGGTGTGTGTGTATGGGTGTGTATGTGTGTGTATGGGTGTAGATGGTGTGTGTATGGGTGTGTGTGTGTGAGTATATGGGTGTGTGTGTGTGTGTGTGAGTATATGGGTGTGTGTGTATGTGGGTATACTAAGCTAATTGGCTCCCGGGTTGCCTCCATGCCAGAGGAACATACTTTACAGTATATTGTCTCATGGCCAAGGGTTGTGTTGGGTTGTGTTGTGTTGTGCTGGGTTGTGTTGGGTTGTGTTGGGTTGTGTTGTGTTATGTTGTGCTGGGTTGGGTTGTGTTGGGTTGTGTTGGGTCGGGTTGGGTCTGCTGATGTGTCCTGCCTGCCTGAGCTCCCTGTGGCAGCCTTCAGAATGTGACCTTGACTGACCCCTGACCCCAGCGTGACCCTCACCCAGACTGCACTGGTGCTGTTGTGCAGTAGGTCTGTAGCTGTGCTGTAGGTCTGTAGCTGTGCAGTAGGTCTGTAGCTGTGCTGTAGGTCTGTAGCTGTGCTGTAGGTCTGTAGCTACACTGACCAACAGCACAGACGAATCACAATACCACCAAAAAACACTGTTCGATTCATTGAAACGCTTGCTGAGATGACTGAACGCATCCACAGCTGCTCACACAGTGACCCTGGTGACACTCGGGTGTCCTCATCTGGATAATCGTTTAATCCTCCATTATAACCGACTGCAGCATCCGAGCTCAGTGAAATGGCCCATAACCTACAAGCAGCAGAGAGGAGAATGGAAAGCAGGTATATTGGCAGGTCCTGGGCTTATAAATATTTCAGTGTGGAAAATCACCAGTATCTGCCAGAATTTGTGTCTGTGGACGGACGAGTGAGCGCTAACCTGCTCTACTTCACACACGCTTCAGCGTGGAGATGCGGGACACGCTACGTCTGTCAGGAGGTCCTGCAGGAGGTCACATCCACCCTCCAGATCTCCGTGGAGAAATCTGCTTTCCCAGCGACAATCTCCAGTAGCACTCGCTCCTCTGCGGCTGTGGTTCGGTCTTACGTAATGGTTTGTAACCTCTTTCACTGGATCTCCATTTGCCTCAGACCACAAACATATGGTGGAAGGGGAAGTGTGTGTGTGTGTGTGTGTGTGCATGTGTGTGTGCTTGCGTCCACTTGTATGAGAATACAAGCATGTTTATTTCCTGTCCCTTATTCCTCAGCTGGAGTTATTACTCTGGAGGACAAAGACAGTCCATCTCATGCGAGAGCTGAAGTGTAATCATGTTTGCCAGTGGGCTGCTGGGTAATGTAGTGCAGCAGAGGGCAGATGTGGTCACTGGCCAAAAATAGAAGGGGAGAGTTTGAAAGGTGTGTTAGTGCTGGAGGTGGTTGGGGGGGGGGTCCTTGTAGTAGTATGCAGTACAGTTTCCAGTATGCGACAAAAGCAAAGCATACTACGGGGTCACGTGAACGTAGCGTTGCATGATGGGATGCAGTACACCACCAAGATAGCTCTGTTCACGTACTGGAATATTTTGCGGAAGTAGTATGTCATCCGGGGATGTTTCGCGTACTGGAAAAATTCTTCTTATTCACATACTGCATACTGATTTGGGGCCCAAGCAGTACGCCAGTAGTATGTAGTAGGTTATTTCGAACACAGCGATTGTGTTTTGTTAGTTATGCTAGCCAGCTAATTCAGTACTATTTCAGGCTGAGAAAATACACCACAAAAAAGAAACACTAGTGACATCCAAGACGGACATTTTCTAACACACCTTTGTGGCGTTAGACACATCAAAGTGGCGTTAAGTAGCGTTGGTATTCGGTCTGAATATAGCTAGCATTTCAACTTGGAAAGATACGAAATACACCTGTGCACATAAGATACGAAATACACCTGTGCGCATAAGATACGAAATACACCTGTGCGCATAAGATACGAAATACACCTGTGCGCATAAGATTCGAAATACACCTGTGCGCATAAGATTCGAAATACACCTGTGCGCATAAGATACGAAATACACCTGTGCGCATAAGATCTTTAAATACACCTGTGCGCATAAGATACGAAATACACCTGTGCGCATAAGATTCGAAATACACCTGTGCGCATAAGATACGAAATACACCTGTGCGCATAAGATACGAAATACACCTGTGCGCATAAGATTCGAAATACACCTGTGCGCATAAGATTCGAAATACACCTGTGCGCATAAGATTCGAAATACACCTGTGCGCATAAGATACGAAATACACCTGTGCGCATAAGATACGAAATACACCTGTGCGCATAAGATACGAAATACACCTGTGCGCATAAGATACGAAATACACCTGTGCGCATAAGATACGGCATAAGATACGAAATACACCTGTGCGCATAAGATTCGAAATACACCTGTGCGCATAAGATACGAAATACACCTGTGCGCATAAGATACGAAATAATGTGTAATGTGTGTAATATGGAAGTGGCGGATAATGGGGGATGGCGAACAACAGGAGCTACCGAGGAAACATGAGTCCATTAACTTGGTATCGACCCGGGACTTGACTTTGACTTGTTTGTGGTGACTGTGGTGACATCAGGTGTGTACGTGTGTATTTGTGTGTAATATGAAGTGTGTACATGTGTAATATGGAGCGTGTACGTGTAATATGAAGTGTCAAAGTGACCACGCTCTTTGCGTTTCCTCACTAGATGCAGATTAATCCTGGGAACAGCATCTTGCTCAAAACAAGTTCCACATTGCATTGCAAATGTAAAACCTGAAATTCAGATGAAATGTTGGAAAACAATATTAAACATTTCCAGAACTCTTGGACTGGAGGACAACGGTCCCGTTTGTGCTGTTCCCTAGACGACTGACGCGTGTGACATCATGTTTGGCTGATCTGCAGATATCAACTCCAAGCACCATAAACGCATCCAGCATTGTGTGGGATTACAGGCAGAGGCGCAGGGTTTGTACACGACAGCCATGATCGTTTACAGTGAACGTTGAGGGGGTGCTGTGGTTCTTGGTCTTAAATGTGTTGTATCCATGGGAGTGCAGGTCACCCTGGGTAATAAGGGTATTTAGACCAGCGCCTTCTCTTGTCATAAATCCAAACACTATTGGTTGATTGGCTAGTGGCCAGTTCGTGCTGATTGGCTAATGCCCAGTGACTTGAGTGGCTGCAGGTATGAAATGCTTTGAGAAGTTTGTGCTTTTTGATCTGGATCATCAGCTCCCTAAGGCCCGCCCCCACGGCAGCTCCCTAAGGCCCGCCCCCACGGCAGCTCATTCTCAAGTGAGTAAATTATTACCTGGAGAAGCATAAGCAGATAGAATACCACATCAGGACAAAAAATTATAAAATATGGATGTAAAATAATTACTATGTGTGCATGACATTTGGTTTCCAGATTCCAGATTCCAGATTGGTCCAGATTAACCCAGTCCAGATTAACTCAGTCCAGATTAACTCAGTTCTGCCGCCTCCATGGGCTTCTGTCTGCTAAACAACAAGCAAAACAATGTGTAGATATGAACTACTTCATAAGAACAACAGCAGTCTTTATGAGCAAAGAACAAGAGAACAAACAAATAAGAACAAATGTGTAGATTTCACACTACATGAGCGTATTTTTCACCATTAATCCCACACTGCACTTTGGTTGATGTGAGCTGTCTGAGACCAAATCACACCTGTTTTCAGCCTTTTTGCTACAGAACAGTTTTTTACTCCACTGAAAATCTTTTCAAATTCTGAAAACAGCTTTGATGGTGTGTGGATCAGGAAAAATATGATTTTTGGAAAACATGAACGTGAGGTTGTGATGTCACCTCCACAGTTCCAAAACAGCAGAATCTGCTGTTCTGCTGTTTAGTCCAGTAGGCTTATTAATTTCAGGCTGTTCTGGTGGCTGTTCTGCGTAGTGTACTGGTGGCTGTTCTGTGTGGTGTACTGGTGGCTGTTCTGTGTAGTGTACTGGTGGCTGTTCTGTGTGGTGTACTGGTGGCTGTTCTGTGTGGTGTACTGGTGGCTGTTCTGTGTGGTGTACTGGTGGCTGTTCTGCGTAGTGTACTGGTGGCTGTTCTGCGTAGTGTACTGGTGGCTGTTCTGTGTGGTGTACTGGTGGCTGTTCTGTGTGGTGTACTGGTGGCTGTTCTGCGTAGTGTACTGGTGGCTGTTCTGTGTGGTGTACTGGTGGCTGTTCTGTGTGGTGTACTGGTGGCTGTTCTGTGTGGTGTACTGGTGGCTGTTCTGCGTAGTGTACTGGTGGCTGTTCTGCGTGGTGTACTGGTGGCTGTTCTGCGTAGTGTACTGGTGGCTGTTCTGCGTGGTGTACTGGTGGCTGTTCTGCGTGGTGTACTGGTGTACTGGTGGCTGTTCTGCGTGGTGTACTGGTGGCTGTTCTGCGTAGTGTACTGGTGGCTGTTCTGCGTGGTGTACTGGTGGCTATTCTGCGTGGTGTACTAGTGGCTGTTCTGACAGCAGGTCAGAATTGGCAGTCACGTCTCCTCCACCCTCTAAGCACAGGCCCGCTGAGCTGTGTGCTGCCCCCTGCTGTTCACACACTGCACCACCCTTCAAACATCCTCTCTTAAACTCTCTGACGACAACACGATTTTCAGCTGATTTCTGGCAATGCAGAGAACATGAGACCTAGTGGTGTAGCGACGACAAGGTCCTCCACACGACAACGGAGATCTTCACTGACTCAGGACGACAGAGGAGACAGACCACATATGTGGAGCAGCAGTGGACAGGTTGGACAGTCTGCGCTTCCTGAGGAGTCTGTGTGTCCATACAGCTGACATGGACCTCACAAAAAACCCAACAAAGCCTCCTCAGGTGTCTGAAACAGCCCAAATCCAACATGCACACAACTGAAAGCGTCAGGCCAACGGCACCAGAGGCTTCCCTGTGGAAAGATCTGCCACACGTGGTGAAGGTGACTCCATCCACGGAGATTTTGAGACTCCCAAATCTGGACGCTGTTTATGCCACACGACTGGTGACGAAGTCTAGCGCATCATCATCAAAGACACACCCAGGTCACTCCTTGTTTGGACCGCTCAGGTTCTGATGCAGTACTAGTACAGTGAGGAACTTCTCCATCCCAACCTGTGGCCTCCTGCACGCCCAACAGACACCAACAGACAGACTCTGTCTATTTAATATATGTTTATCTACCCCTTGTAAATATGTACATTTAGTTATGAACATTTCGATTGTAAATGTAATTACTACTGCTGTCTTCTCCTTGTCTGCACTGCCTCTGTGCCCTCTATAGGAGACACATCATGCACCTTAGCATAATGACAATAAAAGTTCTGCTCTATTCTGAGTGTGAGCAGATTTGGGCTGTTAGCCTCCACCAGGACACTGTCTGGCCACACTGACGGACACGACACGCTGTAGGTGGGCGTGAGTGAGCGCTGCGCTTCCTGCATCCACGCTGCTCTGATGTGCTTCTAGAATGGGAAAGAGCTGGCGCACCAAAATGGGTTATTAGACTGGAGTAGATTTATGATGGCAAGACCAGCAGCGGCTGAACTCTGTGGTGAAGCCACAATCATTCACGTTACAGCCGACGACAGGAGATGTGGCTGGATGGTGGAGATTTGATGATGTTCTTCAGAGATGTTTCTGTTTCAAATCAAACCAGTTGAAGAGATCTCGCAGTAGTCCAATTGTCTGTCTCTCTCTCTCTCTCTCTCCTTCACTCTTTTTCTCCCCCAGTCTCTCCGTCCTCTGATGCAGTGTCGTCGGGCCCTGACGAGGCGTCTCTGGGTAGTAATGAGTCCGTCTCCTCACAGTCCTCCGTTGCTTCTGCCTCAGAAATCCCCCCAAAGAAGGGCAGTAGTCCCCATGGCAACATTCCTACCATCACCAGCTCACAGAATGCTGGGTAAGTTAGACCCACCTCCGCTACATGTTCTTATTCATTTACACTGGTTCATTTGCATAACTGAGCCGGAGACGCGTGCGCAAGGTCGAGGCGAGTGTGACTGGAGAGCTTGCGGTTCTGAACACATTCCGGTTCTGAAGTAGACTGACACACATTCAGGTAGCAGACTGACCCGAGCGTTGTGCTCGAGGTGGGACTGTGACACCGTGCAGCTCGTGCGTTTTGGACAGAACCAGAACCAGAAGCAGCTGTTGTCAGCTCTGCATGTATGTACACGTGTGTGGGCAACCCAAACGGGGCAGAGTAGAAGGAGGAGAAGGTACCCAAAGCGTGACCACTAATGATGACATTAAACACTAATAATGAAACCATTAAACACTTTGAGATGCTCGAGTCTTTTCTTGCACTCCAGGGTTACAGAATCATGTGTGTAGTGTTATTGCCAAGAGTTCAGTGGCTTGTGGATAAAAACTTCTTTGAGTCTTTGAGAACTTCCTGTCTTTGGTGTTTACTTCCTGTTACTATGGTATTCAAGAACAGCTTTTCCTAGCCTGGTTAACCTGGTGGTGTTTACTAGGACTGCTGGAGACTCTTCAGCGTTTCCCTCTCTTACCCCAGTAACTAATTTGATGTGCAAGCCCAACTGTCTCTGATTGGTGGGTTCGTGAGGCAGGCGGCTCCATGTGGGTTTGGCTGAGACGACACCAGCAGAACTGGAAACCTTAGAACAAGCACAAGAGTGTTTGGCCTGAACTCTGTGTTTTTGTGTTAAACTCCTTTCACTGTCCCCTTCAGTTAGCGCACAGACAGGAGAGGGCCTACTGCTGTTGGGCGTGAGTTTACATTTCTTCAATTCTCTCCCTCTCCTTTTCTCCCTCTCTCCCCCTCTCCCTCTCCTTTCCTCCCTCTCTCCCTCTCTCCCCCTCTGCTGTTCAGGGCAGCTAGCTGGTTCTGAATGCTGATGTAATGATATTGTGTTATGCTCACAAATTCAGTTCTCTGCCAGGCCTACTGAATCACCTTGAAATAAACTTGTTCACTCCTGTTCAGTGTGGTGGTCCTCTGTAACCCATTTGTGCTCACTCACCTCTATGACTCACTCCGGTTTCATTTGTCTGTCTGTCCTCAGTATCTTTTGCTCTGTAACTGTCTCTCTCTCTCTCTCTCTCTCTCTCTCCACATCTCTTCACCTTCACTCTCTCACTCGACACAATCGCCATTTTCTCACTCTTTCTCACTCTCGTATTGCCCATAATATTCCTCTCTGAGTGCAGAACCTCCCTTCTCTCTCACTGTCTTTCTCTCTCTCTCTCTCTCTCTCTCTCTCTCTGTGCGGCACTTGGCCAGGAGTCATGGTCACAGACTGGG
>JAGXOD010001386.1:572500-612500 GCA_020368025.1 Brachyhypopomus occidentalis
GGTGTGTGTGTGCATGCACACTGTATTAGAAAAGTATAAATAGCTTCTTCTAGCTTCCTTCTTAGCTCTCGTTTCATTCCATCTTGTGGCGGGCGGGTTTATTTTGTACAGTAAGCAGTATGTCTAGAAAGTCCTTCATTAGGACGGGTTGGCGTGTCAGGATCGTAGTGCCCTACCACAGTGCAGAACGCAGCGCTGTATAGTACTAGAGGCTGCGAGGCGTCAGATACACACACACGCACGCACACACACACACACACGCGCCACGCACACCTACAGAATTCTTGCATTCTTGTCATAACAGGTGACAGAAATACGTTTTAGATATTTTGAGTGCAAAAAGCAAATGCTTAAAAAGTATTTTGCTTTAGTAGGAAAAATAGTGAATGTAAAATATCACAATCGCTTCATTAAGAGCCCAGTGCTCAGGGAATACTGGCCTGTGGAAGACCCCACGAACCACCCCTCTGTGGAAGACCCCACGAACCACCCCTCTGTGGAAGACCCCACGAACCACCCCTCTGTGGAAGACCCCACGAACCACCCCTCTGTGGAAGACCCCACGAACCACCCCTCTGTGGAAGACCCCACGAACCGCCCCTCTGTGGAAGACCCCACGAACCACCCCTCTGCTCCCCCAGCTACTCCATTACCCTCGCTTGCTCACGCGGGTCCACGTGTCATCTACCCTCTCCTGCTCACGTGTGTCCACGTGTTATCTACCCTCTCCTGCTCACGTGTGTCCACGTGTTATCTACCCTCTCCTGCTCACGTGTGTCCACGTGTTATCTACCCTCTCCTGCACACGCGTGTCCACGTGTCATCTACCCTCTCCTGCTCACGTGTGTCCACGTGTTATCTACCCTCTCCTGCACACGCGGGTCCACGTGTCATCTACCCTCTCCTGCACACGCGTGTCCACGTGTTATCTACCCTCTCCTGCACACGCGTGTCCACGTGTTATCTACCCTCTCCTGCACACGCGTGTCCACGTGTTATCTACCCTCTCCTGCACACGCGTGTCCACGTGTTATCTACCCTCTCCTGCTCACGCGTGTCCACGTGTCATCTACCCTCTCCTGCTCACGCGTGTCCACGTGTTATCTACCCTCTCCTGCACACGCGGGTCCACGTGTCATCTACCCTCTCCTGCTCACGTGTGTCCACGTGTTATCTGCCCTCTCCTGCTCACGTGTGTCCACGTGTTATCTACCCTCTCCTGCACACGCGTGTCCACGTGTTATCTACCCTCTCCTGCTCACGTGTGTCCACGTGTTATCTACCCTCTCCTGCTCACGTGTGTCCACGTGTTATCTACCCTCTCCTGCACACGCGTGTCCACGTGTTATCTACCCTCTCCTGCACACGCGTGTCCACGTGTTATCTACCCTCTCCTGCTCACGCGTGTCCACGTGTTATCTACCCTCGTGTCCCTGTTATCTACCCACTCCTGCGTGTCCACGTGTTATCTACCCTCTCCTGCTCACGTGTGTCCACGTGTTCTCTACCCTCTCCTGCTCGTGTGTTATCTACGTGTCCACGTGTTATCTACCCTCTCCTGCACACGCGTGTCCACGTGTTATCTCCCCCTCCTGCTCACGCGTGTCCACGTGTTATCTACCCTCTCCTGCTCACGCGTGTCCACGTGTTATCTACCCTCTCCTGCTCACGAGTGTCCACGTGTTATCTACCCTCTCCTGCTCACGCGTGTCCACGTGTTATCTACCCTCTCCTGCTCACGCGTGTCCACGTGTTATCTACCCTCTCCTGCACACGCGTGTCCACGTGTCCACGTGTTATCTACCCTCTCCTGCTCACGTGTGTCCACGTGTTATCTACCCTCTCCTGCTCACACCTCTGCTCCCACGGTACTGCTGTGGTGTGGAGGCCACAATAACGCTGTACTGGCCTGGACGTGCGTCACACGCGAGCGTTACGAGCGTTACGGGCGACACGAGCATTACGGGCGACACGAGCGTTACGAGCGTCTCGGCTGCCCCTTCTGTTGGCTGGTTCTCATCTGGGTGGTGCCGCTGGCCTGTGTCCACAGGGTTTGCTCTGCTACGGCGGCGTGGATGAACTCCAGTCCCAGTCCAGAAGAATCTCAGGTGCAGGATCTGCCGTCAGCACCGTGTGCAGAAGCGGCTGGAGGTTGCGAGAGCAAACCAGCAGACAGGTACAGAACCTCACAGAACCTCCACCTTCTGGACTACAGCGAGCATTCACGTTCACATCCCAGCTGTGCCACGGCATCACCTGGTCAGATCAGCACACACACACACACACACACACACACACACACACACACACACACACACACACACACACACACACGTGCACACACACACTCAGTCATTAGGATGATCTACAGTTCAGCTCCAGACAAGAACCTGCATTAATTTTCCCCCTAAAATGACTGATTCCCAGTGGCAGCTGGTCAGATTCATTCAGTTCACAAACCAGTGATGTAGCCTGACTGGAAGCAGAGACTCCCAAACGCCTGGCCTTCCAGGATGTGACTTTTCCTGTATTCTATTGTTAGAGTTGGAGAAATTTTCTTTTGCAAACATACATGGCAAACTTTCTCAGCATATCTGGCTTGGTGCTGTTATGACTCCAGCCCTCTAAACCCACTGCAGAAGCTCTGAGGTGCTGTATGAAATATTTATCAGCCTGCCAGGTGTGGAAAACTCTCTCTGCTCCCCACTGAATAGGGAGGAGGTCAGAACTGGTGAGGGTCGTCTTACTAAAGGACAGGCCCTTACTAAAGGACAGGCCCTTACTGAAGGACAGGCCCTTACTAAATGACAGGCCCTTACTAAATGACAGGCCCTTACTGAAGGACAGGCCCTTACTAAAGGACAGGCCCTTACTGATGGACAGGCCCTTACTAAAGGACAGGCCCTTACTGAAGGACAGGCCCTTACTGAAGGACAGGCCCTAACTAAAGGACAGGCCCTTACTAAAGGACAGGCCCTTACTGAAGGACAGGCCCTAACTAAAGGACAGGCCCTTACTGAAGGACAGGCCCTAACTAAAGGACAGGCCCTTACTAAAGGACAGGCCCTTACTGAAGGACAGGCCCTTACTAAAGGACAGGCCCTTACTAAAGGACAGGCCCTAACTAAAGGACAGGCCCTTACTGAAGGACAGGCCCTTACTGAAGGACAGGCCCTAACTAAAGGACAGACCCTTACTGAAGGACAGGCCCTTACTAAAGGACAGGCCCTAACTAAAGGACAGGCCCTAACTAAAGGACAGGCCCTTACTAAAGGACAGGCCCTAACTAAAGGACAGGCCCTAACTAAAGGACAGGCCCTTACTAAAGGACAGGCCCTTACTGAAGGACAGGCCCTAACTAAAGGACAGGCCCTAACTAAAGGACAGGCCCTAACTAAAGGACAGGCCCTAACTAAAGGACAGGCCCTAACTAAAGGACAGGCCCTTACTAAAGGACAGGCCCTTACTGAAGGACAGGCCCTTACTAAAGGACAGGCCCTTACTGAAGGACAGACCCTTACTGAAGGACAGGCCCTTACTAAAGGACAGGCCCTAACTAAAGGACAGGCCCTAACTGAAGGACAGACCCTTACTGAAGGACAGGCCCTTACTAAAGGACAGGCCCTTACTGAAGGACAGACCCTTACTGAAGGACAGACCCTTACTGAAGGACAGGCCCTCACTGAAGGACAGGCCCTCACTAAAGGACAGAAACTTACTAAAAGACAGGCCCTTACTGGACACATGAGGTTCTTTTAATCAGTACTCTGTCCCTGGTGGGAGGGGTTCTGTCCCTGGTGGGAGGGGCTCTGTCCCTGGTGGGAGGGGCTCTCTTCCTGCTGGCTCCAACCTCCTCATATTCAAAGCAAATGTGCAGCTGTGTGTGTGTGTGTGTGTGTGTGTGTGTGGTGGTAGGAGGATGTGTGTATGCGAAAGTGAGATTTAAAAGTACAGATCTCTTCCAACGACTTGTTACAGAAATGCACAGGCACACTGTCAGAATCACAAGCGGTTGCCAGATTGAGAATCCCTGTCCTAATCCCTCTCTTCTACTCAGAAGTGTGTTCTCCTGCTAACTGATTGCCTCCATTTTTCAGTGTCAGCGTGATGAAAGCCAGAGCCGTGTATCCCTGCCAGGCCGAGCATGATTCCGAACTGTCCTTCCAGGTCGGCGCAATCTTCCACGCCGGTAAGTGGAGCGTTATCGCCCGAGCCACTCACTCACCCCAACAGCCGGGATATTGGATCCATCTGCACTGCCCGGCTGAAAATCTGATCTGGTATCGGCTTGGGAGGAGGAGATGGTAGAGGAGCTGTTGGAGGAGAGATTGCTGACGAGAACACGGGTGGAGTAAAGGGAGCAGGAGAGGTGGAGGGAGAGGAGAGGGGACGTTTTAATCATGCACTGCTGCACAGTCGGTTGTTTTTGCAGATGGGGACACAGCTGTGTCTGCCCAACACACACACACACACGGTGCAGTGTGTCTGCCCAACACACACATGGTGCAGTGTGTCTGCCCAACACACACACACACAGTGTGCAGTGTGTCTGCCCAACACACACACACACACGGTGCAGTGTGTCTGCCCACACACACACATGGTGCAGTGTGTCTGCCCAACACACACACACACGGTGCAGTGTGTCTGCCCAACACACACATGGTGCAGTGTGTCTGCCCAACACACACATGGTGCAGTGTGTCTGCCCAACACACACACACACACGGTGCAGTGTGTCTGCCCAACACACACATGGTGCAGTGTGTCTGCCCAACACACACACACACACACACGGTGCAGTGTGTCTGCCCAACACACACATGGTGCAGTGTGTCTGCCCAACACACACATGGTGCAGTGTGTCTGCCCAACACACACATGGTGCAGTGTGTCTGCCCAACACACACATGGTGCAGTGTGTCTGCCCAACACACACATGGTGCAGTGTGTCTGCCCAACACACACACACACGGTGCAGTGTGTCTGCCCAACACACACATGGTGCAGTGCCCAACACACACATGGTGCAGTGTGTCTGCCCAACACACACATGGTGCACACACATGGTGCAGTGTGTCTGCCCAACACACACACACATGGTGCAGTGTGTCTGCCCAACACACACATGGTGCAGTGTGTCTGCCCCACACACGGTGCACACACACATAGTGCAGTGTGTCTGCCCAACACACCCACACACACACACACACACACGGTGCAGTGTGTCTGCCCAACACACACATGGTGCAGTGTGTCTGCCCAACACACACACACACACGGTGCAGTGTGTCTGCCCAACACACACATGGTGCAGTGTGTCTGTGCAGTGTGTCTGCCCAACACACATGGTGCAGTGTGTCTGCCCAACACACACACACACACGGTGCAGTGTGTCTGCCCAACACACACATGGTGCAGTGTGTCTGCCCAACACACACACACACACGGTGCAGTGTGTCTGCCCAACACACACACACACACGGTGCAGTGTGTCTGCCCAACACACACATGGTGCAGTGTGTCTGCCCAACACACACATGGTGCAGTGTGTCTGCCCAACACACACACACACACACACGGTGCAGTGTGTCTGCCCAACACACACATGGTGCACACACACGGTGCAGTGTGTCTGCCCAACACACACACACACACGGTGCAGTGTGTCTGGTGGTGCAGTGTGTCTGCCCAACACACACACACACACACACACGGTGCAGTGTGTCTGGTGCAGTGTGTCTGCCCAACACACACATGGTGCAGTGTGTCTGCCCAACACACACATGGTGCAGTGTGTCTGCCCAACACACACACACACACGGTGCAGTGTGTCTGCCCAACACACACATGGTGCAGTGTGTCTGCCCAACACACACACACACACACACACACTGTGCAGTGTGTCTGATCCCTCACTCAGAGCCACGGGGCTACGAGCTCTCACACATCACCATGAACACGTGCTGCTAGTATTCGCGCTACTGCAGAACATTTCACCTGCTGCCATGATCAAACCTAACGATGTTTCATCTAACATTCAGTTTCAATAAGAAACACACCACTCACACACACACTCACACACACACACACACACACACACAACACCCCCCCCCCCCCCCCCCCCCCCACACACACACACACACACACACACACACACACTGGTGCCTGTCCCCCCCCCACACACACACACTGGTGCCTGTCTCCCCCCACACACACACACACACTGGTGTCTGTCCCCCACACACACACACACACTGGTGTCTGTCCCCAACACACTGGTGCCTGTCCCACACACACACACACTGGTGCCTGTCCCCCCCCACACACACACACACTGGTGTCTGTCTCCCCCACACACACACACACTGGTGTCTGTCTCCCCCACACACACACACTGGTGCCTGTCTCCCCCCCCACACACACACACACACTGGTGTCTGTCCCCCACACACACACACACACTGGTGTCTGTCCCCAACACACTGGTGCCTGTCCCCCACACACACGCACACTGGTGCCTGTCTTCTCCCCCCCACACACACACTGGTGTCTGTCCCCCCCACACACACACACACTGGTGCCTGTCTTCCCCCCCCACACACACACTGGTGTCTGTCCCCCCACACACACACACACACTGGTGCCTGTCTTCTCCCCCCCCCCCCCCACACACACACTGGTGTCTGTCCCCCACACACACACACACACTGGTGCCTGTCTTCCCCCCACACACACACACACTGGTGTCTGTCCCCCACACACACACACACACTGGTGCCTGTCTTCCCCCCCACACACACACACACTGGTGTCTGTCCCCCCCACACACACACACTGGTGCCTGTCTCCCCCCCCCACACACACACACACTGGTGTCTGTCCCCACACACACACACACTGGTGCCTGTCTTCCCCCCCACACCCACACTGGTGTCTGTCCCCCCCCACACACACACACTGGTGCCTGTCTTCCCCCCCCCCCCACACACACACACACACACACACACACTGGTGTCCCCCCCCACACACACACACACCCACCCACCTCTCTCCCCCCCACACACACACACACTAGTGTCTGTCCCCCCCACACACACACACTGGTGCCTGTCTCCCCCCCACACACACACACACACTGGTGTCTGTCCCCCACACACACACACACACTGGTGTCTGTCCCCCACCCCCCACACACACACTGGTGTCTGTCCCCCCCCCACACACACTGGTGCCTGTCTTCCCCCACACACACACACACACAGTGTCTGGCCCCCCCACACACACACACTGGTGCCTGTCTCCCCCCCCCACACACACACACACACTGGTGTCTGTCCCCCCCACACACACACACACTGGTGTCTGTCCCCCACCCCCCACACACACACTGGTGTCTGTCCCCCCCACACACACTGGTGCCTGTCTTCCCCCCCCCACACACACACACTAGTGTCTGTCCCCCCCCCACACACACTGGTGTCTGTCCCCCCCACACACTGGTGCCTGTCTCCCCCACACACACACACACACTAGTGTCTGTCCCCCACACACACACACACTGGTGTCTGTCCCCCCCCACACACACACACACTGGTGTCTGTCCCCCACACACACACACACTGGTGCCTGTCCCCCCCCCCAACACACACACTGGTCTGTCCCCCACACACACACACTCTCTCTCCCCCCCACACACACACACACTCTCTCTCCCCCCCCCACACACACACACACACTGGTGCCTGTCTCCCCCCCCCACACACACACACACTGGTGTCTGTCCCCCCCACACACACACACACGCACCCACACACACACACTGGTGCCTGTCTCCCCCCCCCACACACACACACACACTGGTGTCTGTCCCCCCCCCCCCCCCCCCACACACTGGTGTCTGTCCCCCCCCCCCACACACACTGGTGTCTGTCCCCCCCCACACACACTGGTGTCTGTCGTCCCCCCCCCACACACACTGGTGCCTGTCCCCCCCTCCCCCCCCACACACACTGGTGTCTGTCCCCCCCACACACTGGTGTCTGTCCCCCCCCCACACACACTGGTGTCTGTCGTCCCCCCACACACACTGGTGTCTGTCCCCCCCCCACACACTGGTGTCTGTCCCCCCCCCCCACACACACTGGTGTCTGTCGTCCCCCCCAACACACACTGGTGCCTGTCTTCCCCCCCCCAACACACACACACACTGGTGTCTGTCCCCCCCCCACACACACTGGTGTCTGTCTTCCCCCCACACACACTGGTGTCTGTCCCCCCCCCACACACACTGGTGTCTGTCTTCCCCCCCACACACACTGGTGTCTGTCCCCCCCCCACACACTGGTGTCTGCTCGTCCCCCCCCACACACACTGGTGTCTGTCCCCCCCCCCACACACACACTGGTGTCTGCTCGTCCCCCAGTTACAGCTGCTTAACTGGACAGAGGTGCATGTCTGTTTGCTCTTCACCTGCAGTTTCACAGTTTCACAGATTCTCCTCCCCAGGTCAGTAACTGATGTGCGGTGATGTGCGGTGATGTCTGACCGCTGTGTGTGGCCCCCCCACAGTGACGCCGTCCCGTGAGCCCGGCTGGTTGGAGGGGGAACTGGAGGGCAAACGTGGCCTCATCCCACAGAACTACGTGGAGATTCTGGAGCAGCTCCTCTCTTCACCCGAATGGACTCCATGACACCCAGCTGCCCTGCCTGTGGCTCCGCCCTGCCCCTAGCTCCGCCCCAGCTGTGACTCCACCCTGCCCGTGTCTCCGCCCCAGCTGTGGCTCCGCCCCCACCATACACTCGATTTGTTTCAGGAAAATTTCCGTTTGTCTTGCTGTGTAAAACTAAAGCACTTGGGAATGAGGCATGGCATCTCCAACTGGGAGCATGACCACGTACTGAGTGTGTGTGTGTGTCTCTGTGTGTGTGTGTGTGTGTGTGTCTGTGTGTCTGTTCTCCGTGTGTGTTTGTGGTTTTAAGTGGACAGTTTAGATTTCCTGCATGGCTGTACATTGTATTTTATATTATTTAACAGTCACAGTTCATTTAATTGAATAACTTGTCCAGTGTGTAAGCTAAAGTAAGAATGTGTGATAGTTGAAGCGTTCAGAGCCCGTGTGCTTTTAAGGTTCCTCAGTAAAGATCTTCATGAAGGTCCTGCTTAAGTCTTCATTAAACGTTTTGGAAGCGCTCCGCTGGGTGAAGCAGCTCTGGTGCTCAGGGTGGTGTTGAGCACCTTCTATGTCAGCTCGCTACACCCCGAATACTTGGACTTGGAATATTCTGTACATAGCAACATATTTGTATGGCAAGAAAATCCCCCATCATCCAAAATGGGTAGTAAACAAAATCAGCATTATACAATGATCAGAAATGCACTATTGACACATTACATTTGTGTCTCACATGCGTGTATGACCTCATCGAGGGGTAGTTAAAAGTGCCCTACAGATGCCCCCGACCCTCCAGATGGGAGAGGCAGTCACACGTTTCTCAGCGCGTCGTGTTCTTGGTCCGCCGCTTGACTGAGCACCGTCACAGTAATTTATCATGATTTATGATGCTTGTAAAGGGTTTGGCTTGGCTTTGAAGGTTTTCTATTGTTGGACATTCTGTCAATTGATGTTAAATAAAGGCGTTTTATTGTTATGTCGTGTTTATGTCCATTTATTTGTACTGTGTTTGTACTGTGTGCTAAAATGTCCCTCTGGCTGTGTAAGGACAATCAGGCCTTTGGTCCTCACTGGGTGTCATTGAAGGTTGATTGAATCAAACATCAGTGGATCCAGTATGGTATTCAGTGGAACATCAGTGGATCCAGTATGGTATTCAGTGGAACATCAGTGGATCCAGTATGGTATTCAGTGGAACATCAGTGGATCCAGTATGGTATTCAGTGGAACATCAGTGGATCCAGTATGGTATTCAGTGGAACATCAGTGGATCCAGTATGGTTCCTGCCAGGACTCTGGTCTCTTTACGCGTCTCCTAGGACTGTTGGCTGAATTGCCCAGTCTTGTGGTGAGTGACACTCTCCTTCCAACACCTTATGTTGTGTCCTGTTTTCCTGCTGAAGTTCCTGTTCCAGCTCTTGACCAGCTGCCCTCCTGCAGGGACGTGTTGCCCACTGAAGCTCACACACCTTTGTCTTGTCTTCAGGTCCAGAACCTGGACTCTTCAGCACAGGTATGAAGCAGGTGCACCAGTCGTGCTGGGTGGGATCAGACTCTCCTAGCGAGTCCAGATGAAGGTGAAGGAAGCAGCGTGTTGAGACTGGAGGAGCCTGCTTGGAAACGTACTGGTAGCTTGGAAACGTACTGGTAGTCGTACTGGTAGCTTGGAAGTCGTACTGGTCTTCCAGTAAATGTGTTTTCTTTGACCCAAACCAGGCAGCGTGTGTCTTAAATGGCAGGACCTGTGGTGTGTGTGTGGCCCATCACAGGTGTGTGTGTGGCCCATCACAGGTGTGTGTGTGTGGCCCATCACAGGTGTGTGTGTGTGGCCCATCACAGGTGTGTGTGTGTGTGGTCCATCACAGGTGTGTGTGTGTGTGGTCCATCACAGGTGTGTGTGTGTGTGGTCCATCACAGGTGTGTGTGTGTGTGGTCCATCACAGGTGTGTGTGTGTGGCCCATCACAGGCGTGTGTGTGTGTGGTCCATCACAGGCGTGTGTGTGTGTGGTCCATCACAGGCGTGTGTGTGTGTGGCCCATCACAGGTGTGTGTGTGGCCCAACACAGGTGTGTGTGTGGCCCAACACAGGTGTGTGTGTGGTCCATCACAGGCGTGTGTGTGTGTGGTCCATCACAGGCGTGTGTGTGTGTGGTCCATCACAGGCGTGTGTGTGTGTGGCCCATCACAGGCGTGTGTGGCCCATCACAGGTGTGTGTGGCCCAACACAGGCGTGTGTGTGTGTGGCCCAACACAGGTGTGTGTGTGTGTGGCCCATCACAGGTGTGTGTGGCCCATCACAGGCGTGTGTGGCCCAACACAGGCGTGTGTGGCCCAACACAGGCGTGTGTGGCCCAACACAGGCGTGTGTGGCCCAACACAGGCGTGTGTGTGTGTGGCCCAACACAGGTGTGTGTGTGTGTGGCCCAACACAGGTGTGTGTGTGTGTGGCCCATCACAGGTGTGTGTGGCCCATCACAGGTGTGTGTGGCCCAACACAGGTGTGTGTGGCCCAACACAGGTGTGTGTGGCCCAACACAGGCGTGTGTGGCCCAACACAGGCGTGTGTGGCCCAACACAGGCGTGTGTGGCCCAACACAGGTATGCTCAAGCACCCCTAATTCCAGTAAATCATTTTTCAGGACGTTTGTCTCTATGTAACATGGTCTGTTCTGTCTCTCCTACACCCACCCTGCTCTCCCTGAAGGAGCACCGAGAGCATCACACGCTAGTTTGACTGTGCTGTGCTGGATCCAGTACGGCAGCAATATTCCAATTTTTCCTTTTTCAAAAATGTGCCAGGTTCAGGTGAGAGAGTAAAGTTAGGACCATGAGTAAGGTCAGAGGTCAGGACCATGAGTAAGGTCAGAGGTCAGGACCATGAGTAAGGTCAGAGGTCAGGACCATGAGTAAGGTCAGGATGATGTGACCTCATTGCCATCAGTAACTGACCAGATGTCCTAATAATCCAGAACAGTCTTGAGTTCTGAATCCTGAACTACTGAGTGCAAAATAATCTTAAAATGTACTTCTGAGTTTTTAAAGTGTGGATGCTGAGTGGCCCTGAGTCTCTAGTCCTGGGGTCGCCCCTGGTTACGGACCACAGGCCAACACACTCATTTCTCCTCTTTTATGCGTGCACACACACACACACACACACACACACACACACACACACACACACATCCTCTGTGTAATTACTGTACCAATCAACTCCAGGCTTCTTTGTGTGTTTGTGTGCAGAAGTGCTATCACACTTCGGTGCACTGTACATATCATTAGCATACAAATGGCCGTGGTGAGGTGTGTGTGTGTGTGTGTGTGTGAGTGTCACATTATTGCATAATCTCTTCAGCAGGGCTGCTGGTGCAGGGTGGGGGGTTTGGGGGGGGGGGGCTCTGGTTGGTGGGGGGGCTGGGGGGGGCTCTGGTTGGTTGGTTTGTGGGGGGGGGGGGGTGGCTCTGGTTGGTGGGGGGGGGCTCTGCTGGCATGTGGGAGTCGGACGAAAATGGGCTGTTTGCCAGGCCGCCGGCTGCTTACATAATCTAATGAGGCTGAGCTAATGCGCTAGTGCTCGTTCTGTCTCCTGCCTCCGACAGGGTGAAGCCTGTCTGTCCTCTCACTGTCTGTCTCTCCCTCACTCACTGTCTGTCCTCTCACTGTCTGTCTCTCCCTCACTCACTGTCTGTCCTCTCACTGTCTGTCTCTCCCTCACTCACTGTCTGTCTCTCCCTCACTCACTGTCTGTCCTCTCACTGTCTGTCTCTCCCTCACTCACTGTCTGTCCTCTCACTGTCTGTCTCTCCCTCATTCACTGTCTGTCCTCACTGTCTGTCTCCATCATTTTCTGAGTCTTATTCACTCGCTGTTTTATTGCTCTGATTCCTGTACTCGCCTGGGTAACGTTGCGTGTGGGTCTGTGTGCCGCTGTTTGTCTGTGGCTCCACCTCTGCCCCTGCTCCACCTCTGCCCCACCTCCTCCACCTCTGCCCCACTGGCTCTCATGTCTAGTTTGGAACCAAATCATTATATTCATTTCCAACATTTCTCTTTCTTTTCTTTCTTTCTCTCTCTCTCTCTCTCTTCCCTGTCAGTCAGGAAGCCCCTCTACATGGGCAACTCCTCTCCTTACTCCTCCCCTCTACATGGGCACCTCCTCCCCTCTCTACTCCTCCCCTCTACATGGGCACCTCCTCCCCCTCTACTCCTCCCCTCTAAATGGGCAACTCCTCCCCTCTCTCCTCCCCTCTACATGGGCACCTCCTCCCCTCTCTACTCCTTCCCATGGGCACCTCCTCCCCTCTCTACTCCTCCCCTCTACATGGGCACCTCCTCCCCTCTCTACTCCTCCCCTCTACATGGGCAACTCCTCCCCTTACTCCTCCCCTCTACATGGGCACCTCCTCCCCTCTACTGCTCCCCTCTACATGGGCACCTCCTCCCCTCTCTACTCCTCCCCTCTACATGGGCAACTCCTCCCCTTACTCCTCCCCTCTACATGGGCACCTCCTCCCCTCTCTACTCCTCCCCTCTACATGGGCAACTCCTCCCCTTACTCCTCCCCTCTACATGGGCACCTCCTACCCTCTACATGGGCACCTCCTCCCCTCTCTACTCCTCCCCTCTACATGGGCACCTCCTCCCCTCTCTACTCCTCCCCTCTACATGGGCACCTCCTCCCCTCTCTACTCCTCCCCTCTCTACTCCTCCCCTCTACATGGGCACCTCCCCCCCCTCTCTACTCCTCCCCTCTACATGGGCACCTCCTCCCCCCCTCTCTACTCCTCCCCTCTACATGGGCACCTCCTCCCCTCTCTACTCCTCCCCTCTCTACTCCTCCCCTCTACATGGGCACCTCCTCCCCCCCTCTCTACTCCTCCCCTCTACATGGGCACCTCCTCCCCCCCTCTCTACTCCTCCCCTCTACATGGGCACCTCCTCCCCCCCTCTCTACTCCTCCCCTCTCCCCTCCTGCTTTGCTTCTGCTTTAAGTTGTTCTTCCCCCACAGGGTCAGGAGCACAAGCAGCACACACACCTGCCTGATCCAGTAGATTCTGGAAAGCCTGGTCCACACACCTGCCTGATCCAGTAGGTTCTGGAAAGCCTGGTCCACACACCTGCCTGATCCAGTAGGTTCTGGAAAGCCTGGTCCACACACCTGCCTGATCCAGTAGGTTCTGGTAATCTGGCGGGAGGCTATAAGCTGCCAGCACTCTAGGAACAATTTGAGTGGATTAGAGCAGAAGTAATACCGCGTGCTCTGCCAGGCTGGGGAGTGAGTGGACGTGTTCCAGAGACGCGTCTAACGAGGTTAACGAGGACTCTCCTCTCTGGAGGCTGCCGGGTGTTGTACTGCTAACGCTTCTTTGCTCATTCTGTGAAGACTTTTGCATTGGCGGTTTTTCCCGTGCAGGTTTATTTCTGCTGCTTCCTCGAGCAGACTCACCCTGAGCTACACGCACACTTCACCAAATCCAGTCTATAAATACCAGTCGTACTGGTATTCCAGGAAATGTGTTTCCTTCAACCCAAACCAGGCGTTCAGCGAGGGAAGCCACCATGTCCTCTCCGTCTCTCACGCGCACGTGTGACTGAGGGTTCATTGTCTTTGTCTTCATTTTCCTGGGACTCCACCACCTTCATCAAGGTGCTGCTTTCTCTCCACTTCCGTCTCCACGGGAACCTCTTCAGCCCTGTTGCTCATTTGGGTTCCTGATCCAGACTGATCACACAGCCCTGAGACCAGATCCAAACTGATCACACAGCCCTGAGACCAGATCCAGACTGATCACACAGCCCTGAGACCAGATCCAGACTGATCACACAGCCCTGAGACCAGATCCAGACTGATCACACAGCCCTGAGACCAGATCCAGACTGATCACACAGCCCTGAGACCAGATCCAGCACAGACACACAGATTTGACCATCAAGTTATATGAGCACCAACAAAATCAGCAATTTCTCATCTTAAAAGGACCCTGATACGAACTGCATTGCATATACATTTTCCTGTCTGAACTTTAACATTTCGTTTTTACATTATCATCAATGTTATTGAGTCACAGGGACAATAATATTGTCACACACAGTGCAGATGTTACTGGATTTATTTATCCCTCGATAGTTCTGCAAACACAGTTATGGCAAAGATCTGCGTCAGGATATACAGTTTAGAGGAGCTAGCTGCCTCTGTCTCTTGCTCATGTTGAATATTTCTGTAGAGAGTCGCTAACAAGTATTGTACACAGCACTGGGTTTCAAAAGTCTCTTAGAAAAGAAAAATCAGGACAGGACGGAGTCCGTGGTAGTGATGGTAACAGCACCACGACGTGGGACCAGAGGGACTATGGCTTTGTGGCAGCTGGTTTCACAGATCCTGCTTTTGGTTATCAACATTTTGACAACACTGGATCTGGAATAATGGACCCTTCAGAACCTTCAGAACCAGCCAGCGCCAACACAGACGCCTCCGCTTGGCACTTTTCTCATTCGTGGGTTTTATTGGGTCGGTCTTGTTTGAACACATTTCACCCTTCCAGAGGCAGCTGGCTGGAACACTTTTATACAAATGCATAGCATCAAAATCAGAAAACAAACATGTACACACCAGCTACTGTACCTCTGTGTGACTCGTCATCAAGTTCAGTTCAGACCAACATGAGACCCTGTTCAGGCGGCTGTTCAGTCATCTCACCGCGGTGGCTCAGAGACCCTAACAGTGAGTGTGTGGTCTTCGGCACCTCCACTCAAATCCTTTCATGAGGTTGCCAAGAACATCCAAATTCAACTTGTTCCCCCAAAAAGGGGTTTCTCCCTTTCACTCTCTACACACTCTCCCTCTATCTACACACTCTCCCTCACACTCTCCCTTTCACTCTCTACACACTCTCCCTCTATCTACACACTCTCCCTCACACTCTCCCTTTCACTCTCTACACACTCTCCCTCTATCTACACACTCTCCCTTTCACTCTCTACACACTCTCCTTCTATCTACACACTCTCCCTCACACTCTCCCTTTCACTCTCTACACACTCTCCCTCTACACACTCTCTACACACTCTCCCTTTCACTCTCTACACACTCTCCCTCTATCTACACACTCTCCCTCTATCTACACACTCTCCCTCTATCTACACACTCTCCCTCACACTCTCTACACACTCTCCCTCTATCTACACACTCTCCCTCTATCTACACACTCTCCCTCTCACTCTCTACACACTCTCCCTCTCACACTCCTCGTCCCCCAGTTAGAATGTGATCCAGTCATATAAAAGTTCATCTTTTCTGTTCTCTAAACCTCCCATAGTTCAGCTCTCACAGCAGGACAAACATCCTCTGTGACGTAACTGGAAACCACAGAAGCATCAGGTGTAAGTTTGAAGCCTGCAGTTCATCTAAATACACTAATGCTGGATTGCAGTGAGCACACACACTAACTGTAGAGGAAGCTGCCATGTTTGCTTCCACCACAGCCCCGCCCCTCATGGAGCTCTGAGTCACCTGGGAGCAGAGGACAGACCAGAGTAAACAAACAAACAAACAAACAAACAAAACAGACAAGTGGAGAATTTGTGAAGTATCTTAAAGTATCGCTCACAATCGAGTACATTCATCTCTGGATCTACACACACACCTGACTAAAGATGAACAGGGAGTCAGATTAACAATCTTGTCCTCAAAACCAGCAGCTGAAGTATAAATGTCCCATACAACACCACGGAATAACCGTCAGATTTATTTACAGAAGACAGATGTTGTAAAACGACATAGGTGTAAAAGGCACGAATTCCCTTCAACACACTGTAAACATCTGGGCTGAAAGCATGCAGGAACATTTCACCTTACTAAAAGATCTAGTATACTCTTTGTAGACAAAGTACTAAAATTTTTAGTATTTTTTTTAACCAGCAAAATAGAATTCTCTCAAAAATACTTTCCCATACATCCTATGAACCTTTAACATTTATTCTCAATTTACATATATTCTTATATATTTATAAAAAGAAAACAGGGGAGGCAGAAAACAAAAAAGAAATTATTTAGAATTTATTTTCAGGTCCTTTATAAACTTCAACACAATAGTGTACAAATAAACAAGTGTTGGTGAAGTGGTGTAGATCTCCTCTGTACAGTCCTACGTCACCAGAATTATACACACCTAGAATGATCATGTACTCTAACCACTATACACACAGGCCAAGATCAGCAAACATGCCTGTAGTACCCCCCTCCCCCCACCCCACCCCCCCAAACCCCCAGCCAACCCCAACAATCAACAACCCCAACCACGCGCCCGCCCCCACGGCACACGCCCGTACACACACTACACGTCTGGACCGTATCTGTTATCACATTATCTCTTCCGTAGAAGTTTGATGGCTTTCCAACATGAGCGATGCCCTTTTGGTGAGCTGCTCAGCTCCACACGCATCTTCTAAAGGAGGAAAATGTAGCATACAAAATCAAAACAACACTAACATACGGAGAAAGAGGATCATACCAGCAGCTTGCTGAACGCCTGAGTCCATGAGGACTGTCTAAGGGCAGACCGCACACCCCAAACCGCACACCCCACACCATCATCCCTTCACTCAGCAGCATAGCAGCCCTGTCACAGTTCACCAACACACTCATTACAACATTAAACACTGGTCCAAAGTGTCATTTTCCCCTAGATTTCTCAGAAGGATTAAAACATGAGTGTTCTTATATTTCTGTTAATTTAATCTTCCTCTGTACAGCATTTGTGTCAAACTCTGACTAAAAGCAACAGATATGTCTGCCAGTTTGTATATATGTATATTTATATATATATATATATATATATATATTTATTTATTTTTCTCTAAGCTGAAAACACAGCAGGCTACTTTAGAGTTTAGTACTACTGTCGTGATTTTCCCATATAAAAGCTGTATGTCTGAAAAGCAGCGCTCATATCTAACTGTACATGTGCAGCTATTGCAAATCTGACACCTTAGTTTTAGGAAAAAAGCACCTTTGAGAACCACCTCCACTAGCTCCTCAAAAAACGTCATTACACACTTGTAAAAAATGTTTTATTTTTTTCTTGGAAACTGTAATTTCAGTACAAGGGAGCTGGTTTAGTCACGGTTATGGTTATAGTACAGTCTGCACTTGCAAGTCTTCACACTAAAACATGGCATGTATTAGCCTGGCTACCTATCCTGTGTTACCGTGCCAACCAGTGTCTCGTCTCCATAGAGCAGTCTGGATCTGCTTTCTTTAGGGCTGTGGACATAAACGTTCTGGTCATTTTGATTGGTCCCGTAATGTAACGAGGCTGAACCAAAGGCCAACTGCCTCATTTGAAATGTGCTTTGTGATGTCATGACGTGTTGAGAGATCCAATCACTGATGAGCTGCTTTATGACATGCCGTTTGTGTTTGTCATTCACACAGCGTCTAAGAAAGCAGTTTCAGACGGAGTCTACGGGCCAGCGGATGAGTCGTTTACACCGGGCCGGGAGAAGCTAGACTAGATCCGTAGCTGCTAGTGAACAGAACTAGTCCATGCTAAGCTGCTGTATATACTGTATTGCAAATGCAGATATTGGTTGGTATGATGTTTACTGCTAACCTTTCTACCTTCTATCTAGCTCAGAAAGAGGCATATACCGATATCTGAAAGAAATCTTGATCATAGGTTTTACTTGTGAAAACTCAGGACTGTAATCTCAATAAAAAATGTTTATTTTTCTTAGAGTTTAGTGTCAGTTTTGGTAAGAAACATGTCCATGTCCCTCAAATGCTTTCGAAGCCAGATTCATGTCTCAAACGTTACTGATTTGTTTTAGAGGTCAGAGGTCAAACGGCCTCACAGGAGTTGGAATGGTGACATCTTGGTCATGTTTACCACAGGCTTCTCCAAACAGCCCTCATGCTTTTAATTCAGCTCTATGGTTTAGGGTCCTGAACTGGGTTCACAGAGACACCCGGACATCGTCCCGGACATCGTGTGGACTTACAAAGGGACTGTAGCCAAACATTCATCAGATCATACATCACGTTCAGCGACAAGAACAAAGATTCTTGTTTTTAAATAAGAATGTTTTCATGTTTTGCATATAGGTTTAGATTTGATTGTTCTCTTAAGTGATGAGCAGACATGTCAGCGTTGGAATAAACCCCGTGTATGGATCTCTTCAGCTCTCGGGTAGCGTAGCCCTTGAATTTAGTTTTCTCTTGCCCCTTTTGTCCAAAAAAATCTCTGGTAATGAAATTAGTATGGTTGCTACGGAAATATAATATAAACAGCAAATAGTTTTATCTTTTTTTTCTCAAAGAATAAGAATGTGTAGCGTTCAGATCAGTTAAATACCATAAATGCTTTAGTAATTAACTGCAGATTGTATGTATTAAGAGACGAGGTCACTGCCGTCTTGAGTGTGTGTGTGTGTGTGTGTGTGTGTGTTTTATTTATACACATGTACCTGTGTACTATAGCTTTACCAACGAACTGTATGGCTTCATATCCACAAAAGCAACATTGTCAGCATTGTCTTTGGGGGCCAAGGAGAAATGATGAAGGAGAAGTGCAGGGGGGAAGTCTTCCTCCGCTGGCCCTGGGCAGGATGAGCCACGGGTCTCCACCAGCAGGGCGGCGCCAGGAACCACACATCTCCCAGACGATGGTCACGCCTCACTCTGCATAGCAGGCTCACTGGCCAACATAGGCCTCTCTCTCTCCATCTCTCTCTCCATCCCTCTCTCTCTGAGGGCGGGTATCCTCTCGTCTTTCACTCCCTGTGTGTTTTCTTTACGCTGCTGCCAGTCACTTCTTGTGAAAGTAAATGATGTGTGTCAGGCCCGACTCCACCTTTGGTATCTGGTCACTGATAATCTCCACCAGCATCTCGGGGAACTCCACCTTCAGAGCGTGCGACTCGCGGAAGGTGTAGAAGCAGAAGTCCAGCAGGTTCCCCACCAGCTGCCCAGGGTGGAGGAGGAAACACAGAACAGCAGAAAGGACGTAGCTCAGAAAGATTCAGCAGAATAAAAGCAAATGCTAGTAGGAAACCACATCATACAGCCCTCGTGTCCTTGTGATTAGAATAGAGATTAGAATTAGAGATTATTCTTGCACGTAATCTGATGGTACTGGAAATTAAAGTCAAAGGGTGTCTGAGGGCCAGATAGGGACAGAGGTGAATCACAGATGGTAGCATGTTGGTTGTTTACATAGACATTTTACCCACAAAATAGAAAACTGAAACGTGGCAGCTCTGAGGCTTTTCATCTAGCATGTGAAGTGTGACTTCCCTCCTGATTTAGCTGATTTAGATCCCCTAGATTACATTACAGAGATCATGTCATGCACTATAAACATCTCTTCAAAATACTCATTATCATTAGCAAAGCTAACTCCATAAGCTGCCTTCTGGGAACAGTTCTACTGATTTGACCAAAGAGGGCGCTAGTGAGACTGAACCCCCGTGACCCAGGAGGACTTACGTCATGCATGGCGTCCAGGAGCTTCGTGAGCTGGAAGAAGCGCTGCCACGTCTGGCCGGAGTTGTTGGTGGCTTTGCCCACGGAGCGGCGGAGCTCCTTGATGTAGTTCACCCTCATCTCCTCAAATGCTGCCTGGTTCTTCAGTCCATCTTTGGGCACTGAGGAACAGGAGAGGGACGGTGTCATAAGGAGCTCTGCACTGGCAGGCCATGCCATTAACTACACCTGCTACACCTGCTACACCTGCTACACCTGCTGTACAGCTGAACCAAACACAATGGCACACATTCTACCCTCAACTGGACATTAGCAGCGTTAGCTGAATGTGTTTGTACACTTAATATACACTTAAACTGCATATGCTGTAAACTGTGTGAGTGTGTGTGTAGGTGTGTAGACATTTAACAATGCAAAAGCAGTTCTGCAGAGAACAGGTCACCATCAATCAAAGTCCGAGTTCACAGAACTGATGAAGCAACAATATAAACTAGAACAACAAATGCAAATGTGTCTGGACCTTGTGGCCAGAACCATGAGGAACAGCAGTGCTGGTGGGTTTTGTATGAGAGCCGGATGTGTTCAGTACCGAAGGGCTTTGTGTGATCGACCGAGACGCCTGATTAAGAGCATGTTTACATTTACTCTGTTTACTTCCTGGTGTCTGAGGCAGTTGGGCAGATCTGCACTCCAGGACCGATGGACTGATCCTGATCCAGACTGATCCTGACTGATCCTGATCCAGACTGATCCAGACTGGGCGTCTAGAGAACGTGTTTTTCTCTAGCTGATCTCAGCTGATCCTGCAGTTAAGAAACACCTCGTCCCTGTCATTTCCACATGCTCCACGTTCACACACGCTCCAGATCTCCACATACTCCACGTTCACACACGCTCCAGATCTCCACATACTCCACGTTCACACACGCTCCAGATCTCCACATACTCCACGTTCACACACGCTCCAGATCTCCACATACTCCACGTTCACACACGCACCAGATCTCCACATACTCCACTTTCACACACGCTCCAGATCTCCACATACTCCACGTTCACACACACTCCAGATCTCCACATACTCCACGTTCACACACGCTCCAGATCTCCACATACTCCACGTTCACACACGCTCCAGATCTCCACATACTCCACGTTCACACACGCTCCAGATCTCCACATACCCACGTTCACACACGCTCCAGATCTCCACATACTCCACGTTCACACACGCTCCAGATCTCCACATACTTCACGTTCACACACGCTCCAGATCTCCACATACTCCACGTTCACACACGCTCCAGATCTCCACATACTCCACGTTCACACACGCTCCAGATCTCCACATACTCCACGTTCACACACGCTCCAGACCCATAAATAATGACCTCATGACTTTTTCCGCTTCTTCATCTGTTGTTGTGATTTGAATAATTCTGACTGATCTTGTTAAGGCTGAAGCCAAACAAAGTGCTTTTCAAAGACGCGGCCCACAAATACACCACACCACCGTCCGTAATGAGAGATTATGAGACGGATGACATCATGCTAATTAAGATGCCCTCCTGCTGCTGCTTGGAGAGATTTGCTGCGAGAAGCTCGTCATGTCATGGAAGCTGCTGTTACGTTGCTGTACTAAACCATCATCTCCTTCATGACAAAAGTTGCCCTGGTTTCCATTCCATGCAGCTCCTTGACACTGAAGGTGACGTTCATTAATGGAGCAGAACTCGTCCTCTGTGCAGCCACTATGGCGTCTCGGCACGTCCTGACAGCTGTGGACAGGTGCGTACATCTGCTATCTGCTGCTGGCTCAGACCCACAGGAGGGGCTCAGCACTCGCGCCTCAGCACTCGCGCCTCAGCACTCGCGCCTCAGCACTCGCGCCTCAACACTCGCGCCTCAACACTCGCGCCTCAGCACTCCCAGCACAGTACTCGCGCCTCAACACTCGCCTCTCCTTTTCGCGCCTCAGCACTTTCGCGCCTCAGCACTCGCGCCTCAACTTTTCGCGCCTCAGCACTCGCGCCTCAGCACTCGCGCCTCAACACTCGCGCCTCAGCACTCGCGCCTCAGCTTTTCGCGCCTCAACACTCGCGCCTCAGCTTTTCGTGCCTCAACACTCGCAGCACACCACTCGCGCCTCAGCACTCGCGCTTCAACACTCGCAGCACACCACTCGCGCTTCAACACTCGCGCCTCAGCACTCGCGCCTCAGCACTCGCGCCTCAACACTCGCGCCTCAGCACTCGCGCCTCAGCACTCAGCGCCTCAGCACTTTCGCGCCTCAACACTCGCGCCTCAGCACTCGCGCCTCAACACTCGCGCCTCAGCTTTTCGCGCCTCAGCACTCGCGCCTCAACACTCGCGCCTCAACACTCGCGCCTCAGCTTTTCGCGCAGCCTTTTCGCGCCTCAACACTTTCGCGCCTCAGCACTCGCGCCTCAGCTTTTCGCGCCTCAACACTCGCGCCTCAGCTTTTCGCGTCTCAGCACTCGCGCCTCAGCACGCGCGCCTCAGCACTCGCGCCGCAACACTCGCGCCTCAGCACTCGCGCCGCAGCACTCGCGCCTCAACACTCGCGGCTCAGCACTCGCGCCTCAACACTCGCGCCTCAGCACTCGCGCCTCAGCTTTTCGCGCCTCAACACTCGCGCCTCAGCCTTTTCGCGCCTCAGCTTTTCGGGCCTCAGCACTCGCGCCTCAACACTCGCGCCTCAACACTCGCGCCTCAGCACTCGCGCCTCAGCACTCGCGCCTCAACACTCGCGCCTCAGCACTCGCGCCTCAACACTCGCGCCTCAGCACTCGCGCCTCAGCACTCGCGCCTCAACACTCGCGCCTCACCACTCGCGCCTCAGCACTCGCGCCTCAGCACTCGCGCCTCAGCACTCGCGCCTCAACACTCGCGCCTCAGCACTCGCGCCTCAGCACTCGCGCCTCAACACTCGCGCCTCAGCACTCGCGCCTCAACACTCGCGCCTCAGCACTCGCGCCTCAGCACTCGCGCCTCAGCACTCGCGCCTCAGCTTTTCGCGCCTCCTCTTTTCGCGCCTCAACACTCGCGCCTCAGCACTCGCGCCTCAGCACTCAGCGCCTCAACACTCGCGCCTCAACACTTTCGGCGCCTCAGCACTCGCGCCTCAACACTCGCGCCTCAGCACTCGCGCCTCAACACTCGCGCCTCAGCACTCGCGCCTCAGCACTCGCAGCTGTAAGCTCCCCTGCCTCCACATCTCTCTCTGCCCTTCAGTATGTTAGATGTGTAACTGCATCTCCACCCTTGTTTGTGTGAAGTAGTTTGTTTTCCTGTTTGTACTGTGTTTTTATTTTCAAATGTTAAAATAATAAAGCAATTGTTCTTCAGGGTAGAAAATGCACTGTGCAACACTTTCTCCTAGGAATCTGCCTTTCTCCCTCTATCTCTCTCCCTCCCTCCCTCTCTCTCTCTTTCTCTGTCAGCCCTCTCTCCCTCCCTCTCTCTCCCCCACTGACCCATATGCCATAGCCTCATTAACCAGCGGCTGGCATTCATGGCTCTGTTGAACAGAAACTGGGTCAAATACGTCACACTAGTCTGTGTTGCCTGTGTAAGAAATCAGTCCCCCCCAATTAATGCAGTCGGTATCATCAGAGGTTCCTCAAGCGGAAGCTGTTACTGAGAGCCTGTCCAACCTGGGGCCCAAGACATGTAATACATTCACACTGACACCATATTTACATAATTACATATTAATCAGTATGCCTTTCCCTGCCAATCATCAATAAGGACCATGCTGAATACAGTGCAGAGGGATAACTGGCCATGCAGACCCCTCCTCCTGGGACATACATTACAGGAACTGTAGTTTGGTCTTAAGTGACAAAGGTGATGGTACTAATCACTGAGTTATTGTTAATGTTTCAAACTACAGGCTGCACACTGACTACACATCAGATTGTAGCATTGGGAGCAGCAGAGTTCAGTACCAGCACCGCCCACCAGAGAGACCTGCAGAGCCTCAGAACAGGCACACAGGAACCTCTGCATAAACGGTGCCTCTGGACAGGGCTCACTCTCTCTCTGTCTCTCTCTCTCTCTCTCTCTGTCTCTCTCTCTCTCTCTCTCTGTCTCTCTCTCTCTCTCTCTCTCTCTCTCTCTCTCTCTCTCTGTCTCTCAATTCAATTCAATTCAAGGTGCTTTCTGTCTGTCTCTCTCTCTCCCTCTCACTCTCTCTCTCTCGCCCTCTCTCTCTCTCTCTCTGTCTCTCTGTCTCTATGTCTGTCTCTCTCTCTCTCCCTCTCCTTGTGTGATCTGCTCATTACCACATGCTGTGAGCATCGTTAAACACATTTTAATCCCCATATCCTGAACAGGGAAGAAGAAAAGCATCGCTGTGTGCAGAGGTGAAGAGCAGAAATCTCCCCGCGTGTCCAGACTGAACTACATCCTGTCAGACGTGGTGTGGGAGTCTGTTAGTTCCTGAAGCTCTGAGGTAGGTTCCCACGGAGACGGACCACCACTGGCACTGCACTAAAACTCTCTTTAGTGTTGGATGGTGCTGCTGGAGGTTGGAATAGAGGTGTTGTCGAGCACGGTGTCGTGGCATCGCCGGTGTCGCGGTGTCGTTGGTGTCGTCTGTGTCATCTGTATCGGTATCCACGTCAGTACGAGCTTTTCCAAGAACACTAGGAACCAAGTGACCACGAGGTTCACATCCTACACCAGGAATCTGGCCCCAGGATTCTTCTGCATTTTTGATTTCCAACCATGATGATACAGAATAAATAAACAATAAGCACTCGAGAGAGAGCAGCGTTTCACCAGCCTACGGGCTTCATGGGTGGGAGGAGCTGAGCCAGGCCCCTCCCCCACCTTCCTCTTCCTCCTCTGTTTGTGAGAGGAGCTGTTTGTGGGAGGAGTTGAGCCAGGCTCCTCCCCCACCTTCCTCTTCCTCCTCTGTTTGTGAGAGGAGCTGTTTGTGGGAGGAGTTGAGCCAGGCCCCTCCCCCACCTTCCTCTTCCTCCTCTGTTTGTGAGAGGAGCTGTTTGTGGGAGGAGTTGAGCCAGGCCCCTCCCCCACCTTCCTCTTCCTTCTCTGTTTGTGAGAGGAGCTGTTTGTGGGAGGAGTTGAGCCAGGCCCCTCCCCCACCTTCCTCTTCCTCCTCTGTTTGTGAGAGGAGCTGTTTGTGGGAGGAGTTGAGCCAGGCTCCTCCCCACCTTCCTCTTCCTCCTCTGTTTGTGAGAGGAGCTGTTTGTGGGAGGAGTTGAGCCAGGCCCCTCCCCCACCGTCCTCTTCCTCCTCTGTTTGTGAGAGGAGCTGTTTGTGGGAGGAGTTGAGCCAGGCCCCTCCCCCACCGTCCTCTTCCTCCTCTGTTTGTGAGAGGAGCTGTTTGTGGGAGGAGTTGAGCCAGGCCCCTCCCCCACCTTCCTCTTCCTCCTCTGTTTGTGAGAGGAGCTGTTTGTGGGAGGAGTTGAGCCAGGCCCCTCCCCCACCTTCCTCTTCCTCCTCTGTTTGTGAGAGGAGCTGTTTGTGGGAGGAGTTGAGCCAGGCCCCTCCCCTACCTTCCTCTTCCTCCTCTGTTTGTGAGAGGAGCTGTTTGTGGGAGGAGTTGAGCCAGGCCCCTCCCCCACCGTCCTCTTCCTCCTCTGTTTGTGAGAGGAGCTGTTTGTGGGAGGAGTTGAGCCAGGCCCCTCCCCCACTGTCCTCTTCCTCCTCTGTTTGTGAGAGGAGCTGTTTGTGGGAGGAGTTGAGCCAGGCCCCTCCCCCACCTTCCTCTTCCTCCTCTGTTTGTGAGAGGAGAGCAGCATGCAGCAGGTCTGTGGGGCCCAGAGCACCAGGCCGGAGCAGCGGAGATCTCGGCGAGACGGCCGCCTCAAGCTTCAGCAGGCAGCCTCGTGTTAGTGGAGGAGCGTCTCTGTTTCTGCCTGCCTTAACTGACAGGGTTAGCCATCACCTCAGTGCTCACAGCTCTAAGCGCACACTAAACACTCAGAAAACACGTTACGGACTCTGGGGCAGGACGACTCCGCGATGACGATTCTGTCAGGACTGGATAAGAATCTGGCAGTGAACGTCGTCTGTGAGCTCCATCATTTCTCTCCAGTGTGAGTAGATGCTGAGTGGAGCCTCTCAATGGTGGTGGTGAGACACAGTGGTGGTGGTGAGACCGTGGTGGGTGGGGGTGAGACAGTGCTCATTAATATGCCCTCTTGACCCCACTGAGCCACACGTCCTTCATGCCTGGATGGCCACAAAAGTGATTGACCTCTGCTGTCAATTTGGGCATCAGACAGACGACTGTGGCAGTGCAGCTGTGGGGGGAAGGGTGGGGGGAAGGGTGGGGGGAAGGGTGGGGGGAAGGGTGGTTGAACAGACTCCGCCATCACGGACGCCTGGCATACGTCCACTGGCTGCTTAGCAGTCTACGTCAGTTGTGTGTTCACCTAAGCTTTGATGTCACAAGTGGTACCTTGAACTGATTTGGGGCCTGTGGTTTACGCACACAAACACGTGGTGGACAGTGTGGACTTCTCAGACTCTTTGACCTCAGGCACATATTCACATTTTTCACTCTTTTGGCATTTGTCGTTTTTAAATAGAGTAACTTATTTATAATGGTACGTGTGCCATTATGGTATGGGCAGGTGAACCCATTACCTGTACCAGGTGAGCTACAGGAGCTACTAGCCACGCCCACGCTCAACTAGCCACGCCCACACTCGACTCACCTGTGCTGAGGAGAAGCAGCACCTTCATGGCGAGAAACTCTTCATAGGTGAGTTGTAGACGCACAAACTCCTGACTGACCTGCTTCATGCCGATACACAGATCATACATGGCTGACTGCTGCATTCTCTCCCTGAGGGAGGGAGAGAGGGAGGGAGAGAGAGAGGGAGGGAGGGAGAGAGGGAGATCATTATCAGCATCCAGAGTGCCCCACTACACCCGAACGCATCCACCTTCACCCATCACCAGAGCTGAGTGTCTCCCTGCTGTCTCGCTGGTCAGAAAGGTCCCTAGCAGACCCCCCCACACACACACACAGACACACACACACACACACACACACACTGAAGACACGCAATATCTGTTTTTGAGTTCGTAGCTGCCTTACACCTCAAGTTAGTTCCACCCAGCTAGAGAACAGCAGACGCAGCTGTATCATGTAGCGTTTTAAGGTTCCTTATTGGATAATTAGCAATTATCCTTTAGTATTTTAAAAGATCTTATATAATTCTCATGTGTGCTCATGTAGGATACACATCTCACAGCCAGATGTTTAGAAAAAAGCTTTTTGTAGCTTTAAAAAGAAACAGACAAAATATCTACACAAAACCAAACTGGTACACACAAGAAGAAAACCAGACTGGACAAACCAACTCAAAGGTTCTGTGTAGTGGATCTGAGAAGCGTAGAAAAAGGTCCAGTGGAGAGAGAACACACACGTGCAGCCCAGATGAATCGGCAGAGCCGAAGGGAATTATGGGTTCTGGAAATGGCCGTGTGTTTAAATCACTGTCGTGTTGACAAAAAAATAATCAAAGGCCTCGTGGGCGTCTGTAAGAGTCTGTGACCCTACAAACCAGGCAGAGAGAGAGTGAAGAGGCAAGTGTGTGTGTGTGTGTGTGTGCACGTGTGTGTGTGTGTATGACTGTGTGTGTGTGTGTGTGCATTCGTGTGTGTGTGTATGAGTGTGTGTGTGTGTGTGTGTGTGCGTGCATGAGTGTTGCGTGCATGAGTGTGTGTATGTGTGTGTGTGTGTGTGTGTTGCATGCATGAGTGTGTGCGTGTATGTGTGTGTGTATGAGTGTGTGTGTGTGTGCGTGCACGCGTGTTCCGTGCATGAGTGTGTGCATGCATGTGTGTGTGTGAGTGAGTGTGTGTGAAGGTGTGTGTATGTGTGCGTGTGTGAGTCTGAGTGTATGAGTGTATGAATGTGTGTGTGTGTGTGGGTGTGTGAGTCTGTGTGTATGTGTGTGTGTGTGTGTGTGTGTGTGTGTGTGTGTGTGTGTGTGTGTGTGTGTGTGTGTGTGTGTGTGTGTGTGTGTGTGTGTGTGTGTGTGTGTGTGAGTCTGTGAGTCTGTGTGTATGTGTGTATGTGTGTGTGTGTGTGTGTGTGTGTGTGTGTGTGTGTGTGTGTGTGTGTGTGTGTGTGTGTGTGTGTGTATGTGTGTGTGTGTGTGTGTGTGTGTGTGTGTGTGTGTGTGTGTGTGTGTGTGTGTGTGTGTGTGTGTGTGTGTGTGTGTGTGTGTGTGTGTGTGTGTGTGTGTGTGTGTGTGTGTGTGTGTGTGTGTGTGAGTGTATGAGTGTGTGTGTGTGTGTGTGTGTGTGTGTGTGTGTGTGTCTGCTCAGCCAATACTGTAGCACTATATGTTGGCAGAATAACCACAGAGGTGCTGATGTGCATCTCTTCTGTTCGTCTATAAATACATAAAAACATAAAAACATGTATACAAAACTATCAGCAGTGTCAGTGCTGAATCTGCCCCACACAGACCCCAACCCCCCTTTGGGCTGAGGGCTCGTCCACTAACAGTCTGCTCTGTTGACCTGTGCTGACCCCTGTCTGTCTGCCTTGTATGTTAATGTAACACAGATATGTGTTTTATACACACACACATACATGTATATTTCTTATGTTTCAGTGTGATTTATTAAGTATGATTTATGGGTTTACAGAAACCACCAGAATAAATACTCACGTTAATATTGAAAAACACTTATTTCCCATCTGAGGAGAGTCACTAATTATAATTTTTGATTTATGCTTCTCACGTCCATTTTTGAAATATTATATAAACTTTATTTAGCAGTGCAAGCTCATATTGTGCCGACTCACTGCTGAAATTAGACATGCGAGAGAGAGAAGGAGAGAAGAAGAGAGGAGAGAGAGAAGAGAGGAGAGAGAGAAGAAGAAAAGAGGAGAGAGGGAAGAGAGGAGAGAGAGAAGAAGAAAAGCGGAGAGAGGGAAGAGAGGAGAGAGAGAAGAAGAAAAGAGGAGAGAGGGAATGAGAAGAGAGCAGAAAGAGAAGGAAGGCAGTAGCCTCTCACCACCAGCCCTGGTTGCTATGGTAATAGTAATGAATTGCTGGAGAGGGAAGTGTGAAACCTGGAAATACAGCACACACACACACACACACACATGTACACAACACACACACATACACGTACAACACACACACACACACACGTACACAACACACACACACACGTACACAACACACACATGTACACAACACACACATACACGTACAACACACACACACGTACACTATACACACATACACACACATGTACACAACACACATGTACACCACACACCCACACACACAACACACACAAATCTTTGTTTGAATTCATACTGCACAACCTCAGCTACTCTAACCACATTCATATATTGGTTTCCAGCAGAGCTGTAGTCTATGATGCTCTTTTGAATATAGTTTTCTCACATTTGACAGTTGCTGTGTTAATAACGTGGGTGTCTATTCATGCTGTACGTTCCTGCTCCCTTCTGGGCCTGTTACGCACTGTTGACACCCAGCTGACCTGACCATCTCATTCGGGCTTCACCGTACACGACAAACACAGCACCCACATTTCTACACAGCAGTGTCAATTTCTTAACGTGTCTGGTCAAAATGAAGCATTCCTGAAATGGTTTCGTCAGCGTTCCTGTGTGCACTGGGGCTTCCTCTGCTCCTCTGCGTTTGGGCCGAGGAGGGACACACAGACGTTTTGAGGACACTGGAACTTCTGCAAACTTCAACTGAGAACATCATTTTGTCGTTTTGTGTTGAAGTATCTCCACTTGCTTTATCTGCTTTCAATCAATAACTTTAAAGGACGCTGCTCACTATGGCTCTGCTTTCAGTGGACCACGTCTCTGCAGTAGAAGCTGGAACACAGGGCTACTGCTACACCCTTCTACACCCTTCCACACCCTTCTGCACCCTTCTGCACCCTTCTGCACCCTTCTACACCCTTCTGCACCCTTCTGCACCCTTCCACACCCTTCTGCACCCTTCTACACCCTACTGCACCCTTCTACAGGATTATCCCCATGCGCCCACACAACCAGCAGTAAGGCTGCACTGCAGGTCAGTATGTCTGGTGTACTTGTCGATGTGCAGGGTGTCAGTGTTCCTACTGCAGCACAACTAGGAGAAGCTCCCAGCAGTTCAATAAAGCAGGACTGACAAGCCGCCATCTATCTGGGGAGGGGCCTCTCACTGTGGCCACAAAGCCCCGCCCCCCACAGCCCCGCCCCACAAAGCCCCGCCCCACTCAGCCCAACCCCACACAGCCAACCCCACAAAGCCCCGCCCCACAAAGCCCCACCCCACTCAGCCCAACCCCACACAGCCAACCCCACAAAGCCCCGCCCCACAAAGCCCCACCCCACAAAGCCCCGCCCCACAAAGCCCCGCCCTGTAACACTTAAAAACACTAAAACATCCCACAGCAAACTCCTGTTTTCAGTGCTCATAAATCAGATAATAATAATGACACATGACTCTTTCATATTTTACACTTCTTTCGTTATATAGTTTTTCGCCTTCATATTTCATTCACCAGGAGGCTGCAGTACCACAGTTGTCCTGCAGAGGCCACTCTGTTCCCTCACCACATAAAGGGGCCTTAGACATCTGAGAGAACAGACAGCCCCTCCCCCCTCCCGCTTCTTGTAATCTCTTATCTGTCGTGCTGAATCACACGGCCCATTGGCCTTGCTACCCGACTCCATTGATGTGATCAGGACTGGTGGAGAAACCGTTTCCTGCAGCAGCCAAAGTGGCAGGACGGCTGAACATCTGAACATCTCAACTTGTTTTTTCTAGTTCTGACATCAGAGTCTCACTGTTTGTGTGTGTGTGTGTGTGTGTGTGTGTGTGTGTGTGTGTGTGTGTGTGTGTGTGTGTGTGTGTGTGTGTGTGTGTGTGTGTGTGTGTGTGTGTGTGTGTGTGTGTGTGTGTGTGGGTGCGGGTGTGTGTGCGGGTGTGTGTGTGTGTGTGCGGGTGTGTGTGTGTGTGAGGGACGTGTGAGCAGGTGTGAGAAGGCGGGAGCTGCTTACTCGTTAAAGACGAGGTCTGGTGCGAAGTAGAGCATCTGGGCGTTGGTGTGTTTGTACGACCTCCAGCTGAGTGAGAAAGATGACAGACACATCCAGGAGTACTGGATCAGGGTGATCTGGTCCTCGATCGGCAGGGACCGGAAACCTGCACAGCAGAAAGAGACGGAGAGAGACGTGAGTCTACCACATGCCCTACGGGACCTCACGCACAGGACCTTATCTACGGGACCTCACGCACGGGACCTTATCTACGGGACCTCACACACGGGACCTAGTCTACGGGACCTTGTCTACCGGACCTCACCATGGGACCTTGTCTACGGGACCTCACCCACAGGACCTTGTCTACGGGACCTCACCAACGGGACCTTGTCTACGGGACCTCGCCCACGGGACCTTGTCTACCGGACCTCACCCACGGGACCTTGTCTACAGGACCTCACCCACGGGACCTTGTCTACGGGACCTCGCCCACGGGACCTTGTCTACCGGACCTCACCCACGGGACCTTGTCTACAGGACCTCACCCACGGGACCTTGTCTACGGGACCTCACCCACAGGACCTTGTCTACCGGACCTCACCCACGGGACCTTGTCTACGGGACCTCACCAATGGGACCTTGTCTACGGGACCTCACCCACGGGACCTTGTCTACCGGACCTCACCCACGGGACCTTGTCTACCGAACCTCACCCACGGGACCTCACCCACGGGACCTTGTCTACTGGACCTCACCCACGGGACCTTGTCTACCGAACCTCACCCACGGGACCTCACCCACGGGACCTTGTCTACTGGACCTCACCCACGGGACCTTGTCTACGGGACCTCACCCACGGGACCTTGTCTACGGGACCTCACCCACGGGACCTTGTCTACTGGACCTCACCCACGGGACCTTGTCTACCGAACCTCACCCACGGGACCTTGTCTACTGGACCTCACCCACGGGACCTTGTCTACGGGACCTCACCCACGGGACCTTGTCTACTGGACCTCACCCACGGGACCTTGTCTACGGGACCTCACCCACGGGACCTTGTCTACGGGACCTCACCCACAGGACCTTGTCTATGGGACCTTGCCAGCCACCACCACCAGAGCCACGTCACACCTGATGGCACATCCACAACAGAGGCTGTACTGTGGAACTCTGGTTGCTGTGCAAACACTCTGCATGTGTGTGTTAAGGTCAGTGTTGTGTGAACAAACAGGTAAACAACATTTAGTGCATGTGAGAAGGTGGCCTGTGTATCCTGTGACCTAGCAACCGTCTGCCAATCAGACTGTTGTCATATCCTCCTGGAGTACTCTCTCTACAAGCTCTCTGTTTAGCAGCCCATGTCTGATTAGCAGCCCGTGTCTGATTAGCAGCCCGTGTCTGATTAGGAGCCTGTGTCTGATGAAAGTTCCTCCACCGACTGATGGGTCTCAGGCCTCATGTGACCTGCAGTGTGAGGTGAACAAGAATCCGCATGGACTGTCCTGCTTGACCTAAACGTGGGACCTAACCCGTGGGACCTAACCAGCCGGACCTAACCAGCGGGACCTAACCAGCGGGACCTAACCAGCGGGACCTAACCAGCGAGACCGTCACTATGCAGTCCCAGCTGTACTTCCTGTTAAAAAGTTATCACTCCCAATGGGATCAAGTGTCGGATGTTTGACTCATACAGTGGACGCACTGCCAGACGGACGGGTGTCAGGACGGGTGTCAGGACGGGTGTCAGGACGGGTGTCAGGACGCCTACTTCCTCTGAGAGCATTATAGTGAAATGTGGCAGAAGCAGTTACCATGCTCTGTCAGACTGTATCCTTCACACCAGACCAGCCCTTATCAGACGGGCCCAGATCTGTTACCTCTTTTACACCATCAAATATTGCATCAGCACTAGCAACGGTTTATGGCAGTGCTTGACCTCAAGTAGTTTGGACTTAAACCTGTTTATACTAGATAGAGATGCATATTCTGACTGAACACATAGTACTTTTGTAAGTCGCTCTGGATAAGAGCGTCTGCGAAATGCCGTAAATGTAAATGTAAATGTAAATGTAAATGTAAATATTCTTACATTTACATTTACATTTACGGCATTTAGCAGACGCCCTTATCCAGAGCGACTTACAAAAAGTGCTTCATTGTTTTACTCAGAAACATTCTTACATTCATTTTTGATGTTCCTATTAGTAGTAGCAGTAGAAGTTGTAGTATTGCTGTATGCTAGTATTGATATGGCTCATAAGGATTGATTGGTATTTTTATCATTCAGTAATGTAGTTTTGATTGTTATTAGTAACAATTAGTAATTAGTACCAATTAGTAATGAGCATAGCGAGCACCCGCCTCCCGCTCTGGGAACACACTCCTAATCTCACAGCGTGTCTTTGAAAGTCATGAAGTCCTGTATCCTTTGGTGTCTGCCTGCCTTTCTATTGCTATATCTGGATACAGCAATCAGACACGCTGGTATCAAATAATTGCAATACAGCAGATGAATCCTGGAGAGGAAGATGGTCAGTGGGAATCACAGAGACAGAATCCTCACAAAACTTTAGTTTATTCAATAAAGACTGTAATGCACTTATTTAAAACTGATAGTGTTTTGTGTATGTAGGAATTATTGTAGGAATGATGACTGAGTATTTGACCAGGCGATACACTGAAACAAGGAAATCTAGAAACACCTTAAAGCAAATTATGCTGGAGGCTTTATTATTAGTATTAGTATTAGTATTATCATTAGTATTAGTATTATCATTAGTATTATCATTAGTATTGTTACTGCTACTAACTCTGAACAGCTCAACTGCAGCTCAGTGTCTGAGATCGTAGCCCAACAGGGCTTCACATGAGCTGGACAGACAGACTCTAGTGTAGACAAGCGTAGACCTCTGTGGTCCTGACTGAAGCTCTATAGATATTTTGTATTTCGGTTCTCAGGTCTGCATACCTGGAAGTACTTTGGCCCACTTGACCACGCGGATCATCTGTTTGCCGGCGAGCTTGTTGAGGCTGGAGAGGAGGTGGTCCGTGGTGTCGGGCTGCGTGTTGTCGTAGCCGGCGAACACCACCTCCGGCTCAATGAGCTCCAGGATGCTGCACACGGAGGGAGAAAGGTAGGGCACCCCCCCAGCGCCGTGGGGCACCAGCGCCATGCCTGAGGACAGCTCCTTGTCTGAGGACAGGTACGGCGCCGCGTCTTTGGGTACCTGCAGAGACGTGTCCTCACTCACCGTCTTCAGCTTTCCAAGCTTCTTAGATTTACGGGCTGCAGACGGATACAAAGAACCAAAGGAGTCGTTGGAAAAATGCTGCTTGCTTGTTCTTATTCCCCAGATTACACGTCATAATCTCTACAGATTATTCTCTACTAAAGAGCAAACTGGTTAACAGTTCAGATGTATTCAAACATCATGATTTACAGAACACTAAAGTGGTGTGTATGAGTATGTGTGTAGATGTGTGTGTGTGAGAGAGAGATAGAAATATAAACACAGATTTTGCAGAGCTTTGGTGTATGAAAGAAAACAGTGTTAATACTTTTAAAATACATAAAAGATGTAGATATGAATAGAAGGACAGGGACACGGTTCCCAAAACAGACAAAATCCAGACAAACAGCAGCTCAGTAAGACACAATTGTTTTTGGGTAGTACTTAAAAATCCAATTTAATGGAAATTGTGTTTGTTTAGCTTGCAATGATGCATAAAAATAGAAAATAAATTGCTATGGTGTTAGAGGCTCCAGCTCACAGAACAAGGCCTGATACAGGAAACGTCAATCAAACAATATAAACCCCGCCCATGGGTGTGTGCTTCTGCAGGACTCCTCCCCTGGAGTCCTCCCTTCAGCTCCCTCAGACATGTGCTCACTCATTCATGTCTCACGCTAGCAGGCATTTAAGATATTTACTGAAATCACTGAAAGGATCTTACGTAAGAAGTCATTCATTAAGTTGTAAACAAGGAAAAGCCTTAAGTCATGTAATGACTGTTAACTAATAATGTCATTCTCCGAGTTTCGGTTGGAGTGTTTGCAAACCCTGACAGTTTTTGAACATACAGGAACAATGAAGTGTGTCTGGGGGTTAGGGTTAGTACCGAGGTCTGGGGGTTAGGTTTAGTACCGAGGTCTGGGGGTTAGGGTTAGTACCAAGGTCTGGGGGTTAGGTTTAGTACCAAGGTCTGGGGGGTTAGGGTTAGTACCAAGGTCTGGACGTTAGGGTTAGTACCAAGGTCTGGGGGTTAGGGTTAGTACCAAGGTCTGTGGGTTAGATTTAGTACCAAGGTCTGGGGGTTATATATAGTACCGAGGTCTGGGGGTTAGATATAGTACCGAGATCTGGGGGTTAGATATAGTACCGAGGTCTGGGGGTTAGATATAGTACCGAGGTCTGGGGGTTAGGGTTAGCTGTGGCCTTCAGCAGTCTGGTGGTGGCGGCTTTGTGAGGAGCTTAAATGGCTGTGAGCTCAGAGAAACTCTCGAGTAATCAGACGAGATCAGGTGAGAATGAGGTAACAGCCTGGCTGGGGTTGTTTTGTCTGCTGTCATCTGGAACGGTTGATCTGTCACGCTGCCGTAAGAGTGGAGAGACGAGGCGCATGCTCAGTCCCTGGAGCTTACAGAAACACTACTGTAGTTTTTATTGATGCCTTTGAAATAGTTATTTTTCCCCTTAAGAATTATAAATGATGACGCAGTCTATGAGAAAGCCCTGCTTATATATCAGAAACTAAATAAACGTGACCTGTTATGACCTTTGACCAGTACAGACTTGTTCAATTGATTTTCCAAAGCAGTAGTCCTTTCCCTTCATTCATGTGCTGCTGTAATGTTGAGCAACATGCGTCTGTGACTAGGTGCCATTTCTGATATTAAAACTGTCATTTCCCTAATAAGTCCTCAGCAATCCTGCATGTCACTGTCTGGCAAAAAGGCAGACGCTTGTTTCCATATTTCGATATCATTGTCATTTCTCAAGGTGCCATTGAAGATTGAGATGGGAGTCTCACCAAGCCACCGTCTTCATGGGTGTTTCTGTCTCTGTCTCCCACCCAGTGTGTACGGTAATACCATCAGGGTGTTAGTTGATGGAGAGTAATACATGTGTCAGACTTCTGGAAGTCTCAAGATGATCTGTAATGCTGCTTTGGTAATGTTTATGAGCACCAGCGTGAGGGCCACATGTTGGGACAGCAGGGACACTTTACCTCCCAGGTTCATCCCGGCCTGGAGACACTTCCGCACGCGACAGGCGGGGCAGTTCTTACGCCGGATCTTGTCGATGATGCAGTCGTTTCTCCCAGCGCACAGGTAGTTGTGTTGGCCTGTGGACAGAGCCCAGGGAGAGAGACTCAAACATTAACGCTACAGTGGACACAGACGACGAGTGGACATACAAGCAAAAAGGTCGTAGTGGACAAACAGGTCACTCTGGCTGAAGATGACATGGTGGATGTGATGGTGGATGACATGGTGGATGTGATGGTGGATGTGAAATTAAGGGGTTGATATGGTGGATGTAATGGTGGATGTGATGGTGGATGTGATGGTGGATGGTGCACAGTGTGTCTGTGTTATTACACTACCAAACATCTTCCTTCTCTTTCTTGCACACTACTGACAACAAACACAGTCAGCCATCACGTAACAATGCTGCACACTGGGGCGGAGCTCCTGACTCCTCCCCTCAATCACCATAGTGATTCCGCATGGAGGGACGGAGCAGGCGCCCCCTGACTCCTCCCCCCAGTCCCCATAACACTCTTCACCTCTGCTACTGGGGAACGCAGCTCTCTAGCGCCCACTGCTGGACAAGGCTTTGGCCTGGCTGCTGGGAACTGACAACCTGCAACTCTCTCTTGCCTGCGGCTTCACTCGATTGGGCGTAGCAGGTGCAGCGGGCGTAGCAGGTGCAGCGGGCGTAGCGGGCGTAGCGTGTGCGACGAGCTGCAGTCTCAGAGTCCCGCTGGCCTATACCGCCACACACACACACACATTCGCTCTGCCAAGTTCTTGCCCAGAGCCACAGGGTCACTTGTAGGTACCGAGGACGCATGCTGCCCTGAGCATGTGTGTGTGTGTGTGTGTGTGTGTTAGAGAGTGTGTGTGATTGTGTGTGTGTTAGAGAGAGTGTGTGTTAGAGAGTGTGTATATGTGATAGTGTGTGTGAATGTGTGTATGTGTTAGAGAGAGTGTGTGAATGTGTGTGTGTATGTCTGCTCACTAGATTTTCTCACTGTCTCTCTCTCCCTCTCCCTCGCTCTCTCCCTCTCTCTCCCTCTCCCTCGCTCTCTCCCTCTCTCCCCCTCTCCCCCAGTTTATGGGCGTCTAGATCATGTTCTCAGACCCCAGGCCCCCTGGCCCACGTGAGGCCGTCCAGATGGGCCTGCGGGCCTCACCGTGGCTGCTCCGCTCCGGGTGGTGTAGGCGAGCGGCGGAGCGTGTGCTGAGGCTGGGTGGAGGCTGGGTGGAGGCTGCCAGGCTTGGCCTGCAGGAGCACTGGCAGCTGTAGCTCCAACACTATTCCTGGCTCCATCACATGACCTGTTACATAAGCCCATTTTTCTTGCTCTAAAAAACAGTAAACTGCGACACAGGAAATACAATGCCACCCCACCTCCACCCAAACCTCCACCCCACCTCATCCCAAACCTCCTGCTAACCTTCCTCCACCTTCATGCACCAGCACAGATGCACAAAGGACCTGGAGTCTGTTCACGTCTCTGGGCTGCCGGCACAGTCCCTGCTATTCTGCACTGTCCCACAAATCCTGTTAATCATTGCCCCAAAAGAAGTGTGTGTGAGTGTGTGTGTGAGTGTGTGTGTGAGTGTGTGTGTGTGTGTGTGTGTGTGTGTGCGTTTACCGTGTCTGAGACGCTCTCACACATACATGTGTGCATGTTCATGTTTTTAGGGTGGTGTTGTATCTGTGACCCTGCAGGCATCTGTACTGTATGCAAATACTCTCTGCACTACATTAGATTTTAATACATGGATCATTTCTGCAGTTCACATTTCTGGGCTCCAGCCCCACTCAGTACTGACATTCAACACAGAATGAACATTTGGGACCCCAGATTTAATTTTATCGATTTATTTTCCCTTTTAATGTGTGTCATTACTGTATATTTCCTTAAATTCTGCTAGCGTACCCTATAAGAGGGAAACTGCACTGATTTCACTTCTTGCAAACATCACTGAATGGGAACACAGAAAAAGTTTGAGCCGTCATCCAGAATGTCTGAGTCAGCTCTTCTTCTGTTTCAGTTCAGTGACTCGGACGTCCAAAGCAGCAGTTCTCCCTGAGCTGGGTGGTGGTATCCTAGCGTCTGTCCTCCTCTCCTGTGGGGGTGGCAGAGGTGGTGCTGCTCTTCTTTTAGCCTGCTACGTCACTGCTTTACAGGACACACTGAGGCTGTGTTCTCTGACAGGAAGCAGCTTTTCCTAGGGGAACATCCCCACCGGAGTGCCGCCCAGTGTCCGACTGCTCGTACCTGCCCTCCCCCCCCCCCCCCCCCCCCTTCCTTTCCCAACATGACACTGAATGTCACATCCATTCAACCCCTACGGGCCCCATGTGGGCGTCTCCTGTGGAACGGCACGTCATAGTCCTTCCTGGGGTCTGGTTTCCTGGAGGCAGAGGCTCATGTTTCTGACCTGGATTTGGACACGGAGCATGGGGTCTGCTCTCAGTTAGCCATCAACGCTAGCAGCAGCGTACAACAACAGCACGACGACGCGAGTGTGGCAGCGGAGGAGCACTGGCCAGGTACTTACCCTAGTACACACGTCATATGGCTGGGTCTGTAATCTATGACTCATGGCTGGGTCTGTAATCTATGAGTCATGGCTGGGTCTGTAATCTGTGAGTCATGGCTGGGTCTGTAATCTGAGTCATGGCTGGGTCTGTAATCTGTGAGTCATGGCTGGGTCTGTAATCTATGAGTCATGGCTGGGTCTCTAATCTGTAGGTGAGTTATTGCAGGGTGTGAGTCATGTCAGGGTGAATGGCTGGTGCAGAGTCAGAATCAGACCTCGTAATCAGACCTCATAATCAGACCTCACACTAAGACATCCAGCACTTCTTCATTAGTCTGACCAAGTGCACCAGTTTCCTGGTCCAGTCCTGCTTTAGCTGCTACACACAACATCCAGGGCCTGTAGTGCCTATAGTGCCTGTAGTGCCTGTAGTGCCTATAGGGCCTGTAGTGCCTATAGGGCCTGTAGTGCCTGTAGTGCCTGTAGTGTCTGTAGTGCCTGTAGTGTCTGTAGTGCCTATAGGGCCTGTAGTGCCTATAGGGCCTGTAGTGTCTGTAGTGCCTGTAGTGTCTGTAGTGCCTGTAGTGCCTGTAGTGCCTATAGGGCCTGTAGTGCATGTAGTGCCTATAGGGCCTGTAGTGCCTATAGGGCCTGTAGTGCCTATAGGGCCTATAGTGCCTGTAGGGCCTGTAGTTCCTATAGTGCCTTTAGTGCCTGTAGTGCCTGTAGAGCCTGTAGTGCCTGTAGTGCCTATAGTGCCTGTAGGGCCTGTAGTGCCTGTAGGGCCTGTAGTGCCTATAGGGCCTGTAGTGCCTGTAGTGCCTATAGTGCCTGTAGGGCCTGTAGTGCCTATAGGGCCTGTAGTGTCTATAGTGCCTATAGTGCCTGTAGTGCCTGTAGTGCCTATAGTGCCTGTAGGGCCTGTAGTGCCTGTAGGGCCTGTAGTGCCTATAGTGCCTATAGTGCCTGTAGTGCCTGTAGTGCCTATAGTGCCTGTAGGGCCTGTAGTGCCTGTAGGAC
>JAGXOD010001386.1:617500-747500 GCA_020368025.1 Brachyhypopomus occidentalis
GTCTCCATCTAGGTCACTGATATTAAGCCACTGCTAAAACAGCCCTTGACTGGGTTCTGACTGAAAGGATCTGGAATAGAAATCCAGTGTTATTAATTTGATTACATCTAAAAATAATTCTATTATTTGTATGATTTGTGCCAGTGTTCTCTAATTATCACACAACACCCTGGCTGTAAATATCTGTGGATCTGGTTTGACCTACATCACTTTGTAAAGTCTGTGCTTCAAATGCAGCTAACCTTGATGTTTAAAAGACAGCGCTGTATTCACTCCGGTTCATTAGAACAGGCCCTCCTGGGGGGGGGGAGCTACCCTACATGTGCCACAAACCTCAAATTAACACCAAGCATCTGTGATTAAATTAAGACTTAAAAAGGTTCAGAGGAGCAAGCTAACGACACCTCCACCTCTCTCCACCTCCGCTCTCCTCTGGTAGCCCTTGTGTGAAGGTGGGTATGTGGGCGCTGGAGAGTAGGACCATATAGGAAACGCTGGCAGGATCTTCTGTCTGTAGATACGTTTGGAGTGAGTGTAAGAGCTTCAGCATCCAAAGACACCTAGCCAAACGAGTTACATCAGCAGCGTGAAACCCGGCAGTGTGGAAGGTGCTCACGCTCACGCGGAGCCTCACGGACTCCGTTTACTTACTTTACATGTTTAGTGTGTCAAATGAAAAGACAAACAGCATGAAGTGAGCTACTGTGTAGCAGGTCTGGTTCAGGGTTAAAAAGGCATGCTGGGAAATCAGCACGGCGCTGCGTTTCAGGCTAGAAACACAGGCTCTGCTGCCCCGAGTCTTCACATGTACACAGGAATTCCTTTTCTTGCACTTCAAAAAGGTAGAATTCAAACTTTATAGGCAGCCAGAGGCGGCATGAAGATGAAGCAGCGTTCCTCCTCATCACATCAGGCTGCTTCAGCAGCTGCTACACTGTCACAAGGCCAGCATGTCCTTCACACTGGAGCTCTTCCTGTTTCCTGTTTCCCCGCCTGTGACTTCCTGCCCTGTGCAGAACGTCTGACTGCTTAGTCTGCATTTTATCCTGGAGTTTTTCCTTTGAGACGGAGCAGCCCAGCGATTTCACTCCAGCTTAGCTGAAGTTCTAATGGTACAGTTCCAGTGCACCACTGTCCTGCTCACCCTGAGCCTGTCTGCTCTCCAGTGCACCACTGTCCTGCTCACCCTGAGCCTGTCTGCTCTCCAGTGCACCACTGTCCTGCTCACCCTGAGCCTGTCTGCTCTCCAGTGCACCACTGTCCTGCTCACCCTGAGCCTGTCTGCTCTCCAGTGCACCACTGTCCTGCTCACCCTGAGCCTGTCTGCTCTCCAGTGCACCACTGTCCTGCTCACCCTGAGCCTTAGAAGTATACTTCTAAGGTAGTGTAGTTTTAGTGTAGTATACTTCTAAGGTAGTGTGGCTTTAGTGTAGTATACTTCTAAGGTAGTGTAGCTTTGGTGTAGTATACTTCTAAGGTAGTGTGGCTTTAGTGTAGTATACTTCTAAGGTAGTGTGGCTTTAGTGTAGTATACTTCTAAGGTAGTGTAGCTTTAGTGTAGTATACTTCTAAGGTAGTGTAGCTTTGGTGTAGTATACTTCTAAGGTAGTGTAGCTTTAGTGTAGTATACTTCTAAGGTAGTGTGGCTTTAGTGTAAGGTAGTGTAGCTTTGGTGTAGTATACTTCTAAGGTAGTGTAGCTTTAATGTAGTATACTTCTAAGGTAGTGTGGCTTTAGTGTAGTATACTTCTAAGGTAGTGTAGCTTTAGTGCAGTATACTTCTAAGGTAGTGTGGCTTTGGTGTAGTATACTTCTAAGGTAGTGTAGCTTTAGTGTAGTATACTTCTAAGGTAGTGTGGCTTTAGTGTAGTATACTTCTAAGGTAGTGTAGCTTTGGTGTAGTATACTTCTAAGGTAGTGTAGCTTTAGTGTAGTGAACCTTTAGTGTATTATAGTGTAAGTGTAGTGTAACATTAGTGTGGTGTAGCATTAGTGTAGTGAACCTTTAGTGTATTATAGTGTAAGTGTAGTGTAACATTAGTGTGGTGTAGCATTAGTGTGTTATAGTGTAAATGTAGTGTAACATTAGTGTGGTGTAGCATTAGTGTGTTATAGTGTAAATGTAGTGTAACATTAGTGTGGTGTAGCATTAGTGTAGTGAACCTTTAGTGTATTATAGTGTAAGTGTAGTGTAACATTAGTGTGGTGTAGCATTAGTGTAGTGAACCTTTAGTGTATTATAGTGTAAGTGTAGTGTAACATTAGTGTGGTGTAGCATTAGTGTAGTGAACCTTTAGTGTATTATAGTGTAAGTGTAGTGTAACATTAGTGTGGTGTAGCATTAGTGTAGTGAACCTTTAGTGTATTATAGTGTAAGTGTAGTGTAACATTAGTGTGGTGTAGCATTAGTGTGTTATAGTGTAAATGTAGTGTAACATTAGTGTGGTGTAGCATTAGTGTAGTGAACCTTTAGTGTATTATAGTGTAAGTGTAGTGTAACATTAGTGTGGTGTAGCATTAGTGTGGTGTAGCATTAGTGTATCTGGACTGATGAGGTGCACCTCTCTCTCCCCAAAAGCCATGACAGGCAGGCGATGAGTCCACTACACTGGCTTACATGGACCACTATGTCCACTACACTGGCTTACATGGACCACTATGTCCACTACACTGGCTTATATGGACCACTATGTCCACTACACTAGCTTACATGGACCACTATGTCCACTACACTGGCTTACATGGACCACTATGTCCACTACACTGGCTTACATGGACCACTATGTCCACTACACTATCTTACATGGACCACTATGTCCACTACACTAGCTTACATGGACCACTATGTCCACTACACTAGCTTACATGGACCACTATGTCCACTACACTGGCTTACATGGACCACTATGTCCACTACACTAGCTTACATGGACCACTATGTCCACTACACTAGCTTACATGGACCACCACACCCACTCCCCGATTGAAGAACCACTGGACTGGTGCATGTATTGGTGCATGTATTGGTTCATGCAGTCAGTGCTGTTTCTACGTGCTTCTGTGTTTTCTCCACGATGCACTGCCTGCTGCAATCATACAAATCCCTGATAAAATACTTATAACCTACCAAATAATACTACATGGTGCATGCAAAGTACCCAAACAGTTACTAGCTAAGTCCTGTGGAAATCCAAATAGAATCATATATAATAGGGCATAAAAATAAAATATGCGGCTAAGAAGAAAATTGCTGAAGTGCAGGTAGAGTCAGGTGTGATGTAGCTGAGTGCCAGTGTCAGGTGTGATGTAGCTGAGTGCCAGTGTCAGGTGTGATGTAGCTGAGTGCCAGTGTCAGGTGTGATGTAGCTGAGTGCCAGTGTCAGGTGTGATGTAGCTGAGTGCCAGTGTCAGGTGTGATGTAGCTGAGTGCCAGTGTCAGGTGTGATGTAGCTGAGTGCCAGTGTCAGGTGTGACGTAGCTGAGTGCCAGTGTCAGGTGTGTAGCTGAGTGCCAGCTGAGTGCCAGTGCCAGTGTCAGGGTGTGACGTAGCTGAGTGCCAGTGTCAGGTGTGATGTAGCTGAGTGCCAGTGTCAGGTGTGATGTAGCTGAGCTGAGTGCCAGTGTCAGGTGTGATGTAGCTGAGTGCCAGTGTCAGGTGTGATGTAGCTGAGTGCCAGTGTCATCAGCTGAGTGCCAGTGTCAGGTGTGATGAGCTGAGTGCCAGTGTCAGGTGTGACGTAGCTGAGTGCCAGTGTCAGGTGGCGTAGCTGAGTGCCAGTGTCAGGTGTGAGCGTGTCAGCTGAGTGCCAGTGTCAGGTGTGATGCCAGTAGCTGAGTGCCAGTGTCAGGTGTGATGTCAGCTGAGTGCCAGTGTCAGGTCGTAGCTGAGTGCCAGTGAGGTGTGTCAGGTGTGTAGCTGAGTGCCAGTGTCAGGTGTGATGTAGCTGAGTGCCAGTGTCAGGTGTGGCGTAGCTGAGTGCCAGGTGTGAGGTGTGATGTAGCTAGTGCCAGTGTCAGGTGTGAGTGCCAGTGTCAGGTGTGATGTAGCTGAGTGCCAGTGTCAGGTGTGAGTGCCAGTGTCAGCTGCCAGTGCCAGTGTCAGGTGTGCCAGTGTAGCTGAGTGCCAGTGTCAGGTGTGCGTAGCTGAGTGCCAGTGTCAGGTGTGTAGTGAGTGCTGAGTGCCAGTGTCAGGTGTGACGTAGCTGAGTGCCAGTGTCAGGTGTGACGTAGCTGAGTGCCAGTGTCAGGTGTGACGTAGCTGAGTGCCAGCCAGTGCCAGGTGTGGCGTAGCTGAGTGCCAGTGTCAGGTGTCAGGTGTGACGTGAGTGCCAGTGTCAGGAGTGCCAGTGTCAGGTGTGTGTAGCTGGAGTGCCAGTGTCAGCTGAGTGCTAGTGTCAGGTGTGACGTAGCTGAGTGTCAGGTGTGATGTAGCTGAGTGCCAGTGTCAGGTGTGACGTAGCTGAGCCTGAGTGCCAGTGTCAGGTGTGAGTGCCAGTGTCAGGTGTGGCGTAGCTGAGTGCCAGTGTCAGGTGTGAGTGTCGTAGCTGAGTGCCAGTGAGGTGTGCCAGTGTCAGGTGTGATGTAGCTGAGTGCCAGTGTCAGGGTGAGCTGAGTGCCAGTGTCAGCTGAGTGCCAGTGTCAGGTGGTGTGAGTGCTGAGCTGAGTGCCAGTATCAGGTGTGACGTAGCTGAGTGCTAGTGTCAGGTGTGTGCTTACCAGTGTCAGGTGTGACGTAGCTGAGTGCCAGTGTCAGGTGTGATGTAGCTGAGTGCCAGTGTCAGCTGAGGTGTGTCAGTGCCAGGTGTGACGTAGCTGAGTACCAGTGTCAGGTGTGACGTAGCTGAGTGCCAGTGCGTAGCTGAGTGCCAGTGTCAGGTGTGGTGTAGCTGAGTGCAGTGCCTGAGTGCCAGTGTCAGGTGTGACGTAGCTGAGTGCCAGTGTCAGGTGTGACGTAGCTGAGTGTAGCTGAGTGTGAGTGTCAGGTGTGATGTGGCTGAGTGCCAGTGTCAGGTGTGACGTAGCTGAGTGCCAGTGTCAGGTGTGAGTGCCAGTGTCAGGTGTGAGTGCCAGTGTAGCTGAGTGCCAGTGTCAGGTGTGGCGTAGCTGTGCCAGTGCCAGTGTCAGGTGTGACGTAGCTGAGTGCCAGTGTCAGGTGTGACGTAGCTGAGTGCCAGTGTCAGGTGTGACGTAGCTGAGTGCCAGTGTCAGGTGTGACGTAGCTGAGTGCCAGTGTCAGGTGTGACGTAGCTGAGTGCCAGTGTCAGGTGTGACGTAGCTGAGTGCCAGTGTCAGGTGTGACGTAGCTGAGTGCCAGTGTCAGGTGTGATGTAGCTGAGTGCCAGTGTCAGGTGTGACGTAGCTGAGTGCCAGTGTCAGGTGTGACGTAGCTGAGTGCCAGTGTCAGGTGTGACGTAGCTGAGTGCCAGTGTCAGGTGTGACGTAGCTGAGTGCCAGTATCAGGTGTGACGTAGCTGAGTGCCAGTGTCAGGTGTGACGTAGCTGAGTGCAGGTGTGACGTAGCTGAGTGCCAGTGTCAGGTGTGACGTAGCTGAGTGCTAGTGTCAGGTGTGACGTGGAGCTGAGTGCCAGTGTCAGGTGTGACGGGTTGAGTTGAGTACCTTCCACTGCTCTTTTGAAGAAGACTTTGCAGCTCCCACACGTGACGACTCCATAGTGGCACCCTGAAGCCTCGTCACCACACACCAGGCAGACTTTGGCTGTGGAGGACGAGTGTCTCTGTGTCCCGCTGTGAGAACACACCAAACACTCATTAGTCTTACAGCACACGGCTATTAATAAACCACATCAGCACCCAACACAACACACTGCTGTTTTTGTTAGTTTGTTGTTGTTTTTAATGCTGATGTCATGACTAACCCTTTAATATAAAACTGAACCTCTTTCTGAGCTTTTGTCTTGTCATGTTGCGGTGACTAGCCAATCAGAGCACACACACAGAGTGACAAGGAGATCAAACAACGCCAGTTTTACTCAATCCTGCAAATCCCCAAGATGAACGTTCCCTCCGCCGGATGACGCGTCATATGTTTCTGCTATTCTAGGCACCCACAGCGCATACGTGAGTGGCTCATAATGCCTCACCATTTAGCTCCAGATCATTGGGGTTTCAGGAGTGGTTCCAAACCTAGCAAGCATCTCCCAGCACTGCCTTCATGTGTAACACAGGCACATTACGCCCAGTACAGGAGAGAGAGAGAGAGAGAGACAGTAGGAAAAAAACTACAAGAAACCAATAGCCATTGGAACCAACGATAGCAATATAAATAGCCATAGAAAATAATAAAACAGCAGTGGGGTAGAGACAAGGGGTCAAATGTACCTGCCCTCCAAATGAAATTGAAACAGACAACCCCCCCCCCAAAAATAAAACCGAGGCGTACACTCCAAATAGTTGGGCTGACTGTGCAGAAATCTGATTAAATCAGGCAACACAAGCTGGCATCATCTAGGCAGTCAGGACTCCACAGAACTGCGTTGAGCGCATCGCCTCAAAGTCACCCTAGCAAACGCCCGGACCGTTCAGCGGGAACATGCTTGAGCTGCCGAACTTCGTGGACACACCTGACAGGACAAACCTCTGTCCCCGTCCTGCCCGCGATGGACACACACGCTTATTAATACGGTCTTTCAATCTTGCTGGCATACTCTTGCACTGGGCGCATTCATTTTTACATTTAGTTCTGTTTTTCCAGTAAATTCTATGGAACTGCCCTAGTTCTCCCTCCCCGTTCACTACGGAGATCTTCCCCGTCACCATCACCAAGGTGACCATCTGCGTAACATTCTGACAACATGACATCAACATCACAACCGCCCGCTGTGAGTCTCTCTACGCTCCGTAGACCTCGCCGTGGCAGCCGACCAGGGCGGGAATGTAATCAGACTGTCACCACCATCTACACACGCCCAGTCTGTTAGCTGTGCAGCGCCCAGTCCGTTAGCTGTGCAACGCCCAGTCCGTTAGCTGCGTAACGCCCAGTCTGTTAACTGTGCAGTGCCCAGTCCGTTAGCTACGTAACGCCCAGTCCGTTAGCTGCGTAACGCCCAGTCCATTAACTGTGCAGCGCCCAGTCCGTTAGCTGCGTAATGCCCAGTTCGTTAGCTGTGCATTGCCCAGTCCGTTAGCTGCGTAACGCCCAGTCTGTTAACTGTGCAGTGCCCAGTCCGTTAGCTACGTAACGCCCAGTCCGTTAGCTGCGTAACGCCCAGTCCATTAACTGTGCAGCGCCCAGTCCGTTAGCTGCGTAACGCCCAGTCTGTTAATTGTGCAGCGCCCAGTCCGTTAGCTGCGTAATGCCCAGTTCGTTAGCTGTGCATTGCCCAGTCCGTAAGCTGTGCGGCGCCCAGTCCGTAAGCTGTGCGGCGCCCAGTCCGTTAACTGTGCAGTGCACAGTCCGTTAGCTGTGCGGCGCCCAGTCTGTTAGCTGCGTAACGCCCAGTCTGTTAACTGTGCAGTGCCCAGTCCGTTAGCTGCGTAACGCCCAGTCTGTTAGCTGCGTAACGCCCAGTCTGTTAACTGTGCAGTGCCCAGTCCGTTAGCTGCGTAACGCCCAGTCTGTTAGCTGCGCAACGCCCAGTCTGTTAACTGTGCAGTGCCCAGTCTGTTAGCTGCGTAACGCCCAGTCTGATAGCTGTGCAGTGTCCAGTCCATTAGCTGCGTAACGCCCAGTCTGTTAGCTGTGCAGCGCCCAGTCCGTTAGCTGTGCGGTGCGTCTCGCGGGCTGCAGGAGCAGGTGCCCTCCGAGCCGCATGATTAAGGACGTCCGGCTGCGCTGTACCGTTCGCCAGGCAATTCAGAGACGACTAAATTTTCTGAAAGTTTTGTTCCCCACAAACCAGAAAGGTGAAAAATGAAAAAGAAAATAAGTTTGTAAAGGTGCCTTCTGCTGTAGCGCGGGTAAGTGGGTCAGCTTATAAAACAGCCAACGTGCTCCAATGAGCCAACACTATTCCGACATTTTGCTAAGATCAGATTTGACCAGATCTTGACGGTTCATAATTGCAAGTGACCCACGTCTGTCTGTCTGTCTGTCTGTTTTTTGGTTTTTTTTTGGCGCTGTTGCACGTCACCTGCAACGACAAATGTCATATCTGTGACATCATATCTGTGACGCGCCTCGTACTGTTAAAAGGTCAGTGCCACCTCCATCAGCTTATATGCGCGCCGCATTTTGCTCTGGAGAGCAGTCAGCTGCAGACGAACAGTCAGACGGCCACTTTTTACTGCTTATACTGACTTCCTGTTACTTATTGTTGCCACCTTTCCTCCCCCTGGTGATGGTTTGCTGGTGATGGCTGATCTGCCCATTCTCATTCGTGTTTCCAGCAGGATGACGAATATTTGACCGTTTAGAAGTCAAATTGTCCGGCCTAAAGGCCGATCTAGGACAGCATACCAACTGGCTTTCTGTGTCTACGTATCCCTGAAGAAACCAGATCTGTATCACATGGTCTGTGTCACATAATGACTGGATTCGAGTCATTTCAGTCTGATGAGGAGACAATTCAAAAATCAGCAATTTAAAAAAGTTGTTTAGTTATATCATGGATAAATAACTGAACTACAAACACGCATGGATACACATTGAGAACTTCTACAACTATCCCCTTTCCCCCACCCTTCCACAGTAGCCTGTGTTTACTGTATGCTGTGTAGCTGTATAGGCATGTCTCAACTGTTCATTTGTAGGCAACCATTCTGCTAATTACGAATACACACAGCGAAATGAGACATAAATGTTATATATAAATATATAGAATATCAAAAGTATCAAAACGCAGTATACCAATGGAAATAGGTATTTAAAAAGCCTCGATTTAATGTAAAGACATTTGTTCACTAAACATGTTCCAAGTGGTGACGGTGGGGGGATGTGTGAGACGCGTGAGATGCGTGAGATGCGTGAGACGCGTGAGATGCGTGAGACGCGTGAGATGCGTGAGACGCGACGGTGCGAACATTCCTAGGATTGTTTGGATTCTGCATACTTTACTACTCTTTAAGGAGTGCCGTGTCAGCTGATCTCTGCAGTATCTCGCCACCAGTGCTCTGGATTGCGGAGAGACTGACAGACGAGCTGCAGTGAGACACACTACGATATGACCTTGCTGATACACACTCACCGCTGCTGGGTGTCAGTATTCAGGACTGGTGTTATTTCTGCGACAGCTTTTAGTGTTGAAGTTCGCGGTTTCTCAAAGCTGTTGCAAACTTAACAACTGGCAGTTGTAACCTGTGTGTCCCTCCTGCCCCGCGACGGCATTTGCACATGTGCTGCTTTTGCCAAACAAGACGCTGATGAGTCGAATTGCGTGCAAGCAGAAGTCCAGTATACCCACAGTGCACGACGCCTTCGGCCAGATCCGGCTAAGCGCTGGAGAGGAGAGGAACTCTTGTTTACTGGTGCGTTGTGGGTTCTTAAAGTGGGCAAACACTTATGATGTTACCATGTCCAGAACTACAGATGCTGTCTGAGAGCACAGAGAGAAACCTGCGTGCGTCAGGAGGGGACGAGGCCCAGCGCACACAGAAGAGGACAAACTGCAGTAGCGCTGCTAGCATGGAGGGTTTATATAACGTGCACCTAGGAGTGTAGCGGAAACTAAAGGTAGCTTAGGTAAAACAAACCGGAGAGGACACAACCGCTTACATAACCACAAGGAGACAGTCTAAACATTATGACTGCACACACCACTCTGCCCTCCCGCTCTGCCGCACAGGACTGTGGGTAACTCCACAGGGGATTGTGGAGCTCCTGAGTTACGTTAGCGGCTGACCCTGAAGAAGAGATCAGCTGTTTCAAACTGAAGTACACAGAAACACCATTTCATGTCTGTAATATTCAACAGCTGGAGTAAGTGCCGTGGCCTGCTGGGTTCGGCTACAGTGGCCAAGCGTGTCGGACGTGAACAAGTCCCCACAAATCAATTATGAAACCGCTGTTGAACAGACAAGGCTGCAGAAAAGCTCACAGAACTGGGTCCTGTTTTGTTTGGGTTGCTTTTCGCAGGCAGTACATCCTACATGTAACCAGCCAGTGTTCAGTGTTGGAGGGTCAGGCAGGCAGGTGGGCTGGACCAGACACTAATGCCTCTTCCTTAAGGAGTTCTGCTGTACTGTGTAGCACTGGCCACTGCTTCCTGTTTAAGAGGTCGGTGTAGTATGATGGTTCTATAGAGGAACACTAGTATTGTTAAGCATGACCACACAGCTTAGCATTGTTAGAAATGCACTGAACACTTCAGGTGCTGTCTGAAGAAAGAGCCGTTGTGTCACTACTGCTGGCCTGACTGGCCTTATGTAACACATTAAGTGTGTTAATGTTAGCAACCGCCATTTTCACCACCGTTATTATCATCATAAACACTAATCAGTCACGATGCCTGCAGAACACCTGGATCCATCAGCAGGAAATATGTATTATTTAGACGAAATAATAATTCAGTCAGTTAAATCACACATACAGCACTGCATGGTATTCTTCTGTAGATGTCCTGATATTAACATTATGCTGTGAAAGAGTTCATGTGAAAGAGTTTTTTTTAAAAACAAACAAAAGATTACTCATGTACAAAGCGCATGTTCACTGATTTGGGCGCTGCAACTTGACAATGCGGCTAATGGTGCCATAACAAGTCTCCGATCTCCTGCTGAAGGGGGGAGGAGCCTAGCGGGGTTTGGGTGGGTGGGATCTGAGACCAGGAAGCACCAGTACAATGTACACACACACACTCAGGGAGCACCGAGTCAAGCAGTCACAGCTGAGCTCCACCCCACACGGGCGGAGGTACCACTGAGCTCCACGCCACACGGGCGGAGGTTTTTAATGAGAATGAATAAGCTGAATGGCTTGGTGGTTTACCATTGGCATACTGGTGGAGTTTGGCATACTGGTGGAGTTTGGCATACTGGTGGTGTTTGGCATAGTGGTGGAGCAGTGTGTCCTTTCCCCTGCTGAATGAGTAGAGACTGGCTGCAGTAGAGTCTGATGTCAGTTTGATATCAGTCTAATGTTAGAGAGACTTGCAGAGGGAGGACATAGCTAAAGAGGTCTTTAGCAAGGACAGTATGTGACCTTCCATGTGGATCCCAGACCTGCCACCCTTAAACAAACTCCTCACTGTTCAGCTTTGATTCACATCAGGTAACAGGTGTTTACTCACTCCGCCAGAGCTGGTGATTATTAGCGATGTGAATTAGCTCATTTTTTCCTAAGCAGAGACATGACACAAGGACAGACTGAGCCTCTATGCAGTCCTGCTGGAGCGGGACAGCGAGACAGGGGCTCATACCCGGGGGTCACTGCCTGGGGGTCACTGGCTGGGGGTCACTGCCTGAGGGTCACTGCCTGGGGGTCGCTGCCTGGGGGTCACTGCCTGGGGGTCGCTGCCTGGGGGTCACTGCCTGAGGGTCACTGCCTGGGGGTCACTGCCTGAGGGTCGCTGCCTGAGGGTCGCTGCCTGGGGGTCGCTGCCTGGGGGTCACTGCCTGGGGGTCACTGCCTGAGGGTCACTGCCCGGGGGTCACTGCCCGGGGGTCACTGCCCGGGGGTCACCATCAGGCTGACTCTGAACCAAGTATCACGCATCATGTCACCTGAAAACTCGCATTATCACTTCAGACTGGCTGATTAGTCTGGATTGTTTTTCTCGCCACCACATACAAACATTGGCTCTTTGCCCTCTGGGTAGTTTGTGACTCTTTGTGAACTCACCCCAGTCCACAGTGACACGTCCACCAGTATCGCTGCTCTTTTGTTTGGGATACGGAGTTTCCTTGCGACAGTGACGTTGTTGTGCGGTATATAATGGTGAGTTCTGCATAAGCTGCTAATTTGTCCCATTCAGTCTGCGGTATTTGGGTATGTCTTCATTAACGCTGACACACCAAGTGTCTAAACCAGCTTCAGCCATTCAGTAAACACTTTACATTTAGCCTGCAGCTAAATCCAGCCTCTCAAGGAGAAGCCTATAGAAGCTGCCTAACCAGTTTAGTACTGACTAGGTGAGGAGACATTATTAAACGAATGATGAAAAGATGAAGAACTAAAACTACACTAAAAGTACTGACATGCTTTTAGAATTTTGGCAAAACAAAAGCACCTTTGAAGTCCTGAATGCAACAATATAGTTTTCTGGGAAAATCTGCATATTTAACCTTTAACAACAGGATGTGTGGGAGATGAAGGTGTACAGTCCATAAGGCGTACACTCCAGACCAGAGTCCTCAGACACACAGGAGTCCTCAGACACACAGGAGTCCAGAGACACTCAGGAGTCCTCAGACACTCAGGAGTCCAGAGACACTCAGGAGTCCTCACACTGAGGACTTTATTGTTATCTCACTGGTAAGAGCAGTAGCCTTTGTGGTGACATGACATCCCTTTTCACAAATGTCTTGACCAAACTGGCAAACCTTTTATCACAGATTAATGAAGTAATTCCTGAACGCTCTGACTTCACAGCACCCACAATTCTTCCTGGTGTTCTTCTGACATTTTAATTGGCCGGAGGTCATGTGACCGTGCGAGGCATCATTGGTCATTTTCAGTAGCAGACATCCCAGCCCAGATCAGGACGTGCATGTGACTAATGTCAGCTAGCGTTAACTGGAACAGAACCCGATCAGAAATGTCACCAAAGCTGAAAGCTACTTGCTTTTTCTCCAGAATTTCAGGACTCGCTGATGAGAAACAACAGGACTTTGGCAGCCCAACGCGAGTGCAGGACGTGTCTGCAGCTCCACTGGGATAATACGCTTCACTATTTACACTAATTGGCCTTAGTGGAACGCCTACTGCTCAGAAATACAAACGACTTCCTGCCCAGAACAAGCAGGGTGATTAAACCTTGGTGACCCTGGTGACCTCGTGATCTGGAGTCCTTCTCCCGACCCCCACCGTACACCTGTCTCCAGCCCGGCTCAGATAGCTCAACCCCCACCACAGGTGACCTCCACTAGCTTTAGCCCAGTGAGGGCAAACAGGAAGCAAATCCCCGAGCGTGTGAGATTATCTGTGGGCGGATCACGCTGAGCTGGTGCGCTGAGCGCTGCTGGATCTACCAGTGATCCAGCGCGCTGAACTTCCTTCTCAGACAGAAAATCACCTTTCTGTCCAGCACATACACAGTGATGTTTGTGATTAGGGTTGCGCGTTTGGATAATTTGTATTTGTGGTTAGGGCAAAGAATTACAAATGTCTGTTATGAGACCAAAGGTTATGCCCCAGGGGTATGGAGTCAGACCTAGGGTTAGGGTTAGGGTTGGGGCTAGGGTTAGGGTTAGGATACAGAGTCAGGGTTAGGGTTAGGGTTAGGGTTGGGGCTAGGGTTAGGGCTAGGGTTAGGGTTAGGGCTAGGGTTAGGGTTAGGGCTAGGGTTAGGGTTAGGGCTAGGGTTAGGATACGGAGTCAGACTTAGGGTTAGGGGTTAGGGTTGGGGCTAGGGTTAGGGCTAGGGTTAGGATACGGAGTCAGACCTAGGGTTAGGGTTAGGGGTTAGGGTTAGGGTTAGGGCTAGGTCTAGGGCTAGGGTTAGGATACGGAGTCAGACCTAGGGTTAGGGTTAGGGGTTAGGGTTAGGGTTAGGGTTAGGGTTAGGAGCTAGGGTTAGGGTTAGGGTTAGGGTTAGGGTTAGGGCTAGGGCTAGGGTTAGGGTTAGGGTTAGGGCTAGGGTTAGGGCTAGGGTTAGGGTTAGGGCTAGGGTTAGGGTTAGGGTTAGGGCTAGGGTTAGGGCTAGGGCTAGGGTTAGGGCTAGGGTTAGGGTTAGGAGTCAGACCTCCAGATCAGCCCACAGTGCTGGAGCTGTTGGGTAATGAGACAAATGCATCAGCTGAAGCTCAGTGCTGCTTTAACCACCATCTCCACTCACACCGTCCCAGATTAGAGCGCCATTCTCTAGAAATTATACATGTAGTTAAAAAGTGAAAGCAAGTTGTTAGTTCGGATATGCAAGTGCATATTCATAGAATATGTGGTCTTTGTGGCAGGTGACATTGTTGGATTCTAATTTCAGATTAAAGTATAGAGCTGTGTTGCAAAGATGTGCATCGAAATGGTGTGTTGTGAAGTGTTTCTGCTGGATAATCTTTGTGTTGTAAAAGGACCTTTTTACTGAACAAGTCCACTTTAAAGGTACACTAATTATGATAGTGTTAAAATATTTGTGGTTTGATTTATCTTAAAGAGTCATTATAACATCCATGTAGAGATCACAGGCCAAATCTACTTTACTGTCATTTTCATTTGTTCCAAAAGTCCTAAATGTAGTGACCAAATATGTGAGAACAAAGAAATACAACAGCATCTGACGCCTCAGACAAACAGACTGGACACTTTTCACGTGAAATGCCAATCCTTCAGTTTAAGATGGCTCTCTCAGAGGTCTTCAGTTTAATCCTCTCTGAGGTCTTCGGTTTAAGCCACAGATCTCTCTAACCTCCTCAGTCTTGGCAGTGGGACACAGCTGTGCAGGTTCCACTCAGCTCCTCCGTATGGGGACTGTGCCAAGCCCGCCAGGTGTGTTACTGGATGTATAGTTAATGACTGAGTGGCTCACGGAAGTCAGAGGGTACAAAACCTCAACCTCAAAAAAAACAAAAACATGAGAGAGAGAGTGAGGGAGTGAGGGAGGGAGTGAGTGAGAGCACAAAAGGGAGAGAGAGAGCATGAGAGAGAGTGTGAGAGTGAGGGAGGGAGTGAGAGAGAGTGAGAGAGAGTGAGAGAGGGAGTGAGAGAGAGTGAGAGAGGGAGTGAGAGTGAGCGCTCGTGTCACCCGTGTCTGCTACACGCTGGTCCTGCTCACAGCAGTTCAGGACTGACGTTCTCAGCTGTGTTTGGGTTTCACTTTGGCCACATCTGATAAGATTGAATATCACAGCATGTCACCCCCCCCCCACTCAGACCTCCCCTCCCCCCCCCACTCAGATCCCCCCCCCACTCAGATCTCCCCCCCACTCAGATCTCCCCTCCCCCCCCACTCAGATCCCCCCCCCCCCCCACTCAGATCTCCCCTCCCCCGCCCCAGAGAGCGCTGCCTACATTAACATATCCTGTGCCCACTCTTAAAGGACAGACTTGTTAAGAGGGGCTTGTTGACTTTGTGGGAATAAAGACCTTTTTGAGGTTTTTCCTTAAGGCATTTGTTTAACTACCTACTTTTAGCATAGTTCTTATAGATTAGCGGTAGTCTGTAATTTAATTTATGAGGATTAGTCATCTTGGATATCACTGGTCATTCTTTATACAAAAGTCTGAAATACGTATTGTGTGTTTTGTGTGTGTGTGTATGTGTGTGTGTGTGTGTGTTTGAGAGAGAGATTAAATTCACTTCTGGTTCAAGAGGTTAAACCTGGGTCAAAACCACAAGCTCAGATAACCACATGTCTTCATCAGATTGGAAATGTGGAATTTGGTTACACAACACCTCAAACAGGGTTGAAAAAGCTTATGCTGCACAACACAGTACTGAGTCAGTCTTTTGTACATATTCAGTTGCCTGGATTCTTATTAGAGTCTATAGACAAATGTCTATACAGTGTATACAGTCTATACAGTCAATAGTCTATACAGTCTATAGTCTATACAGTCTATACAGTCTATAGTCTATACAGTCCAAACAAAGTCTATTCAGTTTGAAATGAATTCTCAGAGACTCACAGAGGTGTAGAAGTGTTACGAAAAGTAAGAGAATGAGACAGAAACTGTCTGCATAAAAACATGGATGGATGGATGGATGGATGGATGGACATTTAAGGGTGACCACCTGGGCTTACAGCAGGAGTGGATCTCCATATACTCGCTGTGTAATCAGAAGTCTGTAATTAGTGCAGCACTTACAGGCAGCCACGCGACTGCTAGTTAACTATGAGATGAACAAAATTAATTCATCAGAGAAAATTCTCTAGAGAGAACATCATCCACAGTAACAGGAGTGCTAGAGAAATGCAGAGTTATCAATCTGCTTCATCTGTCACCAGGCAACGCAGAGTTCCAAAGCTACCCTGCCACTGGGGCCCTAAGCAGTGTGGATAAAGTCTCCTCTCTCTTGGACGAGATGTACATCTGAGGATTTAAGCCTTCAGGGTATTTTAGTCTTGTGTGCAAGTGAATTGCATTTCTGAGTGCTGTACTGGTTTTAGTTCTGAAGCTCATTTCAGAACCATAGTATTGTTTATTATTATTATTATTATTATTATTATGTTTATTATGTTTATTACAATTTGCTTGTATGGCAAAGAGAATCCTGGTAGAAAATGACTGGATATCCCATGATGCAACAGCCATAATGAAGGTCAGGTTTATGTTGCAGCGTGAAGAGCACCACGTTGCCTGGAGATTCAGCACATGTAAAACAACACCATCCCTGCACAATGTCCCCCACATGCAGCCACACGTCTGGAGCACTGGAGTCCTTGTTTCGTGACCTTTTACAAATTTGGTGTGCTCATATTACTGGACCATATGGCCATTTGAGGAACAACACCTCACCTGTCCTGCACGTCCCCCAATACCTCACCTGTCCTGCACGTCCCCCAATACCTCACCTGTCCTGCATGTCCCCCCAATTCCTCACCTGTCCTGCATGCCCACCAACATCTCACCTCTCCTGCACGTCCCCAATACCTCACCTGTCCTGCACGTCCCCAATACCTCACCTGTCCTGTCCCCAATACCTCACCTGTCCTGCACATCCCCCAATACCTCACCTGTCCTGCATGCCCACCAACATCTCACCTGTCCTGCATGTCCCCCCAATTCCTCACCTGTCCTGCATGCCCACCAACATCTCACCTCTCCTGCACGTCCCCAATACCTCACCTGTCCTGCACGTCCCCCAATACCTCACCTGTCCTGCACGTCCCCCAATACCTCACCTGTCCTGCACATCCCCCAATACCTCACCTGTCCTGCATGCCCACCAACATCTCACCTGTCCTGCACGTCCCCAATACCTCACCTGTCCTGCATGTCCCCCAATTCCTCACCTGTCCTGTCAACATCTCATGCATCCCAATACCTCACCTGTCCTACATGTCCCCAATCCCTCACCTGTCCTGCATGTCCCCAATACCTCACCTGTCCTGCATGTCCCCCAATACCTCACCTGTCCTGCATGTCCCCCAATACCTCACCTGTCCTGCATGTCCCCCAATACCTCACCTGTCCTGCACGTCCCCAATACCTCACCTGTCCTGCATGTCCCCCCAATTCCTCACCTGTCCTGCATGCCCACCAATACCTCACCTGTCCTGCATGTCCCCCAATACCTCACCTGTCCTGCATGTCCCCCAATACCTCACCTGTCCTGCATGTCCCCCAATACCTCACCTGTCCTGCATGTCCCCCCAATTCCTCACCTGTCCTGCATGCCCACCAACATCTCACCTCTCCTGCACGTCCCCAATACCTCACCTGTCCTGCATGTCCCCCAATACCTCACCTGTCCTGCATGTCCCCCAATACCTCACCTGTCCTGCATGTCCCCCAATACCTCACCTGTCCTGCACATCCCCCAATACCTCACCTGTCCTGCATGTCCCCAATACCTCACCTGTCCTGCACGTCCCCCAATACCTCACCTGTCCTGCACGTCCCCCAATACCTCACCTGTCCTGCATGTCCCCAATACCTCACCTGTCCTGCATGTCCCCCAATACCTCACCTGTCCTGCATGTCCCCCAATACCTCACCTGTCCTGCACGTCCTCCAAACATGCATGGAAAAAAAGCGAACAAAAAGAAATGCTGAAAATAGACCATCCAGGAATGGAGACCCTCCCCTCCCCTCCCCTCCCCTCTCTCCTCTCCCCTCCCCCCCTCCCCTCCCCTCCCCCTCTTCTCCCCCCCCTCCCCTCCCCTCTTCTCTCCCCTCCCCTCTCTTCTCTCCCCTCCCCTCCCCTCCCCTCCCCTCCCCAGTCTGTGTGTCATCCTGTTTCTTACAGAATATTGTAACATGAAAGCAGGTTTGTGATTACACAGTGCCATGTTTTAGGTCATGTTTTAGGTGTCATGCAGACCTACTGAGCCCAACACAGTCAATCCAGCCCGCAATGCAGTCACTCCTCAATGGCAGCCAGGATTGATGGGCACCAGCACGAGTGGTGGGCACAGGGGTGGGCACAGGGGTGGCACAGGGGTGGGCACAGGGGTGGGCACAGGGGTGGCACAGGGGTGGGCACAGGGGTGGGCACAGGGGTGGGCACGAGGGCTGGGCACAGGGGTGGCACAGGGGTGGGCACAGGGGTGGGCACAGGGGTGGCACAGGGGTGGCACGAGGGCTGATCCACACAGAGGGCCTGGCTTTCACAGACTACGTCACACTCCACTTCACATGTGTAAGCCATGTGCCTAAGCCTGCCTTAGGATGCCTTCCAGGAACACACTACCTCACCCGCGCACTCTCTCTCTCACCCTTACGTTCTGTCTCTCTCTCTCTCTCTCTCTCTCTCTCTCTCTCTCTGTTTCGCTGTCTATTTTTTATCTAGCTCTCCATCTCTTGCTCTCTCTCTCACACACACACACACACACACTTTGTGGCTCAGGGAAACTCATAATACTTGAAATGCTATAAATAAAAACCTGAGTAGAGAAAGCTGACTGGGTTGAGCCTCCTTTAAGAACGGCCCTTACCTCCATGAATTTTTAATGAGGTGAAATATTCACGGTGGTGCCAGTGTTTGCCAGCCAACCCTGTCACCTCCGGTAAGCGATTTCCAAGTGATGTCGGTGCTGGAGAAGCACCCCAACCAGATCTCGTTCACAGCGGAGAAGACGGAGTAAACCTGAACCACAGATAGCTCCGTATACACATCAAAAATGGATTAGTGTAATACAGTCACCCGCCTCTGTGTGCAGCGAGCAGCAGTGGTGCGTAGGAACCAATGAAAGGGCTCCGTGTTCATCAGCACACAGAACATCTACACTGTCTGACTCGCCACTCATTTGACTTCATTCAAAATGGGTTCAGATGCATTAAAGGCGTCTGTCTCTCACAGCCTTTATTGATTTATTAAACTGCCTGTTATTGAAATGATAACCCTTACATTACCATTTAATCTGAACTCTTTTCCACTTCTTGGTTATAATTTTCCTATTTTGCCCAATATTCATGTTTTCCAATTCCTCTTTACAAATGATAAAGCAGTTACATAATAGGCAATGTGTAGTACTGCCACTGTTGTTAGCAGACTCAGGCAATGTTGGTTGTCATACAAGCAGGCTAATATCTCTAATAATACAAGAGGTTTATTTGTCATCAACATTGTACAAGTACAATAGTGTCTTCTGAACTGTGTCTGATGGTCTCTACATCACATCTGCCAACTGTAGAAGAGAAGCTGGATAAATGCAGGACGTTATTTCTAGCAGTACGTTACTGTAGCAGGATGTTATTTCAGCAGGATGTTATTTGCAGCAAGACTTTTTATTTGCAGCAGGACGTTATTGCAGCAGGACGTTATTTGCAGCAGGACATTATTTGCAGCAGGACATTATTGCAGCAGGACATTATTGCAGCAGGACGTTATTGCAGCAGGACTCTTATCTGGAGCGGCGGCAACACAAACACGAGCTGAGTGGAGAGGAAAAACCACAGGAGGGTGCTTACATAACAGAGAGAGAGAGAGAGGGAGGGAGAGGGAGAGGGAGGGTGAGAGGGAAAGAGAGAGAGAGAGAGGGAAAGAGAGAGAGGGTGAGGGAGAGAGAGAGAGTGAGAGAGAGGGTGAGAGGGAGAGAGAGAGAGGGTGAGGGAGAGAGAGAGTGAGAGAAAGAGAGATTGAGAGAGAGAGTGAGAGAGATGGAGAGAGAGTGAGAGAGATGGAGAGAGAGAGAGGGGTGAGGGAGAGAGAGAGAGAGAGAGAGAGAGAGAGAGAGAGAGAGAGATGGAGAGAGAGAGAGAGAGAGAGAGAGAGAGAGAGAGAGAGGGAGAGGGGAGAGAGAGAGAGAGATGGAGAGAGAGAGAGAGAGAGAGAGAGAGGGGAGAGAGAGAGAGGGAGAGAGAGAGAGAGAGAGAGAGAGAGAGAGAGAGGGAGAGAGAGAGAGAGAGAGAGAGAGAGGGAGAGGGAGAGAGGGGAGAGAGAGGGAGAGAGGGAGCAGTGCTTGCTGAAGTCTGTCCTCTTAAGCTCCGTCTGGCCACATAATCACTCCCACCACTCTGCACTTTTAATGAATCACAGCACAGGGCTGTCTGGCCTGGACACGTCAAATAAAGCCAACAGAGCGCTTGTCAGTCTGGCATGTTTGCACACGTTTGTCATATCTGCACACGTTTGTCATATATCTGCACACGTTTGTCATATCTGCACACGTTTGTCATATCTGCACGTTTGTCATATCTGCACACGTTTGTCATATCTGCACGTTTGTCATATCTGCACACGTTTGTCATATCTGCACGTTTGTCATATCTGCACATGTTTGTCATATATCTGCACACGTTTGTCATATATCTGCACACGTTTGTCATATCTGCACGTTTGTCATATCTGCACGTTTGTCATATCTGCACACGTTTGTCATATCTGCACGTTTGTCATATCTGCACACGTTTGTCATATCTGCACACGTTTGTCATATCTGCACGTTTGTCATATCTGCACACGTTTGTCATATCTGCACGTTTGTCATATCTGCACACGTTTGTCATATCTGCACGTTTGTCATATCTGCACACGTTTGTCATATCTGCACACGTTTGTCATATCTGCACGTTTGTCATATATCTGCACACGTTTGTCATATCTGCACGTTTGTCATATATCTGCACACGTTTGTCATATATCTGCACACGTTTGTCATATCTGCACGTTTGTCATATATCTGCACACGTTTGTCATATCTGCACACGTTTGTCATATTTGAGCGTAACGTGAAGGACTCTCCCCAAACATCACCATCTCACACTAACTCTGCTCCTCCATCTTCTCCTCCGTCCTGATGAAGGTGTCCATCCACCACGTGGTCCTGATCTTACGTGTTCAGGCATGGACACACGGAGAGGAAGAGATGTGCTGTGTTTAACTGTTGCCAAGGAAACACTCAGCTAAGGGACAGAGGAAGCGCTATGCAGCCGGACTCTGCACAGCTATTACACGCTAAACTTTCCGAAAAAAGAAAAAAATGTATTATAAGGAAAAGAGAAAAACGGATAAGACGAGTCTGTGATCCGAGACGCAAGTCTCACGGAGAAGCGCCTTGTTCCCGCGGTCCGGCTCCACGAGTCCCTTTTGAGACTTTCATAATTACTTTTCTGTGGGCTTCAATTTGGTCTCAAGCGAGATTCCAAGTGCTTAACTGGGAGGCTATGGGGGATGGAGGAGGGGCTTGGGAATGAGGGAGGGGCTTGGGGATGAGGGAGGGGCTTGGGACTTGGATGTTACTTCATGTTCGTCATGTAAGCACCAGTGTGTTAGTGACTTTATCACAGGATTGAGAAGCGTGTGTAGCAAAGAATGCAGAGGCTACACACACTTCACACACCCCCACAAGGCTACAGGTCTCCACAAACGCTGGCTGTCTTGAAGGAAGTTTGTAGGATATATGGGAAAATTCATTTAGTTTGTTAAATGGTTCATTGATTTAATTAATGTCTGAAGCCTGTCCTGTGCAGAGGAGATGCTGGGTAGTACTCACTCTAGAGGAGGTGCTGTCTATGTCCAACTGCTTTAACAAGAGAAAGCAGCAGATCACAGAGCAGCAGATCACAGAGCAGGAGATCACAGAACAGGAGATCACAGAACAGGAGATCGCAGAGCAGCAGATCACAGAGCAGGAGATCACAGAACAGGAGATCACAGAACAGGAGATCGCAGAGCAGCAGATCACAGAGCAGGAGATCACAGAGCAGCAGATCACAGAGCAGCAGATCACAAAGTAATCAGCTTGCAGAATCCACTGAAGCTTTACTGTTCTAATTTAACAGCTGCACAGTCGAAGATACAGGAAGCACAGACAGGACAGACACCTGCACACACCTGAGACAGACACACACCTGAGACAGACACACACCTGAGACATGCACACGTCTGAGACGTACACACGTCTGAGACGTACACACGTCTGAGACGTACATCAACTGCTGTCTTCTGGAGCTCTTGTGGTGATGTGAGATGGAAGATCTGAAGTAGGAATGTGACGTGTAAATCATCGTTTCCTGCACACTGTAGTGTAGTTTGCAGACACTTTTTCGGATCAGTTACCTGTTAAATGTGAAGTCTCACCTTACCCACACAAACAGAACTGGACTGCTGCTAATCTACAGTAAACAGTCTGAATCACCTGAAATGATGTATTATAGTTATATGATATAATTACATATTACAGTTGTATATTATAGTTATATGTTATAACTATATATTATATGGATCACATCCATCAAACAATGATTCTCACAAAAGCTTCATAAAAGTGTTTTTCTGATTTTATATTCTGCCTTCCCCCCCAACTCAAAACCCCCCCCCACACTCCCATGTTACCTATTGTTTCCACCTCTGCTCTTCCTGTGTTGACCTCGTCCCCCCCACTCTGTGCCCCCCCCACCCTGTGGCCCCCCCACCCTGTGGCCCCCCCGCCCTGTGGCCCCCCCGCCCTGCTCTGCTCCCTCCTGCCCCCTGCAGGCAGACGCACTAGTCTTACATCGTCTGGCTGGAGTTTGGAGTCTACGCCCTACGTGTATGTAAACGTGCTACACTGGTGACGCTCCCAGTGCGTCAGTGTGATGTTACACGTGTAAAGGTGGCAGATCTGCAGCTCCTTATGAACCAGGAAGAGGGTGGAGCCCATGACACGCGTCCCCAGCTGCAGGAGCTGAAAAGGCCTCGTCCACCTCAGCAGCACAGCCCCAAGAGCTGGAAATCAATATGGTCACCACGGAGAAGGTGAGGAGGGGAGGAGGTGAGGAGGGGAGGAGGTGAGGAGGAGGGGAGGTGAGGCGGGGAGGAGGTGAGGAGGTGAGGAGGGGAGGCGGGGAGGAGGTGAGGAGGGGAGGAGGTGAGGAGGGGAGGCGGAGAGGAGGTGAGGCGGGGAGGAGGTGAGGAGGTGAGGCGGGGAGGAGGTGAGGCGGGGAGGAGGGGAGGAGGTGAGGCGGGGGGGAGGAGGGGAGGAGGTGAGGGCGGGGAGGAGGGGAGGCGGGGAGGAGGTGAGGCGGTGAGGAGGAGGGGAGGTGAGGCGGGGAGGAGGTGAGGAGGAGGTGAGGCGGGGAGGAGGGGAGGCGGAGAGGAGGTGAGGCGGGGAGGAGGTGAGGAGGTGAGGCGGGGAGGAGGTGAGGCGGGGAGGAGGGGAGGAGGTGAGGCGGGGAGGAGGGGAGGAGGTGAGGCGGGGAGGAGGGGAGGCGGTGAGGCGGGGAGGAGGTGAGGAGGAGGGGAGGTGAGGCGGGGAGGAGGTGAGGAGGTGAGGAGGAGGGGAGGTGAGGCGGGGAGGAGGTGAGGAGGGGAGGCGGGGAGGAGGGGAGGCGGGGAGAAGGTGAGGAGGTGAGGAGGGGAGGCGGGGAGGAGGTGAGGAGGGGAGGAGGGGAGGCGGGGAGGAGGTGAGGAGGTGAGGAGGGGAGGAGGTGAGGAGGGGAGGAGGTGAGGAGGGGAGGCGGGGAGGAGGGGAGAAGGTGAGGAGGTGAGGAGGTGAGGAGGGGAGGAGGTGAGGAGGGGATCTGCTCGTGGAGCCCTGCAGGGACGCTGCTGCCTCACAGATATGAGCCCCATGCAGGAAGAGCTTAACGCTGGATCTCTACGCCATCTTACTGTACATGCATCCCTCTCACATTCCCACACAATGTTGCCTCTCCCTCTCTCCCCCTCTCTCTCCCTCTCTCTCCCTCCCTCTCCCTCCCTCTCTCTCCCTCTCCCTCCCTCTCTCTCTCTCTCTCCTCTCTCTCTCTCTCTCCCTCTCCCTCCCTCTCTCTCTCTCTCTCTCTCTCTCTCTCCCTCTCCCTCCCTCTCTCTCTCTCTCTCCCTCTCTCTCCCTCTCCCTCCCTCTCTCTCTCTCTCTCCCCTCTCTCTCCCTCCCTCTCCCTCCCTCCCTCTCCTCCCTCCCTCTCTCCCTCCCTCTCCCTCCCTCTCTCTCCTCTCTCCCTCCCTCTCTCTCCCTCTCTCCCTCTCTCTCCCCTCCCTCTCTCTCCTCTCTCTCTCCCTCCCTCCCCTCCCTCCCCCCCCCTCTCTCTCTCTCTCTCTCTCTCTCTCTCATTTCTCCTTCCCATATTTCCCTTGCAGGTTTGAGCTCTATACCAGGCTGGGCTAGAGGAAGGTAGGACCCACAAACAGGAGGAACAGGGAGGAAGGTGTGTGTGTGTATACAGTATGTGTGTGTGTGTGTGTGTGTGTGTGTGTGTGTGTGTGTGTATGCGTGTGTGTGTGTGTGAGTGTGTATGTGTATGTGGGTGTGTGCAGGTGTGACCCCGCCCCTTACACACACCGATGACACCCCTTACACACTGACCCCGCCCCCTACATACGGACCCCGCCCCCTACACACACTGACCCCGCCCCTTACATACCCTGACCCCGCCCCTGCATTTCCTCATATTGTGTTAAAATTGTTTCAAACTATGAAAGTGGCTCTGACAGTAAATATTGCTTTGTTAAATTTAAATATTTGAAAACTCTCTTATGAACTTTGTACAATAGTTTGGTTTTGCACTGACAGAATGTTTTGGTGTGTAGCATGTTTTCGCTCTAGTACTGCTATGTTTGTATGTTTGAAGGATTCCAGGGACGCCTCCCCACCAAACAGACACGTCTTGATTGTGCAGTGTCTCCTCACGAGGCGTTCTGTTCTCTCTGGGTTCAAGACTAAATGTCAGGAGAGAGCTGTGAATAAAAACTGCAGAAAAACTGCCAATCATGACATTTATGTCCGAAACTAACAGCCAATCATGATGTTTATTTCTGAGACCTAATTATATAATCAGGATTATATCGTTGTCACAGCAGTAATTAAAAAGGTCAAATTGCTAGTGCTGTGCGTGTGTAGTGTAGTCCTCAGTCTAGTGTCAGGATGGGTGCTGCAATATTCTGATGTGCAGTACTGTTCTCACATTAATCAAAGAATAAGGCAACAAAAAATCCTATTTAAATCGCTGTCTACATCTGTACAGATCTCTACAGTATTGGTTTATACGCCACATTTATAAATAAATAGATCTGTAATAAACAGTAAAGTGGGTGCAGTGATGAGTGACAATCACACACGGACTCAATCACAACGACTCAATCACACAGCAACCCGCACAGCTAATCTTCTTCAGCTAATGTGTGTGTGCTGTAGTGGCATTAGTGACGTGTCAGGCAGACGGGGAACTTCTGAGGCACGAGGAACAACGTTGCCACTGGCTTTGGTTACAGGAAGTCTAGACACTGTTTTGCCTGGTTACTTCAGCAGGGCCTCCCAAGCTTGTGGATCAACTGCTCAGTGCCTCAGTGCCTCAGTGCCTCAGTGCCTCAGTGCCTCAGTGCCTCAGTGCCTCAGTGCCTCGGTGCCTCAGTGCCTCAGTGCCTCAGTGCCTCGGTGCCTCAGTGCCTCAGTGCCTCAGTGCCTCGGTGCCTCAGTGCCTCAGTGCCTCGGTGCCTCGGTGCCTCAGTGCCTCGGTGCCTCAGTGCCTCGTTCTTCTGCGTGGGCTTGTGGCTAATCACACACGTCAGACCCTTGATAACCGATTAGAATCACACATGACAGTTATTAATGTTGCCTGTTCATGGTCTTTTAAAAAGAGATACCAAGAGGAAACCAAGAAAAAAAAGAGGAAACGAAGCTTGAGTGAAGGGAGAGACACGCCCCCCCTGCGAGACACGCCCCCCATGCGAGACACGCCCCCCATGCGAGACACGCCCCCCCCTTGCAAAACTGTATGTGGAGTTTCTAGGTCAAGTGAATAAACACCAGGACCGCCAGGTGTGCCTTCACACGCGCCACTGGAGAGACAGAGAAGAGAAAGTGTGGAGAAAGTTTCTCTCACATAGTTGTCGAGGAATCTGTTTCACGAAGGCAAAAAAAGTCTCCTGCAGAACGGAGAGTCAAGCTAAGAAAAAGCAGCGAACTGCTGACTTAGGAGATAAAAATGTCACTTTGTAATTGGCACATCAACAGGCTCGCTGACAAAGAGACGCAATGTCACTCCACTATTCTGGTCCACTTCTCCTCCTGTACGCTCCTCTAACTGGAGCTTCTCCTCCTGCACGCTCCTCTAACTGGAGCTTCTCCTCCTGCACGTACCTCTAACTGGAGCTTCTCCTCCTGCACGCTCCTCTAACTGGAGCTTCTCCTCCTGTACGCTCCTCTAACTGGAGCTTCTCCTCCTGTACGCTCCTCTAACTGGAGCTTCTCCTCCTGCACGCTCCTCTAACTGGAGCTTCTCCTCCTGCACGCTCCTCTAACTGGAGCTTCTCCTCCTGCACGCTCCTCTAACTGGAGCTTCTCCTCCACGCTCCTCTAACTGGAGCTTCTCCTGCACGCTCCTCTAACTGGAGCTTCTCCTCCTGCACGCTCCTCTAACTGGAGCTTCTCCTGCACGCTCCTCTAACTGGAGCTTCTCCTCCTGTACGCGCTCCTCTAACTGGAGCTTCTCCTCCTGCACGTACCTCTAACTGGAGCTTCTCCTCCTGCACGCTCCTCTAACTGGAGCTTCTCCTCCTGTACGCTCCTCTAACTGGAGCTTCTCCTCCTGCACGCTCCTCTAACTGGAGCTTCTCCTCCTGCACGCTCCTCTAACTGGAGCTTCTCCTCCCTGCTCCTCTAACTGGAGCTTCTCCTCCTGTACGCTCCTCTAACTGGAGCTTCTCCTCCTGCACGTACCTCTAACTGGAGCTTCTCCTCCTGTACGCTCCTCTAACTGGAGCTCTTCAGAATGACCCTACAGATTTTGAGAGCTTAAACGTCTCATCAGATCAATGTCATTTGCATTTAGCGTCCCATGTAATACACAGATATGTATGTGGGCTACTGAGTAGACCTCATTCAGTCCCATTAGCTGGAATGAATTCAGTTTCATGGAATTTCAATAGGGATCTCTGTCTCTCTCTCTGTCTCTCTCTCTGTCTCTCTCTCTCTCTCTATGTCTCTGTTTCTCTCTCTGTTTCTCTCTCTCTCTGTCTCTATCTCTGTCTCTCTCTCTCTCCCTCTCTCCCTCTGTCTCTCTCTCTCTCTCTCTCCCCACAAATGTTTTATACATGTATAACTAACAATCAGTCCCCACAGGCCAGCAGCATATAGAAGCTGTTTGTGTGGGCTCTGTGTGTTTGGAGCACTGCCCAACAGTCTCTGTACAGTGAAATGGTGAGTGTTTGGTTGGGGTGTGTGTGTTGGGGCGTGTGTGTGAGGTCAGGTGGACACGTGCTCACCACCTTTTGTTTGTCTTTGTTAGATACTCAGTGCGACATCTCCCCCCCACATCTACTCCCCACACCGATGGTGCTAATGAGGTGGACTTTTGATGGTTCCAGTCTTCAGGTGATGCCAACACTCCTCGTTCCCAAAAGCTTTGTGGTTCAGGCCAAAAGGGAGAAGTGTCAAATGCAGATAATGTGATGGGCGTGGCCTAAGCTGCTACTAGTGCCAGTCATGCCTGAGATAATGTGATGGGTGTGGCCTAAGCTGCTACTGGTGCCAGTCATGCCTGAGATAATTTGATGGGTGTGGCCTAAGCTGCTACTAGTGCCAGTCATGCCTGAGATAATGTGATGGGCGTGGCCTAAGCTGCTACTGGTGCCAGTCATGCCTGAGATAATGTGATGGGGGCTACTGGTGCCAGTCATGCCTGAGATAATGTGATGGGCACAACAACTGTATGCCAGTCATGCCTGAGATAATGTGATGGGCGTGGTGGCCAGTCATGCCTGAGATAATTTGATGGGCGTGGCCTGCTACTGGTGCCAGTCATGCCTGAGATAATGTGATGGGCGTGGCCTAAGATGCTACTGGTGCCAGTCATGCCTGAGATAATGTGATGGGCGTGGCCTAAGCTGCTACTGGTGCCAGTCATGCCTGAGATAATGTGATGGGCGTGGCCTAAGCTGCTACTGGTGCCAGTCATGCCTGAGATAATGTGATGGGCGTGGCCTAAGATGCTACTGGTGCCAGTCATGCCTGAGATAATGTGATGGGCGTGGCCTAAGCTGCTACTGGTGCCAGTCATGCCTGAGATAATGTGATGGGCGTGGCCTAAGCTGCTACTGGTGCCAGTCATGCCTGAGATAATGTGATGGGCGTGGCCTAAGCTGCTACTGGTGCCAGTCATGCCTGAGATAATGTGATGGGTGTGGCCTAAGCTGCTACTGGTGCCAGTCATGCCTGAGATAATGTGATGGGCGTGGCCTAAGCTGCTACTGGTGCCAGTCATGCCTGAGATAATGTGATGGGTGTGGCCTAAGCTGCTACTGGTGCCAGTCATGCCTGAGATAATGTGATGGGTGTGGCCTAAGCTGCTACTGGTGCCAGTCATGCCTGAGATAATGTGATGGGTGTGGCCTAAGCTGCTACTGGTGCCAGTCATGCCTGAGATAATGTGATGGGCACAACAACTGTAAAGTTCACAACGGCCTCAGACCCTGCTGATGAAGAATTAAACATGTAATTGAAAAATACCCCCCCCCCCCCCCCTTTAGGCCACAGTTGCTTGTTTCTGCGTATCCAGAAAACACATTTAGGCCCAGTCGTTTGGCACTGCTGGCTGAGCCATTCAAATAAGTGACATTAATAAAATCAGGCAGACTTTAAGCATGTCGTCCTGTACGGTGGTGCTGGGGAACATTGACACCAGCCTTAATGCAGTTAGTGCAGCGTAATGGACCTGCTGTCTCAGCTGGCAGACACACAGAAATGAATATTGTCTGATTTGCTCGCATAAGACACAGATAGCCACACTCCTCATTTCCTGTGTAGCCCATCGTATTGAGTCTATAAATAGACTGAAGGATGTGAGCTGTGAGGTCAGATACAGACGCGTCCGTCCGTCCCATCATGCACTGCTGCTCCACCAGCTCCACCAGCCTGTGTTTACATTGCAGCCCACATTTATATTAAGGCTGATAAGAGACCCAGGCTTGTCAGTGAATCTTTCTCTTTTCTGACATGTGACATGTGTGTGTGTGTGTGTGTGTGTGTGTGCGCGCCTCTTTTTCTCCTCTTTTTCTCTCTTTCTCTCTTTCTTGCACTCTTTCTCTCCTCTGCCCTTCTCCATCTGCACTGCACAGGACTGCAGTCGTCTACCCCGTAACCATTAACATTAGCATTAGCATTAGGATTAGGATTAGCATTAACATTAACATTAACCCAGTATTGGGAACTGTAACACGTATAGGAGTGTAAATCACATGACAGAAAAGCAGCCTAGCTGTAGAACGAGGGACTGGACACTGTAGCACACATGTAGCAACCTCCTACGAAAGCTCCTCCCACCAAGGCTCCGCCTACCAAAGCTTACGTTGCTGCCTTAGTTTTTACCAGCTGCCAAATGGGCGGAGTCAAAATCACATAAATCACAAAGGGGCGGGGACAAAATCACATAAATCAACATTCTGTCATTTAAGACCATCCTCAGACCCTGTGGAGCACAGCTGAAGAATTTTCTTTGGGGCTATCCCAGTGATCACTAGTGTGTGTGTGTGTGTGTGTGTGTGTGTGTGTGTATGTGTGCGCACAACAGCACCCTAGTGATCACTAGTGTGTGTGTGTGTGTGTGTGTGTGTGTGTGTGTGTATACCACAGCCCCCTAGTGATCACTAGTGTGTGTGTGTGTGTGTATATACCACAGCACACTAGTGATCACTAGTGTGTGTGTGTGTGTGTGTGTGTGTGTGTGTGTGTGTGTATACCACAGCCCCCTAGTGATCACTAGTGTGTGTGTGTGTGTATATACCACAGCACACTAGTGATCACTAGTGTGTGTGTGTGTGTGTGTGTATGTGTGTGTATATACCACAGCCCCCTAGTGATCACTAGTGTGTGTGTGTGTGTGTGTACCACAGCCCCCTAGTGATCACTAGTGTGTGTGTATGTGTGTGTGTGTGTGTGTGTACCACAGCCCCCTAGTGATCACTAGTGTGTGTGTTGTGTGTGTTCTCACTGTACAAATGGGTAAAGGAAAAATTTCAAATTGAAAATCACAATTGATAAATAAGGCACATTTACATGTATTTACATTCACTACTGAGTCACGTAGTGAACACTACTGAAATATGTAATCACAAGCTGATGTTACAGTTTGCCAAGTCTCACATAAACACTAAAGCTTCATACTCAAAGTTCTACTCCCATGTATAACTCTCATTGTATAAACAATTATCCTTCTTAAGTGTACTCTTAATTAAACAATACAAAAAATTTGTGGAATAAATGTGAATAATACATTTAATATATGATGGTGGAATATATGACTATATTTGAATATGAACAGACCACCAAAGAAATAACCAAAGTCCGTGATGGGATGAAAGGTGTTGTCACGGTGAGAAGGCAGGGTGGCCTTCTCACCGTGAAGGCCATGTTTCCTTTTGCTATACGCCTGAGCCTTTAAGTTATTTTGATTAAGAAAAATAAAAGAAATGTCTGAAACGCCTACGCCTACCGCTGCCTACCTCAACGCGTTACAGGTGTTCCTGATGTACATGTTGCAAATGTAATACTAAATATTATGCATAATGCATTCATTTATTCTTGTTCACACTCATGAATATTTATTAATTTATTCATTCTAACAGGGCATGGTATAATAAGATCACTGAGGGAAATCCTCTTAAACCTCCATATCACTGCTGGTCTATCACCAGAAGTCTTTCTGTCTTTTATGTTTGAGAGTTTAACAGGAACAGGACGTTTAGTGTTGGCGCTGTTGTTTCGTGTTTTTCTTTTTTACAATCATGTCGCTCTTTAGCTACATGTTAATCGTCTGTTTCGCTTTCGTGTGACGTAGCCGAGCCTGCAGCACCCACGGCTGTAATAAATGCTTCTCCTCTTTTTTTAACCTAAAGGCCAATTACTGTAATGGTGTGTCCAGCGACGGCGTGTGTCCACGTCCTGCAGGACGGCGTGTGTCCACGTCCTGCAGGACGGCGTGTTTCCACGTCCTGCAGCGCCGTAACACAGAGGCTATTCGGCAGTGTGTGGCAATTCATCAGACCTGCTCCTACAGTGACCTTCACACAGCCGAAAGGCTTTGGAACTCAGACGCAGGAAGACGATTCTGCCGAGTTTGCAGAGGGAACGCGGGGGGCGTTCAGGACAGTAATGTGAGCACAGCCTCCAGCTTCTGGCTTGTTTATTTGTTGCTTTTATTGATATTTTGATGGTACTTCCTCACAAGCGATATCAATAAGTTGTTGGCCTTGACCTCGAAAACCGGGCACGTTAGTCTACAGAAAATGACTTCTGAAAGGAATATAAAACGGAAAAATGTAAGAGTGTCGTTCCATAAGGAAAATAACTATCCATACAAAGCCACTTTGTCACATCACCAGGTGTTTTGCCATATAAGACACGCCGTGTAAATATAAACAAACTGCTGGACACAGATTCACCCCTGAAAGGAGCTGATATGGGGAGGAGGAAGAGGAGGAAGAGGAGGAAGAGGAGGAAGAGGAGGTAGGGGAGGTAGGGGAGGAAGAGGAGGAAGAGGAGGAAGAGGAGGTAGGGGAGGAAGAGGAGGAAGAGGAGGTAGGGGAAGAAGAGGAGGAAGAGGAGGTAGGGGAGGAAGAGGAGGAAGAGGAGGTAGGGGAGGAAGGGGAGGAAGAGGAGGAAGAGGAGGTAGGGGAGGAAGAGGAGGTAGGGGAGGAAGAGGAGGAAGAGGAGGTAGGGGAGGAAGAGGAGGAAGAGGAGGTAGGGGAGGTAGGGGAGGAAGTCAGAACCAGAAGGCAGTTGGGTTGGACTGTGTACACTTCCATGGGCTGCTCCAGCAACAACTAGGGCATTACCACGGCGAGGAGGCCCAGGGCCACGTCCTGCTCACCCGTGTGCTCCGTCTCTGCAGCTCCGCGCAGCACATCGGAGGTTTGGACCCTGGAGGGCCAGCCGGGCCGGGCCGGGCCGAGACTCTGCCTCCACCTGCTTTCCCCCCAGTGCTGTAATCTCTGGGGGGTTGTGACGGGAGAGGGAAGCTCTGGCTCCCACAACACGCCGTGACTCAGCATGTGCTCACGCTGCGTGTCGTCAGCGTGTTGCTATTCTCCGACACGCGGCTGCCTCAGAAGAAGCCAGAGGTGTCCGTCACGCTCCAGCTCCACCCTTCCCCAGCTGCTCCGCCCCCTCCCGAGGGCCTCTCTCTCCAGGGTGGGCAAAGGCACTGAGGACAGAAGCCTCTTCTTTACGGGCGGGCGGGTGTCCTGGCCCCTCCCCCCTGCACCACCGTGGGTCATTTGTTAATTGCTATTGCAACATTGGCCTTGCAACCTTGATTTTAGAAAAGGCTTCTATATGCAGATGAGCCCTCTAACAATTTATGTGTGTAAATCTGTGTGTGTGTGTGTGTTGTAAGCATCCTGATGGGTATCACACCCTCCTGATGAGAGCTGACATGTCACTGTACACAACACTAGCTGAAGTACATTATGCCTCTCCTGCAGCTGTAGTACCCACAGTGTTGCCCCATGCAGGGGCACCACAGGTCCACACCTCCCTCTTACCCTCATTTGCCCTTCAGACAGTGTGTGCTCATGGGAATTCATGCTGTAAAAATAAATAATAGCATTAAATAGATGAATAAGCAGGAGGGCGTGGCTCCCTCCCCTGCTGCCTGCACACCCTGCTGTTCCTGCTCCACCCTCCATGGCATTTCCCAGCATGCCCGGCTGCGGGAGGCTGCCGGCGGGATCTCAGGGGAGGACGAGAGAACCAAACACCTTCACAACTGCCCTTTTGTCTCTCTTAAAGTGAATCGGGCTTCAGCAGCGACTGGTGCAGTGTCCTGCAGCCGTGTGTCCCGCGTGTGTCCCGCGTGTTCTAGCTAAATGGGCATCTTTTACACGTTATGTATTGCACAGGCAGGGCAGGAAATGGCTGTGCTTCTGCGTATTTTTAGCGACTGCGATCTGCCTAAACAGAGACAGCTTTATTGGATGGACAGCCATGACATATTATGGCCTCCAGGTCATGCTCTTCCGGGAGCTCCAGCCCGCCCTGTACGGACCGACGCTGCAACTCCACCAGGCTAAATCAGGCACATGTGAAGATGGAATTCATGGAAGACGTGTTGCCTTGGACTCATTTACAGTAGTCCTCAGTCCCCTCACTACACTGTAATCAGTCCCCACGCTACACCGTGATCAGTCCCCACGCTACACTGTAATCAGTCCCCACGCTACACCGTGATCAGTCCCCACGCTACACCGTGATCAGTCCCCACGCTACACTGTGATCGGTCCCCACGCTACACCGTGATCGGTCCCCACACTACACCGCGATCGGTCCCCACGCTACACCGCGATCGGTCCCCACACTACACCGCGATCGGTCCCCACGCTACACTGTAATCCGTCCCCACGCTACACCGTGATCAGTCCCCACGCTACACCGTGATCGGTCCCCACGCTACACCGTGATCGGTCCCCACGCTACACCGTGATCGGTCCCCACGCTACACCGTGATCGGTCCCCACGCTACACCGCGATCGGTCCCCACACTACACCGTGATCGGTCCCCACGCTACACCGCGATCGGTCCCCACACTACACCGTGATCGGTCCCCACACTACACCGTGATCGGTCCCCACACTACACCGTGATCGGTCCCCACACTACACCGTGCTGCTGACTAATATGGGTCTAGAGTGGGCAGCAGGTCAAGCATTTAACACTCTCACAGTTGTTTCTTTTACTGGGAGGAAAGATTCACATGACCTGATCTGTGTGTGTGTGTGGGTGTGTGTATGTAATGAATGGCCTTAGTGGGTGTTGAACAGGGTATCAGGTGAGCTGTGTGTGAGAAACCAGATCGCGGTGAAGCCTGAGCCGACTGGTGGTGGCAACAGCACCGTCCTGGGTGCAGCTCCCTGTTAGCCACGCGTCATAAAAGCTGTTTACATGAGCGCCGCTCTGCTGGGAGGGCATCCTGCTGCACCCACGTCTCCACGCCGACGCACACGCACACGCACACGCACACGCACACGCGGCCCTGATGGGGATCGGAAAGGGAATTCCGGGCAGAGCAGGACGAGCTCCAGCTGCACCATTACCCGCGGCAACCAGCCGAGACCCTGACAGTCCTCTTACCTCCCCGTTTATCCTGTCTGAGTGAGGCGGAGTGAGGCGGAGTGAGGTGGAGTGAGGCGGAGTGAGGTGGAGTGAGGCGGAGTGAGGTAGAGTGAGGTAGAGTGAGGCGGAGTGAGGCGGAGTGAGGCGGAGTGAGGTGGAGTGAGGCGGAGTGAGGCGGAGTGAGGTGGAGTGAGGTGGAGTGAGGCGGAGTGAGGTGGAGTGAGGCAGAGTGAGGTGGAGTGAGGCGGAGTGAGGCGGAGTGAGGCGGAGTGACATAGAGTGAGGCAGCCTAACCCTCACCCCTCCCCCGACTCTCACAGCACTCTGCAGCGTCACACAAGTCATAACTTCACAAATCACCACAGCAGATGTGAGCTCAGCTATGCCTGGACCAGGGATTAAACCCTCGTTTACATCAGTAAGATTTATGGGGTGGAGGTTTATTACAGGAATTTGCATCAAGCCTGAATATTTTCTCTTTTTCAGGTAAACGTTTTATCTTAAGACAATTAGGGTTAGGGTAAACATTTCTGTAGTTTTGTTTATTTTTGTGTCTGGGCTTATGTAGCTGCCATGTCACTCTGTTACACCCCCTCACTCTCCTACCTAACACACCACTCCTCATACCCCCACACCTACACCCCTCACACCCCACCTAACACACCTACACCCCTCACACCCCACCTAACACACCTACACCCCTCACACCCCTGCCTAACACACCTACACCCCTCACACCCCTGCCTAACACACCTACACCCCTCACTCTCCTACCTAACACACCACTCCTCATACCCCCACACCTACACCCCTCACACCCCTGCCTAACACACCTACACCCCTCACACCCCTGCCTAACACACCTACACCCCTCACACCCCACCTAACACACCTACACCCCTCACACCCCTGCCTAACACACCTACACCCCTCACACCCCTGCCTAACACACCACTCCTCATACCCCCACACCTACACCCCTCACACCCCACCTAACACACCTACACCCTCTCACACCCCTACCTAACACACCTACACCCCTCACACCCCACCTAACACACCTACACCCCTCACACCCCACCTAACACACCTACACCCCTCACACCCCTACCTAACACACCTACACCCCTCACACCCCACCTAACACACCTACACCCCTCACACCCCTACCTAACACACCTACATCCCTCACACCCCACCTAACATACCTACACTCCTCACACTCCTACCTAACACACCACTCCTCATATCCCCACACCTACACCCCTCACACCCCTGCCTAACACACCTACACCCCTCACACCCCACCTAACACACCTACACCCCTCACACCCCTGCCTAACACACCTACACCCATCACACCCCACCTAACACACCTACACCCCTCACACCCCTGCCTAACACACCTACACCCATCACACCCCACCTAACACACCTACACCCCTCACACCCCTGCCTAACACACCTACACCCCTCACACCCCACCTAACACACCTACACCCCTCACACCCCTGCCTAACACACCTACACCCATCACACCCCACCTAACACACCTACACCCCTCACACCCCTGCCTAACACACCTACACCCCTCACACCCCTACCTAACACACCACTCCTCATACCCCCACACCTACACCCCTCACACCCCTGCCTAACACACCTACACCCCTCACACCCCACCTAACACACCTACACCCCTCACACCCCTGCCTAACACACCTACACCCATCACACCCCACCTAACACACCTACACCCCTCACACCCCTGCCTAACATACCTACACCCCTCACACCCCTACCTAACACACCTACACCCCTCACACCCCACCTAACACACCTACACTCCTCACACCCCACCTAACACACCTACACTCCTCACACTCCTACCTAACACACCTACACCCCTCACACTCCTACCTAACACACCTACACCCCTACCTAACACTACCTCATGTCCAACTCTACGTCACATAGGTCAGCTGCTTTATATCTGATGCTGTAAATGTGGTTAATTACACACTAAATACTGCACATTGTGAACTGTTCTATTTTCCCTTTCTCTCTCTCTCTTCCTCTCTTTCTCTTCCCTCTCTCTTTCTCTCTCTCTCTGTAGTTTCTCTTCGTTCTCTCAGACTGGAGTCATTTTTTTGCCTACTTCAGCCATGGGGGAGTTTGTATCTAGAACATTCCAGTTGGAATTGTAGAAGAGACTCTAGCTTAGACACTCTAGCTTTTTAACAGTCTCAGACCAAACAAAACATTCTCTCCCCCTTCTCTCTCCCTTGCAAAGACACACACACACACATTCTCCCTCCTTTTCTTTCTCACTCTATTTATCTCTTTCACACTGCATTTATATATCACTCTCGCCATACCCCAAATGTGTCTGAAACGTCTTGGCAAAAGAAAGTGAATGATACACAATTATTAGAGGAGACTACGGTGGCCATAGCAGGCCAAAGAGGTATGTAGGCTGCTCCTTAACCCTAACCCTAAACCCTAACCCTAACCCTAAACCCTAACCCTAATGCTAAACCCTAAACCTAATGCTAAACCCTAACCCCAACACTAAACCCTAACCCTAAACCCTAACCCAATGCTAAACCCTAACCCTAAGACTAAACCCTAACCCAATGCTAAACCCTAACCCTAAGACTAAACCCTAACCCAATGCTAAACACTAAACCTAACACTAAACCCTAACCCTAACCCAACCCTAAGACTAAACCCTAACCCAATGCTAAACCCTAAACCTAACACTAAACCCTAACCCTAATGCTAAACCCTAACCCTAATGCTAAACCCTAACCCTAACACTAAACCCTAACCCTAATGCTAATGCTAAACCCTAACCCCAACACTAAACCCTAACCCTAACACTAAACCCTAACCCTAATGCTAAACCCTAAACCTAATGCTAAACCCTAACCCCAACACTAAACCCTAACCCTAACACTAAACCCTAACCCTAATGCTAAACCCTAACCCCAACACTAAACCCTAACCCTAACACTAAACCCTAACCCTAATGCTAAACCCTAAACCTAATGCTAAACCCTAACCCCAACACTAAACCCTAACCCTAACCCTAAACCCTAACCCTAATGCTAAACCCTAACCCAATGCTAAACCCTAACCCCAACACTAAACCCTAACCCTAACCCTAACCCTAATGCTAAACCCTAACCCTAAGACTAAACCCTAACCCAATGCTAAACCCTAAACCTAACACTAAACCCTAACCCTAAGGCTAAACCCTAACCCTAAGACTAAACCCTAACCCAACCCTAAGACTAAACCCTAACACCAGCTCAGGACAACACGCAGCTGCTCAGGAAGCTCCCCCAACACGCTGCTGTTGCACCTGCTCCTCACCAAGAGCTCATCACAGTGCCACCAGAACGCCCAGCCACGGGGCCATGGCCACCAGGCCCAGCTCACACCTGTCCCCTGCAAAGGCTTCTGGGGCAGCGCAGGCCTGTTATTCCAGCCCCTGCCTGCTGTGTTCTCACGCCACTGACATTCTCACTCTGTTCTCTACCTCCACTTCCTCTCCGGAGGCTTTGGGCTCTTCTGTGGACTCACGAACCTGATATTGTGTCGTTTCTGTGAAGAGGCACCTGACACCTGCGTCTGTTCACCTTCTGGGTCAGTGTGTTGTTGGCGCTCTCATGGGGCAGCACTGATTTATACCCTTTATGTCTTAAAGCCCCGTTATGAAGGTGTGTGTGTGTTTGGGGTTTTGTTATTTTTTTATCACTCAAATGATGAGTAACGTGTGTTGCTTTAAGATGATCCTGATAGCTGGGTGTGGGTGTGGGTGTGGGTGTGGGGGTGGTGGTGTATATGTGTGGGGTGTGTGTGGGGTATGTTTCTGGGTCACATCTGACACCATGGCATTGGCTATTTGGAGAGATTTGTCAGGCGTATACAAACCTGAGGTAGCTGTGTGTGCATTTGTGTTTGTGTGTGTGTGTACGTGTTTGAGTGTGTGTGTGCATGTGTGTTTGTGTGTGTAGTGATGTAAACTGAACTTGGAAAGTTTGCTGAGTTTCCTCCTCCACTTCATTCAGACCGGTCCTGACCTACTTTGTCAACAACCCATGTGGAACAATTAACATTTTTTTTCCAAGTGCTTCATTAATAGCCGTCACCATCTCCAGCAGCGTGGGTGAGTCTGCACGGCCTCCTCAGCGCAAAGCTACAGACGAACCGAAATCGCCTTTAGCGAGGAAAAAGAAAATGCTTTTTTACTTGAAGACTCCAATTAACAGTGAAGGATCAAGGCTGTGTGTGTGCATGTGCATGTGTGCGTTTGTGCAAGCGTGTGTGTGTGTGTGTGTGTGTGTGTGCATCCAGGAGCATCCAGCTGTAGGAAGTAAGATCACGAGAGTGAAGCTTCCTCACACAAGTGCGCCTCACACACATCTACACCCTGCGTCCGGAAAAACACCTTCTGTGTCGACGTTTTAGAGTTGACTAGCTGCTTGATATGAGGTCTCAGCTTAATCCTGCCAGGGGCTGATAATAAGGCACACGCTGCCTCGTGGGCAGAACGACATACACATGCTAACTGTTACGCTTCTGCAGTGCTCTCTGTTGCTTTTTCTCCTTCTCTTTCTCTCTCTCTCTCTCCCTCACCCCATCCCATCCCTTCTTCAGCACATCCCTGAGAAACTGCTGTAATGTCCCCAATCCTGAAGGTGCCCACCCTGACGTGCCGGTGGCACGGGCGCATTAAATTGGTGCAGCATCATGCAGCCTCGTGGTTCTGCTAATGCAGAGGTGAACTCTCCTGTGCTGGAGACAGACAGGGTGGTGGAGGGAAAGACGCATTTTCCTTCTATCTAGCAGAAATCTCCACGGTCTCTGTAGGTGAGAACGAAGAGAAAATGGCAAAATCAAACTTTTGCAGAGAACTTTTCTGCTAACGAACGGTGGGGCGGCGTCCAGCCAGAGATTCTCCTTCTGCCTATCAGAAATCTGGCACAGGGAAGGAGTTCAAATGAGGACAGGCGTTCTGAGCCCAGATTCCCTAGCGTGCAGGAACTACACTTTTATTAGTGTGCCAACCCAGTGCTGTCTTTGTGTGAGTGTGTGAGTGTGTGTGTCTGCACACATGCGCACTTCACCCAAAAGAGAATGTGACACTGCACCATTGTTAGTTGGAGGGCAGTAATTTAAGTCGAGAGCAATTTTTCACGGCCTCAGTTGATTTACTTTTCAGGCAAAACAGGAGAACTCAGTGTGTCCTGGTGTATCACACCAGTGTGTCCTGCTGTATCACACCAGTCTGTCCTGCTGTATCACACCAGTCTGTCCTGTTGTATCACACCAGTCTGTCCTGGTGTATCACACCAGTGTGCCCTGGTGTATCACATCAGTCTGTCCTGCTGTATCACACCAGTCTGTCCTGGTGTATCACACCAGTGTGCCCTGGTGTATCACATCAGTCTGTCCTGTTGTATCACACCAGTCTGTCCTGGTGTATCACACCAGTGTGCCCCTGGTGTATCACATCAGTCTGTCCTGCTGTATCACACCAGTCTGTCCTGGTTAGTTGGAAAGTTTTGAAGAGTTTAGTAGCTGAAACTTTTCCTCCGTCTCTGCTAGTCCTCGGCTAGTTTTTCTGGATTGATGAGTTTAATCTGAACTTCAGATGATCGTGTAAGGAAGTGGCTGAATATGAAGCTTTTTCAGAACATTACTGCCGTATTCCAGAGGAACTTACTTAAAAAAAATATTTGCAATATGAGAACCACATAATGCTGTCAAAGGTACAAGCGTATCTCATTCTGAAATCTCTTCCTTTTACCAAGTCTAAATCTACTTATTAAAAAGCTGCCATAGGAACTCACTGGGGCAAGAAAAAAGCAGGTGTGTGTGTGTTTTGTGCTGGGGGGTCAACTTTGCCCTCTCTGGGTGTGTTTGTGTGTGCTAGGGGGTCACCTCGTTGCCCTGTCTAGGTGTGTGTGTGTGTGTGTGTGTGCGTGCGTGCGTGCGTGCGCGTGTGTGTGTGTGTGTGTGTGTGTGTGTGTGTGTGTGTGTGTGTGTGTGTGTGTGTGTGTGTGTGTGTGTGTGCTCACCTCTGCCCTGTCTCCTATTCTGAGTCAACTGCTGCATGGATCTGTCTGTAGTCATCATGTACCAGGGAAGCTTTTGCACAGTCAGTCTTTAATTGGATATTACCATCCTGCTGTGTCTGAATTAATGAAATCAGTGCCGTCCATTAATTTTGTGAAAGAACATACAATTAGGAGCTCGTTAGTGCTCACACAGGGCTGTGTCCTTTCCCCGGTGTGAGGGGGCTGAAGGCCTGAGTCCTGCTCCAGAGCCCTGCTCCTGGGGACACAGAGCTCTGGAGACACAGCACACTGGAGAACCCTACACACTGGGGACACAGCGCACTGTAGTCACTGCACACTGGGGACACAGCGCACTGGGGACACAGCACACTGTAGACACAGCACACTGGGGACACAGCACACTGGAGACACAGCACACTGGGGACACAGCACACTGGAGACACAGCACACTGGGGACACAGCACACTGGAGACAGCACACTGAGAACACAGTGCTCTGGAGACACAGCACACTGGAGAACCCCACACTCTGGGGACACAGTGCTCTGGGGACACAGCACACTGGGGACACAGTGCTCTGGAGACACAGCACACTGGAGAACCCCACACTCTGGGGACACAGCACATTGGGGACACAGTGCTCTGGGGACACAGCACACTGGGGACACAGTGCTCTGGAGACACAGCACACTGGAGACAGCGTACTGGAGACACAGCGCACTGGAGACACAGCACACTGGGAACACAGCTCTGAGTGCATCAGGACTGAGAACACAGCTCCGAGCCCGGGTGCAGTATGCTGATTTAGGTGCCATCGCAACTGCAGCTGTGTACTGAAGACTATAAATATGCATTAGATATGGATTTACACATGACTGCAGCTAAGGAATGGATGGAGACTATATATAGTATATATATTTTTACACTGCTGAGACTGTGGTATGCTGTAGACTATAGGAACAGATTTATAAAGTTCTGGAGATATGGTATATTCAAGAATATTATTTTTATATGGATGTCCACATTACTGTAGCTGCAATAAATTGAACAGAGACAGATCTGTACATTCTGGAAATTGGGTATTTTAAGAATATTAATATGTATGTACTCATTGTAATTATGCTATAACTATGTATCACAGTGATCAGAGAGCTGTTCCTTTACAAAAACTCATTTTTCAGATCTGCTATCAGCTGTAAAGCCTCACAGTGAACTACAATACGCTCACAGTGAACTACAAGACGCTCACAGTGAACTACAATACGCTCACAGTGAACTACAATACGCTCATAGTGAACTACAATACGTTCACAGTGAACTACAATACGCTCATAGTGAACTACAATACGCTCACAGTGAACTACAATACGCTCACAGTGAACTACAATACGCTCACAGTGAACTACAATACGCTCATAGTGAACTACAATACGTTCACAGTGAACTACAATACGCTCACAGTGAACTACAATACGCTCACAGTGAACTTCAATACGCTCACAGTGAACTACAATACGCTCACAGTGAACTACAATACGCTCATTGTGAACTACAATACGCTCACAGTGAACTTCAATACGCTCATAGTGAACTACAATACGCTCACAGTGAACTACAATACGCTCACATTGAACTACAATACGCTCACAGTGAACTTCAATACGCTCATAGTGAACTACAATACGCTCATAGTGAACTACAATACGCTCACAGTGAACTACAATACGCTCATAGTGAACTACAATACGCTCATAGTGAACTACAATACGCTCACAGTGAACTACAATACGCTCATAGTGAACTACAATACGCTCATAGTGAAGTACAATACGCTCACAGTGAACTACAATACGCTCACAGTGAACTACAATACGCTCACAGTGAACTAGAATACGCTCACAGTGAACTAGAATACGCTCACAGTGAACTACAATACGCTCACAGTGAACTACAATACGCTCATAGTGAACTACAATACGTTCACAGTGAACTACAATACGCTCACAGTGAACTTCAATACGCTCACAGTGAACTACAATACGCTCACAGTGAACTACAATACGCTCACAGTGAACTACAATACGCTCATTGTGAACTACAATACGCTCACAGTGAACTTCAATACGCTCATAGTGAACTACAATACGCTCACAGTGAACTACAATACGCTCACATTGAACTACAATACGCTCACAGTGAACTTCAATACGCTCATAGTGAACTACAATACGCTCATAGTGAACTACAATACGCTCACAGTGAACTACAATACGCTCATAGTGAACTACAATATGCTCATAGTGAACTACAATACGCTCACAGTGAACTACAATACGCTCATAGTGAACTACAATACGCTCATAGTGAACTACAATACGCTCACAGTGAACTACAATACGCTCACAGTGAACTACAATACGCTCACAGTGAACTAGAATACGCTCACAGTGAACTAGAATATGCTCACAGTGAACTACAATACGCTCACAGTGAACTACAATACGCTCACAGTGAACTACAATACGCTCACAGTGAACTACAATACGCTCACAGTGAACTACAATACGCTCACAGTGAACTACAATACGCTCACAGTGAACTACAATACGCTCACAGTGAACTACAATACGCTCACAGTGAACTACAATACGCTCATAGTGAACTACAATACGCTCACAGTGAACTACAATACGCTCACAGTGAACTACAATACGCTCACAGTGAACTACAATTGGTCATACAGCAGAATCATGCGCTTGTGATTTGAGCTGAACCAGTATAGTGAGAAGAGAGCTTCAGCAACTACTTTGATCCCATAATAACACACTGAGGTTGAAAGAAGAATATGGAATCATCACACTTCTGAAAGAATCTGCAATAATCACACTTGTTCAATGCATAATTCACATGTGCAAACTCTATCCACATCGTTTTCCATCTTTCTTTCTTCTGGGGAAACTGTGACCACATTTACAATCACTACTCCTAATGATCTTCCACTTCTTCTAATGTCTCCATCCCCTGCTAGCCAGGCAAGGCAAAGAAAAGCCAGAGAATTCTGAGATTTCCAGAGAATTCTGAGATTTCCAGAACATTCTCAGATTTCCATCCTCTTCACCGCCACTGTTTATGAGACTCTGCTTACACAGAGAGCAAAACCACCCTAACCTGGGCTTCTGAAATGTGTTTTCTTCCAGCAGTAACACTCTGAAGGCTACAATGTGGCTGTGCAGTACGGGGTAAACCATTTTCCTGGACAAAAGTTGGTTTTCCACTGCCAACCACAGATGACCCTGAAGCATACATACATGTGCTGCACACCTGTCGTGTCACATCTGTCTGTTACACACCTGTCATGTCACACATCTGTCTGTTACACACCTGTCATGTCACACATCTGTCTTCTACACACCACACTGGAACTTTGTGGTCATTTATATTTTAATTTTATATATTTCCAAGAAAAAATGCTTTTTGCTTTTGCAGCAGTGAATGAAAATCTCTCTCTCTCTCTCCCTCTTCGTCTTTCTCTCTCTCTCCCTCTCCCTGCCTCCCTCCCTCTCTCTCTCTCCCCCTCCCTCCCTCCCTCCCCCCCTCTCTCCCTCTCTCCGTCTTTCTCTGTCTCCCTCTCTCTCCCTCCCTCTCTCTCTCTCCCTCCCTCTTTCTGTCTCTCTCTCTCTTGCTCTGTTTATTTTTTCTGGAGCTGTTACATAACATGTGACTGATTCAATAATGGTGGGTGTGTGATGCAGATATCAAAGATCTCTGAGAGTAACAAAAGGCTCCTGTAATACATCTAGTGGCCACTGAAGGGGGAGTGTCAGGGGGAGACCGGCGGAGAGGCGAACCACCGCAATAAGAGAATCTGAGAACAAGAAAGACGGGTGGGGTGTTCTGAAAGAAAACACAAATTCATGAAAGAGAGATAGAAAAAGAGATAGAGACAGAGAGCTAGAGAGAGATAGAGACAGAGAGGGAGAGAGAGCTAGAGACAGAGAGGGAGAGAGTCTGTTTGTGTAGTGCTGAAGCCAACATGGCAGAGGGCCACTCCACCTCACACTGTCATGCAGTGTGACATTCGGGCTCAGCTGCTTCTCGTTGGGCGGAGGGTGTGTGTGATCCACGGGCATCGCGCTCACTCTCACCACATGGGCCTTCCAGGTGACCCCATACGTCCATCAGGTTCCCTGACCCTTAAAGGCCCAGACAGGGCTGAACGGTTGCCATGGTTGCCCCAGGACTCACCCCGAGTGTGACGGTGGAAGCAGCTTTAGTGGCCAGAGACGTCTGCAGCGTTGTGTTGTGAAGGCCCTGGTACTGGTCCTAGATGGGCATGTATCACTGGCTTAGGATCAGCCAGAGCGGCCTGATCCCTGATCTTAGTCACTAAAATAACAGTTGTGATGCTGATCTCAGAGCAGCATGAACACGACCAGCACTTTCAGGAATGCTTTGTACTCTGCGATGGTCTCGCTCTCTGACTGCTCTCTGACTTACTCTTGTCTACAGTGTTGCGGTTATCGACTTGAAGTCAGCAAAGTTTTTCAACCATAAAGGCAAAAACAATTAAATCATTATGTGCTATACTCAGATACTAATTATTGTTACTGCTAAGACCTTGAGGATAAGTCAAATAGATTTATTTTAATCACGAGGCAGCAATATTTAACCCTCAAGGCAAACGAGGCTAAATTTGATTAGGAAGAAGAGGTCAAGTAAGGTCATACAGTTAAGAGGCCTTCATTTACATGGCTCCCTCCCCTTCATTTACATGGCTCCCTCCCCTTCATTTACATGACTCCCTCCCCTTCATTTACATAGCTCCCTCCCCTTCATTTACATGACTCCCTCCCCTTCATTTACATGGCTCCCTCCCCTTCATTTACATGACTCCCTCCCCTTAAGACGGACAGACAAACCCGTTTGCGGTCTTTGCCACTTAAAGAGCATCGGCACGGCTATGTAAATTATAAATTATGACTGTAAATTATGAATTATGAATGTAAATTATGAATGTGGATCATTGGCGGCGTCGATCCTTGAGCTGCTACTGCGGTTATCTGCTGCAGTTCCAGCGTCAAGCCTGTATCGTCACACTCGAATAAAACGGACTTAAAATAGGATCACTTTAAATAGGATTCCTTTATGTAAAGCGGCCATTTAAACGACGAACAAGAACAGAGTAGCAGTTATGCCTAAAATTAGCGTGAATGTGTTTACTTCAGATACAACTAGACGTTTTGTCTTGACTTAACGCCTTCCAAAGTACTTTTGGTGTAGTCGCATAAGTTATTAGCCTACTTTATAGCATCTTCTGTGCGGTAGGTGTGATTAGGCGAGCTGTGGCCAGCGCTCCTCTACGCCAGCGTCTTTAAGAGCTCACAGGATCCAGAACAGTCGCATCGCAACTGCTCTTCCAAAATAGCACCAAAGAGAAAGACACTCCAGAAGACACCTAATCAGCCAGGCTTGGTGTGGCTGGGCGGTGAACCCCACAGCCAGAAATGCAAACGGTCTGATTGCAAATTTCTATCACAGGTGCCGTAACCACGTCATTCCATTTCTATGGATTTCACCAGAACCTTGTAACACCTGGAAACGTTGGGCCAGCTGGTAAAAATGCTACTTTTGCTATTACAGTGATTGACATCTGCGCTAGCCAATGAAAGTCTTCATTGGTAGGTCTTGCACACAGAAGACAGAAAATGTGATGAAACGCTTCAGACACTCAGCAGGCTAGTTGGCAGGAGACCAACACCACCAAATAGACCTTTGGGCATGTGTGTATCTCAGAAGACCAGCGCTGTTCTGAGGTTAGTTTTGAGAAGCTTTCCTGGAGGACAACATAGCTTCACTCTCTGCGTGTTCAAGTGGCAGCTGATCACAGATGAGTTCAGGTATGTCACAGCGGAGATGCCACTAGCGTCCTCGCCGTGGTCTCGCAGGAACGGAGGCAAATGGGCCTTTTTTTCATCTTGACTTCCTGCGGCCCGTAAAACACAACGCGACCCGGAAATGAATCTGCTGCCTTCCCGTTTACCACTTCAACACTGAGTAGATATCGTGTGGGGTCAACTCACTGCGCACAATAGCGCCCCTGTGGCGGCCTCGTCCATGTACAGTCTTCTTATCTTTTGATTCCATGTAAACAAAGCACTGAACTTCCCTGTGCTCTAACGTTACATAACCACTTCACAGAATATCCCCGCGGTGACCCAGATCCAGGATTCTTATTGGCCAAACTGCTCTGTTTTATTTTCCTGGATGCCAGAAGCAGCATTAACCGGTGAGATTCTGGCTGGACAGCTGTGCCAAGAGGCAGTATTCAGCTTCTACAGGAGATCAGTTCAACACATGTACCATCTGTCTCTCTCTCTCTGTCTCTCTCTCTGTCTCTCTCTCTGTCTCTCTCTCTGTCTCTCACACCCCCCTCCACTTCCGATCTCGCCTCTTTTGTTTGTTGTTGTTTGGCCAGTCCACCTTGACTGTTTACATTATTGCCACCGTATAGCAGGAAAACCGTGTGATCTGTTGTTAATTATTTATGCTGCAGCTACAAAATATAGGGGGCACATAACCGTGTTAGTAAGGACACATGCACAGCAGGGGCTTCTGGGGTTTCTTGTGAAACCTCCTGATAACAGCTCAGTAAATGCACATACGCATGGCCGATAAGAGCAAAACTTTGACTCCCTGATCACAGTAGAGGTCAGAGATATTTACAGCCCCTTTGTATAATCATTAGATTACAAAGTATTTAATTCCATAAGTCAAACTAATGTGCATCACACATCAATAAGTTAAAAGCTTGTGCATTAGGCCCTGTAGTGTAACACACTGGGGCATTACCCACACACTGGGGCATTACCCACACACTGGGGCATTACACACACACTAGGGCATTAGCCACACACTAGGGCACTACCCACACACTGGGGCACTACACACACACTAGGGCATTACCCACACACTAGGGCACTACCCACACACTGGGGTACTACCCACACACTGGGGCATTACCCACACACTGGGGCACTACACACACACTAGGGCACTACCCACACACTGGGGTACTACCCACACACTGGGGCATTACCCACACACTGGGGCACTACCCACACACTGGGGCATTACCCACACACTGGGGCACTACCCACACACTGGGGTACTACCCACACACTGGGGCATTACCCACACACTGGGGCACTACACACACACTAGGGCATTTCCCACACACTAGGGCACTACCCACACACTGGGGTACTACCCACACACTGGGGCATTACCCACACACTGGGGCACTACCCACACACTGGGGCACTACACACACACTGAGGCACTACCCACACACTGGGGCACTACACACACACTGGGGCACTACCCACACACTGGGGCTCTACCTACAGTCCGCTTCTAAACTTCTAAACTTATCTGTTTTTTTCTGTACAACATAAATGGCAGACTTGCTTTTCATTTTCTTACGTACTTTCAGTGAAATTCTAAGTAAGAAAACTAAAATTTTCATTCAAAGTACATATTCATAATATAAGCATAGAAACTCCAGTCACCTCACATACAAAAACTAATACCTGAAAAATGATTATGTGACCAACAAAATCTCTCTCTCTCTCTCTCTCTTTCTCTCTGTCTCTCTCTGTCTCTCTCTGTCTCTCTCTCTCTCTCGCAGGAAAACAAAAAATCAAAAGCATATCTGCATTGCCTGCTTCTTACCTTGCCATGGTGTCTGGGATGCAGCCAGGTCCTGGGAAGCCGTCGCCGCGGGCGGACAGGGTGCTCTGGGACAAGCCCGCACGTGTTTTCCACGTCTCCATTAGCGCCGTAACTGGAGAAATTAGATTCAACAAGGGGTTCGTCTGGTCGCGCACATCGTGCCGTGAAAACGACATTGTTCCTTGTGCTCCAATCTGGTAATGAAATGAATGTCCTCCTGAATTAACACCGACAATAGCCGACGTGGGCATGTTATTATTCTCTGGGTAATAGCTGCCATCGTTGGTCTCCTGTTTAATCCCCTTGGGCAGGTCATTGTTAGCAAAGACACCAGGCTCGTAATTGCCATTAAGAGAAGATACAGGAGGTCCCAGGATCCCTGAGAGGCTGTATTCATCGATATTATCCCTCAAAGACAAGTATGTGGTCTCTGTGGCGGGAAATAGTCCCGCGGGGTGTTGTGGGTCACTGTGGTGGATGTTCATGCAGGCCCCGTCCCTGCCAGGCTCAGTCTTAATGTGAGACGTGAAGGGTGAATGTGGGACGTTGCTGTCCCCACCACCCAGACACATGCTGCGGTAGTTGGTGTCTGGCTCGTTCTTGATGTACTTGACCATCCCCAGTGAGTCCAGGCCGACGTTGAACATCTCCCCATCCACAGACTCCACTTTGGGAAACTCGAAGCCTTTGAAGTCGTGGACCTCGGGGCTGTGGATGTCATTCTGCACCAGGCCCAGTCCGCTGGGAGGGCTGGACACGGAGAAGCTTCTGGACGGGTTCCTGGGACTGGATGTGGCCATGGAGACGGCGGTGAGTGGGCTGGAGACGGAGGATCTGGCATTGGCGCTGCAGGATGGAGGTGTCCTCACGCTTCCCATGCTGTGGGGGCTGGACATGGGGGACTTCATCACGTTGAGGGGGCTGGTGAGGGGTGGGGAGCCCACCGCGCTCGACTCCACCGGGCTGCAGGTGCTGGAGTTGGGCCGCTGACCCACACCCAAGCCGGGACCAACCGGGCCCAGGCTGGCCGGGCTGGCTACGGAAGGACAACCGGCACCAAAATAGGTGGGACTAGTGGTGGAAGTCACCATGTTGTTTCCAGTCGGGCTGGAGATGCTGTTGGAGTTTTCGGCAGGGCTGGAGAGAGCAGTAGCCAGGGCGGAGGGAGTAGGGGCGGCGCCTACCACACACTCCCCGGCGCTGCCGTTTGGCAGCTGAGACAGGCTGGGGAACGTGGGGGGGGGTTTCATGCTGGGGGTCCCCACAGTCCCTGCCTGACTGTCCTCAAGCGCTCTGCCACACAGAGGGTACAACTTCCCTGGGCTGCTCTGTCCTGCAGGGAAACCCTGTTGGCCAAAGGCGAACTCAGCCTCCCGGGCCGCGTTCATATACAAGCCCATGGACTCGGCCACAGTTTTGGCCAGTTCTTTGGAGTCTGGTTCTGGCCTGCGGCTGTGCAGTGGGCCAGTAAACATGGGGAAGCCCAGCGGCTGGTGTGGGCTGAGCCGGACCTGTGGTACCGCTGCCTCCGCCTTCTTTCCGATGTTCTCCTTAAAGGCGGCTGGTGGGTCACTGGGCAGCACGCCGGGGTTCACGACCTCCATGGGGACCTCGCTGCTCAGGAGACCTCCCTCCGGCACCGTCGTGCCGCGCTGATCCAGGGACACCTGTGCCCATCTGCCTTCTGTGTCTGCACCTTCGAAAAAGCTTTGGTATCTTTTGGCCTCCATGCCTGGATCATTTGATAAACCTGATATATGTGAAGAAAAAGTCATGAGTAAGAATGACATCTTTTATTAAATCATTTAAATCAGAGATACATTAAATTATTATTTTTTAAATACATTTAGCACCTCACAGCTATCTAAGGATAACAAATGCCAAATTAAATGCAAATATCATCAGTGACTGTACCAGAAGGTGTGTTTTGTTTAAATCCTTAAACACTGCTGCGAGTTTATCACAAATAAAGCACACAGTCCTGTGTAAAGGGGTTTAGGGTTAGGGTTTAGAGTTAGGGTTTAGGTTTAGGGTTTAGGGTTAGGGTTTAGTGTTAGGGTTTAGGGTTAGGGTTTAGTGTTAGGGTTTAGGGTTAGGGTTAGGGTCTCTAAATAAATGTGCATGAAAGCTGATGATGCCTTACAAATTCTATTCTTCGACAAATTGTACTGCACAGTTAATGCAGTTTTAAATAACGTTAAATTGGTATTGGTAAGGATATACTAAAGTTTCTCTTACAAAGATTAAACTTCCAAAATGTTACTTGCATTCAGATGAAAAAAAGTATTTACATTGTATTTACTTTAATCAAACATCCACTTAAACTTGCAATTTGACCAAACCTTTACATAGAACTGTACTTGTATTTTGCATATTTATAAGTTATGTCTTATAACATCGTGACGCTTGAACTGCATGTGTACCGCTAACTTTGAAGCACTTAAAAAAAAAACTAAATTTGCAAGCGTTCACAGTAAATATAAATATATATATATATATATATATATATATATATATATATATATATATATATATATAGTAAATATAAATATATATAAGTGCCAGCAGATGCAAACCCAACACTTTTATTAGTTTGACGCTCGTTGACCGCCCAGAAACGTCAGCGGCGGACAACAACAATCACGACCCGACACGCTCGCGGGGGAGGGGCGCGAGGCTGCATGCGCCCGCTTCACACACTGGAGCCTTAAAGCTGAATAGATTTGTGGCGACTCTTTGTCGATATAGACTTATATTATGTGTGGGACAAGATACGTATCAATTTAAACAAATGTACAAGCCTAAAACGTTGTATGCAATGATAACGCACACAGATCATGTCTACAGAACAGTCTAACTCCCTCATGCGAAACAGTTCGTCCATGCCAAGTTAAGGTCACTGTTGAGTTCGTTTTAACGCAACGCATTTATTAGCTTACTGTAAATAACAACGTCGACGGGACAATGCGACTTTAAACACATGACGTAGTTTTGTGCACATTTTTTTTACGATTGAGACTTCTTGCAAGCGACCATTGGACAGAAGCAGACACACTGTCGCCAGAACTTTGTCACCCCACTCACGGATTGGTCCGGTCGCTCTGTCATTCTACATATTCATTAGGCTCGCAGCCACAACACTGCTGCGACACTGCTGAAAAATGGAATAACCAAGTTTAAGCCGTAAAATACGCCACATAAAACTTTTCTTGAAATAACATAGCGTTGTGTGTGTCAGCGGTCTACGGCGTGCTTACATCCCAGTGTTGTGACAGTGACGCAGTTATTTATATCACAAACGCCTTTCACTCAGATTCGTAACATCGACACGATAACACGAAATATAATTTTTTAAAGATCATCAAACAAACATATAGCAGGTTTGTGCGGGATTTAAGCTCCAAAACACAGCAGAATACTCGGAATGGTGCCCATTGTTAGCGCTCCCTAATCGTCCGCAACCTTGAAATCCTCTGTTATTTATAGCGCCCTGATTGTGAGATGAAAGTAACGCACTCAACTTTAAGTTTCATGAAGCAACACGGGGTAAGAATGTGCACGGCGTCGCTGCAAAATTAAGCGCTGTCATCGCATGAAAGTTACACCGCGGATCCGGTGAAGGAGGGTCGCAGTTAACCGTGTGAAGAGCCCGTGGGTCAACCGACCGCGTTTCCCACGAAGGATAAATCTCCGTAGAACTTGGAACGAACGTCTAATTTAATTGAACTGTACAGGCGGGAGACGCAGAATGATATCTGAGATATCCGAGCTGCGCAAAGTTTATGGAGCCAGACTGTAGAATATTTTGTGTTAAATTTAGCCTAAACTGATCATTTTACAGCGGATGGGAGCAGAGTCACTTATGCTGTGGCTTCCGTGTTGTTATTATCTGCGCTGATATTCGTGTTCGCCGTATTAAAGTTGTCACTCTAAATGTGACAGAAATGCACACAGCGCGCGGCTGTCAAGTTTGAGCTCGGCTCCCAGCGCGGCTCGTGCTCGTAACACGACGAGTTTGAAACTTCACTGGCTCCAGAACGGGGATTATTGAATACTGGAGAAACAGCGAGTAATTAACATGTCGGCCTAAATGAATGTATTTACTGCTGTAGTACTCCTGGACCTTACCTTAATTACGACATCCAGGTTTGTCAGGTTTCTCTGTTGCTGGGCGCCGGTAATCCAATGTGTAACGAGGGAAAACAGACCCCGAGGACCGCCAAGTTCTTCTGCTTTAAAGTATCCCCAGTGTTGCGACTATTTACTGTTGCTACACATCTACTACTTTCTGTTCTGACAGGTCAGCGCACAGTACTCTACTGCGTACATTACGCGTAATCCTCAACGACAACGACAACGTACTGCAAACAATCGGCGACGACGTGAAATAAGGCCCTGTCAACAACGCTCACGTCGCGTGCACATCGCTGAAAGATTTACTGATTTTTGTTGCCTCTCGGCAGAAGACTGATAAAAAACAGCGAAGGACTCGGACTTGCCGAGCGACGTCACGCAGAGCACATGGACCCTCCTACTGCACCGAGAGGGACGGGCGGGGGAGCGCGCGCTGTCAGCCGTTCCGCGCAGGTAGGCTGCGGCTCCCGCGCGCATAGGTCCAGAAGTAGGGCAAGGTATTTTAATTACGTAGGTGTTTATTCGTGCGCGCAGGGCGTATATTTACGCTATTCTTAGCTTTACATCAATAAAATATGTTTCGTTGTTTCAATATTTAAGAAGCAACGCAGCGTCAGTCGTCATGGAAACTATAAAATTCGTGACAGCAATTAATCAGCCATTCAAAACGTGGATGTATCGCTAATATCTTGCCATTGATCTCTCCGGTTTATTTTAAATTACACGAAATGGCTGTTTCTGGTGTACGTAAAACTTTAACACAGTTAAACTTTATTCTCTGCTTAGTTCTTGTTAAGAGAATCTCGCTGTTCGTCTAATGTGCAGCGTACGTTTAAACACAGTTTGTTTAACATAAACGTTTTTTAACCTTTCTGACTCCTTGTTGGCTAAAACTCAACGTCATTGATTTTGCAAAGGAAGTCCACTGACTTTTTAACGTTTAGCAAAGGTGTTGAACATGTTTATCCCCACCGTTTCAGAACAAACACCTCCTAACTGACAGTAACAGTAATGTGTGCCCAGATTAAAGTCGTTGTTATTGCATCATTTTCACAAGAATGAAATATTGACTAGGAACATCTGTCAGACCGCTAAAGAGACATTTTGAGAAATAAAGTGTGAGTGTGATGACTTGTATGTTTGGCGTTTGGCAACCGTGTTAACAGAACAAGTTTGGGAAGGTCCATTTGTCATGCACGGGCTTTAATTTACAGGTTCTCTATGGCTGATTTGATGCATGACTATAGAATGCGAGCTGAAGAAGGAAGGTTGGAGAGACTATTTTACACACACACACACACACACACACACACACACACACACACACACACACACAAATCCCCAGTGTTAAATCAACTCTTGCTGTGTTCATTTGTCCAGCTGAGCTTAAACTAAAAGTGAATGTGTTAATTCAACTCTATAGGTGTTAATTCAACACTGGGGATTTTGAGGTGAAGGTCTAAAAAAGCACTCAGTAAACATATTTAGTGCTTCTATTCTGTAGTACAGCTGTATCTTTAAAAGTAGGCCTGGTCTAACACCCCTCCCTGTCAGACTGTTCAGTGCCCTGGTGGTTGCGCTGCAGGGGTTAACACACATAACATTCCCTCCCAGAAACCTGCTCCACTCCCTGATGTACACCCACAGCAGCAGAACACATGAAGCTCACTAATTAACAGTGTGTGTGTGTGTGTGTGTGTGTGTGTGTGAGCGCACGCATGCACGTGCGTATGCACGTACAGGAGAGTGTGTGTATGTGTGTAGGGTTAGATGTGGGTGTGTATAAAATGTTGATGGGTTGACCTTGACTAATATTAGGAAGTTACAATGCCTCATACACAACCTGAACCCTTCTGTGAAAACTTCTCTTTCCCGTGGACTACCTTAAGGACAGCTATCACACTTTGGAAGGTTTCCCCACCAGGTGGCGCCATTGTTCATTTCACATTGGAACACATGGAGGAAGTGTGTACATACTTTAGGACACCTTAATTAGTTTAATGATGGAAACTATACCATCTCCATAAACGTTTCAGTGTTTTCTTTATAATATGTACAGTATGTGTGTGATTGTGTAAGTGCATATCACTGTAAAATTGGGTATAGTGCATTGGGATCATTTCACCTGCTTTAATGATGACAGAATCCTGATATCTCTTTAGAACTCAAACTGACATTTGCATCTGGGTTTCACATCAAATTAAAAACCTCACTGGCATTTGAACACTGTCTGTGTTACATGTATCAAAGCTCTCGTGCTCATTGATATAAAAACTCAGGTGTTGGTGGTAGCCATGGCGACTGGAGAGGAAAGTCACTGCTAATGCACAGGTAGACGGAAATATCCAGCTAGTCAGTGTGTGAAGCCAGACGCCCCTGAGCCAAGCTGTGTCCACGTTAAGGTTCTCGCTGGGGTGCTGGCTAACGTCTTATTGTGCTAGTTCTCCTCACGTAGGAAGCCGCTTATAACGTCTTACTGTGCTAGTTCTCCTCACGTAGGAAGCCGCTTATAACGTCTTACTGTGCTAGTTCTCCTCACTTAGGAAGCCACTTATAACGTTTTACTGTGCTAGTTCTCCTCACTTAGGAAGCCACTTATAACGTCTTACTGTGCTAGTTCTCCTCACGTAGGAAGCCGCTTATAACGTCTTACTGTGCTAGTTCTCCTCACGTAGGAAGCCGCTTATAACGTTTTACTGTGCTAGTTCTCCTCACTTAGGAAGCCGCTTATAACGTCTTACTGTGCTAGTTCTCCTCACGTAGGAAGCCGCTTATAACGTCTTACTGTGCTAGTTCTCCTCACTTAGGAAGCCGCTTATAACGTCTTACTGTGCTAGTTCTCCTCACGTAGGAAGCCGCTTATAACGTTTTACTGTGCTAGTTCTCCTCACTTAGGAAGCCGCTTATAACGTCTTACTGTGCTAGTTCTCCTCACGTAGGAAGCCGCTTATAACGTTTTACTGTGCTAGTTCTCCTCACGTAGGAAGCCGCTTATAACGTCTTACTGTGCTAGTTCTCCTCACTTAGGAAGCCACTTATAACGTTTTACTGTGCTAGTTCTCCTCACTTAGGAAGCCACTTATAACGTCTTACTGTGCTAGTTCTCCTCACTTAGGAAGCCGCTTATAACGTCTTACTGTGCTAGTTCTCCTCACGTAGGAAGCCACTTATAACGTCTTACTGTGCTAGTTCTCCTCACTTAGGAAGCCGCTTATAACGTCTTACTGTGCTAGTTCTCCTCACGTAGGAAGCCACTTATAACGTCTTACTGTGCTAGTTCTCCTCACTTAGGAAGCCGCTTATAACGTCTTACTGTGCTAGTTCTCCTCACGTAGGAAGCCGCTTATAACGTTTTACTGTGCTAGTTCTCCTCACTTAGGAAGCCGCTTATAACGTCTTACTGTGCTAGTTCTCCTCACTTAGGAAGCCGCTTATAACGTCTTACTGTGCTAGTTCTCCTCACTTAGGAAGCCACTTATAACGTTTTACTGTGCTAGTTCTCCTCACGTAGGAAGCCGCTTATAACGTTTTACTGTGCTAGTTCTCCTCACTTAGGAAGCCGCTTATAACGTTTTACTGTGCTAGTTCTCCTCACGTAGGAAGCCGCTTATAACGTCTTACTGTGCTAGTTCTCCTCACGTAGGAAGCCGCTTATAACGTCTTACTGTGCTAGTTCTCCTCACGCTTATAACGTCTTACTGTGCTAGTTCTCCTCACGTAGGAAGCCGCTTATAACGCTAGTTTTACTGTGCTAGTTCTCCTCACTTAGGAAGCCGCTTATAACGTCTTACTGTGCTAGTTCTCCTCACTTAGGAAGCCGCTTATAACGTCTTACTGTGCTAGTTCTCCTCACGTAGGAAGCCGCTTATAACGTTTTACTGTGCTAGTTCTCCTCACGTAGGAAGCCGCTTATAACGTCTTACTGTGCTAGTTCTCCTCACTTAGGAAGCCACTTATAACGTTTTACTGTGCTAGTTCTCCTCAAGTAGGAAGCCGCTTATAACGTCTTACTGTGCTAGTTCTCCTCACTTAGGAAGCCACTTATAACGTCTTACTGTGCTAGTTCTCCTCACTTAGGAAGCCGCTTATAACGTCTTACTGTGCTAGTTCTCCTCACTTAGGAAGCCACTTATAACGTCTTACTGTGCTAGTTCTCCTCACTTAGGAAGCCGCTTATAACGTCTTACTGTGCTAGTTCTCCTCACTTAGGAAGCCGCTTATAACGTCTTACTGTGCTAGTTCTCCTCACTTAGGAAGCCGCTTATAACGTTTTACTGTGCTAGTTCTCCTCACTTAGGAAGCCGCTTATAACGTTTTACTGTGCTAGTTCTCCTCACTTAGGAAGCCACTTATAACGTTTTACTGTGCTAGTTCTCCTCACTTAGGAAGCCACTTATAACGTCTTACTGTGCTAGTTCTCCTCACTTAGGAAGCCGCTTATAACGTTTTACTGTGCTAGTTCTCCTCACTTAGGAAGCCGCTTATAACGTTTTACTGTGCTAGTTCTCCTCACTTAGGAAGCCACTTATAACGTTTTACTGTGCTAGTTCTCCTCACTTAGGAAGCCGCTTATAACGTTTTACTGTGCTAGTTCTCCTCACGTAGGAAGCCACTTATATCGTTTTACTGTGCTAGTTCTCCTCACGTGGAAGTTCTCCTTACTGTGCTAGTTCTCCTCACTTAGGAAGCCGTTCTTATAACGTCTTACTGTGCTAGTTCTCCTCACTTAGGAAGCCACTTATAACGTTTTACTGTGCTAGTTCTCCTCAAGTAGGAAGCCGCTTATAACGTCTTACTGTGCTAGTTCTCCTCACTTAGGAAGCCACTTATAACGTCTTACTGTGCTAGTTCTCCTCACTTAGGAAGCCGCTTATAACGTCTTACTGTGCTAGTTCTCCTCACGTAGGAAGCCGCTTATAACGTCTTACTGTGCTAGTTCTCCTCACGTAGGAAGCCTTGGGTTTGGGTCTTGGGTCTGGGTCTTCCTGTTGAAATCCATTTTGAACATCCTGTGGTGTTGCTACAAAGGGGATCATCTGGGCTTGCTGTCTTGAGACCAGTGAAACCCCTAAAATGTGAAATTCGGGGTAATTTGCTGAGCAGGACAAAGAAACACTGGTCTTAATGTACCTATTTGACAAGAATCTACTGCATCCAGAATCTCTGCTGAGGGCTTGTGCATCAAACACTGACCCCGTTCCTCAGTGACTTTAATTAATATTCTCATAATATTGGAGAGGAGGACAAATATATAAGGTGTGCTTGATGATTTAGATCATATACAAAAGCTATGGTTAGGGGTTAAAGGTCAGGGGTTGGGGTCAGGGGTTAAAGGTCAGGGGTGATTACAAGGGGGCCACTATTAAATGCTCTGCTGTGGTCACAAACATCTGAGTAAAACCACACGTCTCTCTCTCTCTCACACACACACACACACACACACACACAGACACACTAATTCATTCACACACACACACTCTCACACACACACACACACAGACACACTAATACATTCACACACACACACACACGCACACACCTCTGCTCGTAGGGTTGAAGGAGGAGCAGCAGTGATTGTGAAGCTGAACTGGAGAACTTGCTACAGAACTCAAGATCCACCATGATAGGCAGATTGAATAATGTATTTATCCTATTATGACTGTGATGCATATTCATTAGGAACACTAAATATGAGACACAGCCGGACTCCAGATCGCTGTATTATCCTCTCTGTCTTTATCAGCGAATAATGTGATGTTTACTGAAATTGTGTCAACTAGATTATGAATTAATATGCAGCATGTTTCCTAACACACATTCTGTTCCAGATGCTAGGCTAGTGTTGCAGCGTGAAAACAGCAGCACTGTAGCTCCACACTGGCTACAAGCACTCAGACCTGATCAGCACATTGCTGGTGGTCATGCCATGTGTTTGGTAAGTTATTATATAGGGTAGGTCACCATATTAACTGGAGCTACTAGTCCTACCCAACAGGGCATCGTCTCTCTCTCTGTAGGTGTAGATCTGTCCTGGAAAGGCAGAATAACTTTCATAGATGTCACTGATAACGTGATCTAACGAAAATACTTTATTAAGTCTGTCTTTCCCCACACAAGGTCATCTTTTCATCCAAGGAATCAGACACTTGGGAGACTGTGATACATGACTGTGATACATGACTGTGATCATGACTGTGATCATGACTGTGATCATGACTGTGATCATGACTATGATCATGACTTATCATGACTGTGATCATGACTGTTATACATGCCTGTGATCATGACTGATCATGACTGTTATACATGCCTGTGATCATGACTGTGATCATGATTGATCATGACTGTGATCATGATTGATCATGACTGTGATCATGACTGTGATCATGACTGTGATACATGACTGTGATCATGACTGTGATCATGACTGTGATCATGACTGTGATACATGCCTGTGATCATGACTGTGATCATGACTATGATCATGACTGTGATCATGACTGTGATCATGACTGTTATACATGCCTGTGATCATGACTGTGATACATGCCTGTGATCATGATTGATCATGACTGTGATCATGACTGTGATCATGATTGATCATGACTGTGATACATGACTGTGATCATGACTGTGATCATGATTGATCATGACTGTGATCATGACTGTGATCATGATTGATCATGACTGTGATCATGACTGTGATACATGACTGTGATCATGACTGTGATCATGATTGATCATGACTGTGATCATGACTGTGATACATGCCTGTGATCATGACTGATCATGACTGTGATCATGACTGTGATCATGACTGTGATACATACCTGTGATCATGACTGTTATACATGCCTGTGATCATGACTGATCATGACTGTGATACATACCTGTGATCATGACTGTGATACATGCCTGTGATCATGACTGATCATGACTGTGATCATGAATGTGATACATGACTGTGATCATGATTGATCATGACTGTGATACATGCCTGTAATCATGACTGATCATGACTGTGATCATGAATGTGATACATGACTGTGATCATGATTGATCATGACTGTGATACATGACTGTGATACATGACTGTAATCATGACTGTGATCATGACTGTGATACATGCCTGTGATCATGACTGATCATTCCTGTGATGGGTGTTAGTGGGAAGGGACTGGTCCGTGATGGAGAGACTGAGATGATGATGTAACATTCAGGTGGACTCAGTTTGCCCAGTGATATAGCCCAGTGTCACTCTTTGTTTTGTCCATCTAAGTCTCTCTCAGTGTCTCTCTCTGTCTTGTCCTCATCTCTTTACTTCTCACTTCATCACCCTCTTCATTCCTGACTCTTTTCTCTTCTGTCTCTGTCTCTCTCTCCTTCTCTCTTTGCCCCCCCTCTCTTCCCCCTCTCTCTGTCTCTCCCTCCTTCTCTCTTTGCCCCCCCCCCTCTCTTCCCCCTCTCTGTCTCTCTCTCCTTCTCTCTTTGCCCCCCTCTCTTCCCCCTCTCTCTGTCTCTCCCCCCCTCTCTTCCCCCCCTCTCTGTCTCTCCCTCCTTCTCTCTTTGCCCCCCCCCCCTCTCTTCCCCCTCTCTCTGTCTCCCTCCTTCTCTCTTTGCCCCCCCTCTTCCCCTCTCTCTCTCTCCCTCCTTCGCTCTTTCCCCCCCCCCCTCTCTTCCCCCCCTCTCTTCCCCCTCTCTCTGTCTCTCTCTCCTTCTCTCTTTGCCCCCCTCTCTTCCCCTCTCTCTGTCTCTCTCTCCTTCTCTCTTTGCCCCCCCTCTCCCCCTCTCTCTGTCTCTCCCTCCTTCTCTCTTTGCCCCCCCCCCTCCCCCTCTCTCTGTCTCTCCCTCCTTCTCTCTTTGCCCCCCCCCCTCTCTTCCCCCCTCTCTCTGTCTCTCCCTCCTTCTCTCTTTTCCCCCCCCTCTCCTCCCCTCTCTCTGTCTCTCCCTCCTTCTCTCTTTGCCCCCCCCTCTCTCCCCCTCTCTCTGTCTCCTCCTCTCTCTTTGCCCCCCCTCTCTTCCCCCTCTCTCTGTCTCTCTCCTTCTCTCTTTGCCCCCCCCCCCCCTCTCTTCCCCCTCTCTCTGTCTCTCCCTCCTTCTCTCTTTGCCCCCCCCCCTCTCTTCCCCCTCTCTCTGTCTCTCTCTCCTTCTCTCTTTGCCCCCCTCTCCCCCTCTCTCTGTCTCTCTCTCCTTCTCTCTTTGCCCCCCCCCTCTCTTCCCCCTCTCTCTGTCTCTCTCTCCTTCTCTCTTTGCCCCCCTCTCTTCCCCCCTCTCTGTCTCTCTCTCCTTCTCTCTTTGCCCCCCCCCTCTCTTCCCCCTCTCTGTCTCTCTCTCCTTCTCTCTTTGCCCCCCCTCTCTTGCCCCCCTCTCTCTCTGTCTCTCTCTCCTTCTCTCTTTGCCCCCCTCTCCTCCCCCCCCTCTCTCTGTCTCTCTCTCCTTCTCTCTTTGCCCCCCTCTCTCTTCCCCCCTCTCTCTGTCTCTCTCTCCCCCCCCCCCCCCCTCTCTTCCCCCTCTCTCTCTCTCTCTCCTTCTCTCTTTGCCCCCCCCCCTCTCTTCTCCCCCCCTCTCCCCCCTCTCTGTCTCTCCCTCCTTCTCTCTTTGCCCCCCCCTCTCTTCCCCCTCTCTCTGTCTCTCCCTCCTTCTCTCTTCCCCCCCTCTCTTCCCCCTCTCTCTGTCTCTCTCTCCTTCTCTCTTTGCCCCCCCCCTCTCTTCCCCCTCTCTCTGTCTCTCTCTCCTTCTCTCTTTGCCCCCCTCTCTTCCCCCTCTCTCTGTCTCTCCTTCTCTCTGCCCCCCCCCCCTCTCTTCCCCCTCTCTCTGTCTCTCTCTCCTTCTCTCTTTGCCCCCCCCTCTCTTCCCCCTCTCTGTCTCTCTCTCCTTCTCTCTTTGCCCCCCTCTCTTCCCCCTCTCTCTGTCTCTCTCTCCTTCTCTCTTTGCCCCCCCCCCCTCTCTTCCCCCTCTCTCTGTCTCTCTCCTTCTCTCTTTGCCCCCCTCTCTCTTCCCCCCCTCTCTGTCTCTCTCTCCTTCTCTCTTTGCCCCCCCCCCTCTCTTCCCCCTCTCTCTGTCTCTCTCTCCTTCTCTCTTTGCCCCCCCCCCTCTCTTCCCCCTCTCTCTGTCTCTCCCTCCTTCTCTCTTCCCCCCCCCCCCCCTCTCTTCCCCCTCTCTCTGTCTCTCTCTCCTTCTCTCTTTGCCCCCCCCCCTCTCTTCCCCCTCTCTCTGTCTCTCCCTCCTTCTCTCTTTGCCCCCCTCCCCCTCTCTCTGTCTTCCCTCCTTCTCTCTTCCCCCCCTCTTCCCCCTCTCTGTCTCTCCCTCCTTCTCTCTTTGCCCCCCCCCCCCTCTCTTCCCCCTCTCTCTGTCTCTCCCTCCTTCTCTCTTTGCCCCCCCCCCCTCTCTTCCCCCTCTCTCTGTCTCTCCCTCCTTCTCTCTTTGCCCCCCTCTCTCCCCCCTCTCTCTGTCTCTCCCTCCTTCTCTCTTTGCCCCCCCCCCCTCTCTTCCCCCTCTCTCTGTCTCTCCCTCCTTCTCTCTCTCTCTCCTTCTCTCTTTGCCCCCTCTCCCTCTCTCTGTCTCTCCCCTCCTTCTCTCTTTCCCCCCCCCTCTCTTCCCCCCTCTCTCTGTCTCTCTCTCCTTCTCTCTTTGCCCCCCCCCCTCTCTTCCCCCTCTCTCTGTCTCTCTCTCCTTCTCTCTTTGCCCCCCCCCCCTCTCTTCCCCCTCTCTCTGTCTCTCCCTCTTCCTTAATCTGATTTCCTCCTCTGTGTGAATGTCCTCTGTCAGGATATTTTCATTTGGCACTGATCATTACGAGCTTACATTAATGTCAATTATCTGATTTCTGGCCATTCTGAGCATGTTTGCATGTTGCACAGTAACACCTACATTCCCTACACATCACCTGTGGCACAGAGAAGCACTGTGTGTGAAGCACTGAATCTCTTTATCGCCCTGTTTTACCTAACCTTACATCTATCAGGCTGGTCACAATATTCAGCAGTTTAAAAGAAATGGAGAACTTAACTAATTGCTGATTTTTCTGAAAAAAACAAACAAACAGAATTTAGTGAAACTGAAAAGTGGACATGTCACAATAATTAGTTATTTTGGCAAATACATTTTCTGTTTTGAATCTGATTTCTGAACTGAAAAATGGATATGCCAAAATTAGTTTCTGACAACTGTTAATTAAAATGAAATGGCTTGTAAGCACATTGGTATGAGAAGCAGAAAATAGTTTTTCAAGTTGTCTACTTGAAAGGGAAGTTGCCAAGAAGCCAGTACTGGTGTGGAGCCAAGGGTGGGACTGGCACTGGTGAAATTCTAGTTCCTTGACATTTACTGACCATTCTGTCTAGGAGGAGACATGGAAAACTACCTTCTTTTATTTCTAAACATTAGATTAAACGTCTCCAAACTGGCTCAGATGCACCAGATGTGTAAAACATTGTTCTTGAGATTTTTCTTCCCCAGGTTGTCTAGAATACTGTGAGCTCCCTTTTTGGCCATAGTTCCTCCTGTACAGATGAAACATTTGCTAAGCATTTATTCAAATATAAGTTTGTTGTTTTTTTTTCTGTAACATCTGGGAACTGTAAAGGAACCAAATGAATGATATTTACTGTCCCCTTTATGGAATGCATCAGACTCTGCACACAATCAACTCATTCATCTGTGCAACCAGGAAATTTGGCCCTTACAGTGGGATTGCTGCATTTACTCAGACCAGATAAACTGGAAGAACTGTGTTATCACTGACCTGGACAATGGCAGTAGAAGCCGTAGTTCTTGCGGCCGCTGCCAGGAAGACATTCACACATCTAGTGCACTTCTGAAAAGTAGGTCATGGTGAGGAGAGACGAAGGGGTTCTGGTGACTGTCAGAACAATGGTAAACATGTACAGAATCCTTCCAAATATTTTATATTTTGTGATATTTTCTACCTCTATTTCACGGTGTATGAAAAGTGCTATAAATAAACTTGCATGAAGTCTTACCTATATAAAATATATTATTATTCATTTTATGTATGCTGTATTGCACAACATTTATATGACCTCTGTATGTGTTTATTATATTTTCCAGATGCTCTTTATTGGCCCAAAGTTTCACTTGTACAATAAGATCAATATTTCAATATTCAGAACATTTTTATTTGTTAAAATATGATCAACATCATAAAAAAATTATTTCTTATATAACATACATAGTGATAGTGACCTAATTCAGCCTCAAAGTAAAATATCTGACTTTGTGCAATTTACCATTTTAATAATGCATCACTGTTTAATAGTGTACCAGAACTGCGCAGAAAAGCATTTCATTCGATTTTTTTGTTCTAACTTTATAAGACGTTAGAGTTTCTCTCCAGGAAACAAAGAAGTTTAAACAGAGCAGTCGTCCCCAACATTTACATTTACATTTACGGCATTTCGCAGACGCTCTTATCCAGAGCGACTTACAAAAGTACTATGTGTTCAGTCAGAATATGCATCTCTATCTAGTATAAACAGGTTTAAGTCCAAACTACTTGAGGTCAAGCACTGCCATAAACCGTTGCTAGTGCTGATGCCTAGAAAGAAGACAACAAAATATAAGATTAGACAATACCTATCAAGACTGAAATACCTACAAGACTACATGCAGTATAGTGCAATACTTAGCAAGTGTTCCTAAAGATAAAGTGCAATTACGCTTTATACCAATGCTTCAGTTGATTTGTGCTTATAAGTGCTTTACAAAGAGATGGGTCTTCAGTCTGCGTTTGCAAACGCGGGAGAGTTCGCTGTTCGGACAGCCAGTGGAAGTTCGTTCCACCATCTGGGTGCCAGGACAGAGAAGCATCTTGTCGCGTGTCTTCCTTGAATCTTGAGGGATGGCGGGTCAAGTCGAGCCGTTGAAGCGCGAAGGGCTCGAGGTGCGGATCGACTTTTGACCATTTCCATAAGGTATGGAGGAGCTGGTCCATTTTTGGCTTTGTAGGCAAGCATCAGAATTTTAAACTGAATGCGAGCAGCCACAGGAAGCCAGTGAAGGGAGCGCAGCAGTGGAGTGACATGAGTGAACTTGGGTAGATTGAAGACAAGCCTTGCTGCTGCATTCTGGATCAGTTGCAAGGGCCTGATGGCCTGCAGAGGAAGACCAGCCAGGAGTGAGTTGCAGTAGTCGAGCCTTGAAATGACAAGAGACTGGACAAGCACCTGGGAGGCCTCCTGAGAAAGGAAGGGTCGGATACGTCGGATGTTGTAGAGAAAATATCTGCATGACCGAGTCAGGTTCGTAATATGGGCAGAGAATGACAACTGGTCATCCAGAGTCACCCCAAGGTTTCTTGCGTCTTTAGACGGTACAATCAAAGAGTTCTCGAATGAGATGGCAAGATCCTGCTGAGGACCTGTAGCTCCAGGGATGAACAGCAGCTCATGTGTACACGTGTGAGGTTTAAACAGAGCAGTCGTCCCCAACATGTGTACAAGTGTGAGGTTTAAACAGAGCAGTCGTCCCCAACATGTGTACACGTGTGAGGTTTAAACAGAGCAGTCGTCCCCAACATGTGTACACGTGTGAGGTTTAAACAGAGCAGTCGTCCCCAACATGTGTACAAGTGTGAGGTTTAAACAGAGCAGTCGTCCCCAACATGTGTACAAGTGTGAGGTTTAAACAGAGCAGTCGTCCCCAACATGTGTACAAGTGTGAGGTTTAAACAGAGCAGTCGTCCCCAACATGTGTACAAGTGTGAGGTTTAAACAGAGCAGTCGTCCCCAACATGTGTACAAGTGTGAGGTTTAAACAGAGCAGTCGTCCCCAACATGTGTACACGTGTGAGGTTTAAACAGAGCAGTCGTCCCCCAACATGTGTACAAGTGAGGTGAGGTTTAAACAGAGGTTTAAACAGTCGTCCCCAAGGTTTGCAGTCGTCCCCCAACATGTCTACGTGTGAGGTTTAAACAGAGCAGTCGTCCCCAACACAAGTGTGTGAGGTTTAAACAGAGCAGTCGTCCCCAACATGTGTACAAGTGTGAGGTTTAAACAGAGCAGTCGTCCCCAACATGTGTACAAGTGTGAGGTTTAAACAGAGCAGTCGTCCCCCACATGTGTGTACACAGTGTGAGGTTTAAACAGAGCAGTCGTCCCCCAACATGTGTACACGTGTGAGGTTTAAACAGAGCAGTCGTCCCCAACATGTGTACACGTGTGAGGTTTAAACAGAGCAGTCGTCCCCAACATGTGTACAAGTGTGAGGTTTAAACAGAGCAGTCGTCCCCAACATGTGTACAAGTGTGAGGTTTAAACAGAGCAGTCGTCCCCAACATGTGTACAAGTGTGAGGTTTGAGCAGGTTTAAACAAGTGTGAGGTTTAAACAGAGCAGTCGTCCCCAACATGTGTACAAGTGTGAGGTTTAAACAGAGCAGTCGTCCCCAACATGTGTACAAGTGTGAGGTTTAAACAGAGCAGTCGTCCCCAACGTGTGAGGTTTAAACAGAGCAGTCGTCCCCAACATGTGTACAAGTGTGAGGTTTAAACAGAGCAGTCGTCCCCAACATGTGTACAAGTGTGAGGTTTAAACAGAGCAGTCGTCCCCAACATGTGTACAAGTGTGAGGTTTAAACAGAGCAGTCGTCCCCAACATGTGTACAAGTGTGAGGTTTAAACAGAGCAGTCGTCCCCAACATGTGTACAAGTGTGAGGTTTAAACAGAGCAGTCGTCCCCAACATGTGTACAAGTGTGAGGTTTAAACAGAGCAGTCGTCCCCAACATGTGTACAAGTGTGAGGTTTAAACAGAGCAGTCGTCCCCAACATGTGTACAAGTGTGAGGTTTAAACAGAGCAGTGGGTCCCCAACAGTGTGTACATGTGTACACGTGTGAGGTTTAAACAGAGCAGTCGTCCCCAACATGTGTACAAGGTGTGAGGTTTAAACAGAGCAGTCGTCCCCAACATGTGTACACGTGTGAGGTTTAAACAGAGCAGTCGTCCCCCCAACATGTGAGGTTTAAACAGAGCAGTCGTCCCCAACACGTGTGAGGTTTAAACAGAGCAGTCGTCCCCAACATGTGTACAAGTGTGAGGTTTAAACAGAGCAGTCGTCCCCAACATGTGTACAAGTGTGAGGTTTAAACAGAGCAGTCGTCCCCAACATGTGTACAAGTGTGAGGTTTAAACAGAGCAGTCGTCCCCAACATGTGTACAAGTGTGAGGTTTAAACAGAGCAGTCGTCCCCAACATGTGTACAAGTGTGAGGTTTAAACAGAGCAGTCGTCCCCAACATGTGTACAAGTGTGAGGTTTAAACAGAGCAGTCGTCCCCAACATGTGTACAAGTGTGAGGTTTAAAAACAGAGCAGTTTCGTCCCCAACATGTGTACAAGTGTGAGGTTTAAACAGAGCAGTCGTCCCCAACATGTGTACAAGTGTGAGGTTTAAACAGAGCAGTTTAAACGTCCCCCAACATGTGAGGTTTAAACAGAGCAGTCGTCCCCCAACATGTGTGTGAGGTTTAAAAACAGTGAAGGTCCCCAACATGCAGTTTCAGTCCTCCCCAACATGTGTACACGTGTGAGGTTTAAACAGAGCAGTCGTCCCCACAGTCCTCCCCAACATGTGTACACGTGTGAGGTTTAAACAGAGCAGTCGTCCCCAACATGTGTACAAGTGTGAGGTTTAAACAGAGCAGTCGTCCCCAACATGTGTACAAGTGTGAGGTTTAAACAGAGCAGTCGTCCCCAACATGTGTACAGGTTTAAACAGAGCAGTCGTCCCCAACATGTGTACAAGTGTGAGGTTTAAACAGAGCAGTCGTCCCCAACATGTGTAAGTGTGAGGTTTAAACAGAGCAGTCGTGTGAGGTCCCCAACATGTGTACAAGTGTGAGGTTTAAACAGAGCAGTCGTCCCCAACATGTGTACAAGTGTGAGGTTTAAACAGAGCAGTCGTCCCCAACATGTGTACAAGTGTGAGGTTTAAACAGAGCAGTCGTCCCCCAACATGTGTACAAGTGTGAGGTTTAAACAGAGCAGTCGTCCCCAACATGTGTACAAGTGTGAGGTTTAAACAGAGCAGTCGTTTAAACCCCAACATGTGTACAACGTGTGAGGTTTAAACAGAGCAGTGTGAGGTCCCCAACAGTGTGTACAAGTGTGAGGTTTAAACAGAGCAGACGCCCCCAACACGTGTACACGTGTGAGGTTTAAACAAAACAGTCGTCCCCAACACGTGTACAGGTGTGAGGTTCCCCAACAGACAGTGTGAGGTTTAAACAGAGCAGTCCTCCCCAACATGTCTACACGTGTGAGGTTTAAACAGAGCAGTCCTCCCCAACATGTGTACACGTGTGGTTTAAACAGAGGTTTAAACAGAGCAGAGCAGTCCCCAACACGTGAGGTTTAAACAAGTGTGAGGGTTAAACAGAGCAGTCCTCCCCAACATGTGTACAAGTGTGAGGTTTAAACAGAGCAGTCGTCCCCAACACGTGTACAAGTGTGAGGTTTAAACAGAGCAGTCGTCCCCAACATGTCTACACGTGTGAGGTTTAAACAGAGCAGTCGTCCCCAACATGTGTACAAGTGTGAGGTTTAAACAGAGCAGTCGTCCCCAACACGTGTACAAGTGTGAGGTTTAAACAGAGCAGTCGTCCCCAACATGTCTACACGTGTGAGGTTTAAACAGAGCAGTCGTCCCCAACATGTGTACAAGTGTGAGGTTTAAACAGAGCAGTCGTCCCCAACATGTGTACAAATCTGTGGTTGCTCAGTGGATTCCTGATTAATTCTGTTAAAATCCCAAAGGCAACGATGTCAAGGCAATTAGGCAAGCGTTAGCTGCAAGGTTTAGGATTTAGTTCTGCTTGGGATTCAGTTCTGTTTGGGATTCAGTTGTGTTTAGTACTTTGTCTAGCTGGATCTGTCTGTGCCATGTGGTTTATCTACAGGTTTTCTTGTGATCTGGGTTTGGCAAAAGCCTGACAACTAAACATTATAATTTAGACTAAGTATCACTGTACAGCAATTAACATACATTGTACTGGGCTGGATACTTACCTGGATACATACCAGGATGTTGCCTTGCTGGCAGGTTTATAAGCCGCCTCACAGGCAGTTTTTCCAGTTTTGTAGTTCTTGTAAAATGATCACTTCAATGTGATGAACAGCGTTCAGGTTCCAACAGCCAAGACTGTGAATAACCCTGTGCATCGCAAAATTCTACCTGCAGTCTTACTAGCAAAGCCAAGCGCCCTAACTCAAATCTAATTCAAATGGTTGTTAGATCTGAAACCCAATACTGCTTTTATAAGACTTAGACTTCAGATTCACTGCCAGTTTGATATTCTCAGCTGCACCATCATCGCCATCACACTTGTCTGGGTGCAGTTCTGTTCGTAACGTGTTCAGTTTGCTCATTTCTATTTCAGACCACAGGAGGAACACGGCAAGGATCTCAGCTCAGGCCATTTGGACACTGCTGCTCATGTGAGAATCAACTGGTCGTCTGTCTTCCTGGTCCAGGACGTGCAGGTTAGATGGCAGAGTTCCGTTTTCCTTCTGAGACACAAAGATCTTAGTTTCTCTCTTCCCCCATCACTGGGCAACATATCAGCCAATCAGGCTTCTGTGTGGTTGCTTGGAAAAGTTCAGTAATTAGCATTCTTCAAGTGCACCGAGGCACTTAGCAGAGCGGCTGGTTTGGAAACTTGCAACATAATACAGTTGTTCAAGGCTTACAGGAAGTACAGGAACAATACAGGAAGTGTACGCAGCTGTGCCTCACCACAGTGAAGGGAAGAATTCATTCCACCATGTCCAAAATTGATATAAAAAATGGTGGAACATTTGTGAAAATTTTGTAAACTGTATTATACATATCAGTGTTGGTAAACATTGGCTCCACCCAGAAAATAAACACGTCTATGCGTTTGTCATGCCTGCTTAGCTGAAAGCTCCTTCTAAGTTAGTAACAGAGTATAAAGTTGAACAATCACCAACCCATCTGCTCTGCTAATGCCTGTAGTTCTGCGCGGCCCCTGAACACTGCATGCTGTTCATATGGCATTTTGTTATCATCATCCCAGACGATTCCATAGTTGTGCATTTATTAATGACATGATTTCTGGACACACTGTACATTAGCAGTGCGGCTACGAGCCCCTGTTGTTAAGGTAGCGTAGACTAGCCTGAGCACTGCAGATAGTCCTCATTAGGCCTTCAGGAAGCCCGATTTGAATTACAAAGACGGACTGCCAAATATCGGCGCTGACGCCTGTGTTGATGAATCATTTCACGGGACACATTTTCCAAAGTGTCGCTTGCAATTAGCAGCCAGGGTTGCGTAACGTGGCCGTTCTGTGTGTTAGTGGGGGTGGTGGCACTCTCGTCAAGGCTGTAGTCAGACCATCCAGCCTTAAAGGAAATAAAAGTTATCTGATTACCAAGTATCGCAGTCTACCTGGTACTGTGCACGACGGAAGGGCGGTGAAACCTACATCTGTTGTGTTACTTCAATCACATGTTGTTTTGATTGGAACGGTACAGAGTCCTATAATTTTGTAAGAATCATTTTAATCTAGATCCTATTTTTATGCTTTTGATCTCCGTGATCTCCACCATTAATAAAACGCCATTTATCTGTCATGCAGAAAATTCCCACCCTTGCTTTGTAGTCATTTAGAAGACTAAACTACACAGTGCAGCATTACACAAATCACAGACGCACGTTTCATGGCCATGGTGGCTAGACAAACAACAATAGCATTAGAAGCGTAGCCCCAGTGGTAGAGAGGAGCCCCATTCTGGGTCAGATTTAGGAAATCTAGGGCACTCCCGAGTCTCTGAGACACACGCCTCTGGTGTCTCATGATCTAAAGCTGCTAGAAATGCAGAAATGTGCCACCCATAGTTTTGCAGAATCTGTCCCCTTCTGCTGCGCTTCTGTCCTTCATCTCTGCTCATTATTTGTGTTCCACTGAGCGTTTCTCCTTAATATTGCTGAAATATTGTTTGTCTCCTGACACACCTCACAAAACAAGCCCTTGTGTGTAATAAAAGGCAGGTTAAAGGTGAATGCACCTTAAAATGAGAACATGCTCCTATAAGAACTGCATCCATTTGCAGCTGTAGCAAGCAAGCTACTGCTAACCACAGTGTCTTTTCTCCACCACAGGCAAAATGATCAATATTCAGTTAAATTTAGTTTTATCTGTTTAACACAGTTTGCAGAGATGCACTGAGACACCTTGATAACAGAGTTTGAAGGGAAGCCATGTAACCCTAACCCTAACCCTCTAACACTAACCCTAACCCTAACCCTAACCCATAGACCCAGACCACACACACAGATGGCAGGTGACACACGCCTGGTGGCCAATAACAGGCTTGACGCATAGTGGACTGATGAACTGTCCACTGGACTGAACATGTTTAGTCTTTCAGCCGGAGAAGCACCAGGCAGGAAGACCAAAAATGAGGATAGGTTATGTGTGGGTTTTCAGATGATGCAGTTTTGATCAAAATATGAACAATATGATGAACATTAATATGCAAGGATTGTGCTACACAAGTAGAAGCACAGCAGATTCCTTAAGGTGTAAGTTTCCTTAAAAGCATCACCAGCAGAGCAGCCCATCCTGGACTCAGTATTCATGACGGCTCTCTGGATCGGCACTCCTGCTCCCCGTCTGCACATACACGGGGCTTCGTCTGGGGTTTGCGCCTCACGGTGAGACTTGGCCAGGGTGGAGTCTATCTGGCCAACATGATCACTTCCTTTACGCTACATCCACTGCCATCAACTAGCAGCATTTCTCAAACTTTGTAGATTTTACAGACTGTTGCTGACCTGACGTCTTGGCAAAGTCAGAAAGGTCGAGTACAAGCTTCGCTGATCTTGTAAGACATTTTAGGATGTTTAATGTTTTTACAATCTACACGATTTTCTGCCGTCTCAGGGTTTGATCTTGAACTTCTAAGAGGAAAATCTTTCATGTGGCATGATGGTTCCGGTCAGGGTGTTTGGAGGTGAGGAGTTTGGAGGTGAGGTGTTTGGTGGTGAGGTGTTTGGCAGGCTGAGGTGTTCGGTGGTGAGGAGTTTGGAGGTGAGGTGTTTGGTGGTGAGGAGTTTGGAGGTGAGGTGTTTGGTGGTGAGGTGTTTGGCAGGCTGAGGTGTTCGGTGGTGAGGAGTTTGGAGGTGAGGTGTTTGGTGGTGAGGAGTTTGGAGGTGAGGTGTTTGGAGGTGAGGTGTTTGGAGGTGAGGAGTTTGGAGGTGAGGTGTTTGGTGGTGAGGAGTTTGGAGGTGAGGGGTTTGGAGGTGAGGTGTTTGGTGGTGAGGAGTTTGGAGGTGAGGTGTTTGGTGGTGAGGAGTTTGGAGGTGAGGAGTTTGGTGGTGAGGAGTTTGGAGGTGAGGTGTTTGGAGGTGAGGTGTTTGGTGGTGAGGGGTTTGGAGGTGAGGGGTTTGGAGGTGAGGAGTTACACACTCATGACACACACACTACGTTGCAGTGTTTTTTTCCCTTGGCAATTTGTAGCTAGTAGCAGTGGGTAAATATGAAAACTAATCTCCAAATGGAAAGTAGTAAGACAACGAGCTTATTTTTGTGCCTTTACACAGAATCTTGTAGGACATGACTGATGGAAATCTATAACAGTTGGAACAGGCTATGAATAAAAAGATGATAAATTAATAGTTAAACTGGACATGGCTTGTCAGAAGCTCCAATGTCCTGTCAGAATTATCTTCCTTTTCTTTGTGACTGGGCATGAACCTATAAAACCCCCTAAAACTGGAGCCCTAAAACTGGAGCCCTAAAACTGGACCATGACAATGTTTGCTGTGCTACTGTATCCTGGGGCAACTGACAGGCACTATTGGCCCTTCCTAAATGGACCTTTCACGCTCCAGAACCAAAGTGATCAACTTATAGTTTAGTATTACTGAACCCACATTCAGACACCTGGGTCCAGATTTAGATTATCGCAGACAGTGACATAATTTCACCTTACTTTAAAAAAGTTTTAAACAACATTTTCAACTTTGCTTCCTTTCAATATTCAAATGAGCCCTTGGTATTATTATGCTCTTCCCAGACGAGCCCAGCGTTAGCCTATGGCCCAGAAGCAGTTCCACTAATTACACAGGGAGTGAGCTGTTAATATTTCACCCCTCACTGTCGATAGTGTGTGTGAAAGGCCTGAAGTGTGAGACGGGACCTTCTGTTCGATACGAGGCCTTGGGCGAGCGACCCTGCTGTAACTCCCCACTGCTGCTCCACTGAACACAGACCAGGAAGCAGAAAGACGTCCGTTGTTTTCAGACACGATGTTTGTGTTTGTGTTTGTGTTGTGGTCTGTTGCACTGTGAGTGGTTTTGTGTGTGTCCATCTACCTGGAATGTGAGTGAGTTTAAGATTAAACAAAGAGCTAGAAATGTAATTAGTAACATTAATATGAAGCTACTAGAAGACCCAAATAATGATTCTGTTGGAGTAAGTCAGAGGTATTTGTACAAGATGTATGAAGACAGAACTGGGTTAAGTTCAATTAGAAAACAACATTATTCCCTCATTAGACAGGTATACACAGCTATTCTTGCTTTTGTTTATTTATTTTATAGTTTTTTTTTAAATATCATAATTCATTTTGTCTGGTAATTTGTGTTTCTGTGTAACCTACATTTAAATAAATACAAATAAACAATGCAAAGCGGACATTAATTTGCCTCCAGGAGCAGACTCCAGGGGCGGAGATGGGCGGAGACTGGGCTGGGCTGGGCTGGGCTGGGCTGAGCTGAGCTGGGCTGACTGGGCTGGGCTGGGTTGAGCTGAGCTGTGCTGGGCTGGGCTGGGCTGGGTTGAGCTGAGCTGGGCTTGGCTGGGCTGGACTGGACTGGACTGGACTGGACTGGGCTGGGCTGGGCTGGGCTGGGCTGAGCTGGGCTGGGCTGACTGGGCTGGGCTGGGCTGGACTGGACTGGGCTGGGCTGGGCTGGGCTGGACTGGGCTGGACTGGGCTGGGCTGGGCTGGGCTGGGCTGAGCTGAGCTGGGCTGACTGGGCTGGGCTGGGTTGAGCTGAGCTGTGCTGGGCTGGGCTGGGCTGGGTTGAGCTGAGCTGGGCTTGGCTGGGCTGGACTGGACTGGACTGGGCTGGGCTGGGCTGGGCTGGGCTGAGCTGGGCTGGACTGGGCTGACTGGGCTGGGCTGGGCTGGACTGGACTGGACTGGACTGGGCTGGGCTGGACTGGGCTGGACTGGGCCAGCAGCTCCTCTGTCAGGTCACAACAGGCATACGCACGTGTTCCTGCTCTAACGTGTGTTTCTGAGCAGAGCGGAGCTGCCACTTGGCACCGGCGTCCCAGCGTCTGACTCCGTCCTTAAGCACTTTATCACCTGCCCTTTGGATCTGACTAGAGCTTCTGGAAGATTTCAGTGTTCCACTGCTGTTGCTATAGCAAACAATAAACACGTACAAGCAAATGGTGCAATATTTCTATGACAAGAAAAATGACTTTTCATAGTTCCTTGTTTTTTATCTTGTTGGCTATTGGACAGATATTCTAAAGCCCTTCTGTTTTGTGGCTGTAATTGCAGTAATATTGATCTGTCCTCTGAAGAAGACATAACTTGAATTTGGTATATTGTGCTAGTCACTACTAACGGACAGCAGATTCCCATGACATTGTCTTTCATAAAGTCCACTGTAGAATGAGCTTGTGGTAAAGGGCTGGGGGCAGAACCTGGACATACCAGCAGACTCCTGGAAATTAAAAGCATTAAATCACCATTTGGTGGTGGGGACACACCTTCCTGGCCCTCGAGGTCGCCTGGCGCTGAGGGACGTACGGTCGTTGCCACACGTTCACACTTAGACTTTATAAACAAACTGACTTTATGCAGATCGGTTTTAAAGCTAATGAGCAGTTTGATATGTTCAGGGTTTTATTTTTGACTAAACAAAGCCAGCGTTTCATTTACACTGTAAAGGTTGTGATTATGCTCATTTTGTGAATTAAACACGCACTGCTTCTTCTACCCTCCAATTAAATGAGTCTTTGAATGTTTCTAAAAGTGTGTTTTCCATTTACATGCCACTATAAACTCATGCAGAAACATTACAAAGACCCCCAGTAAAATGTCCTTTTATAAGGCAAATAGCACAATATCCATCCATCCATCCATCCATCCATTTTCATCCGCTTATCCGGATCCGGGTCGTGGGGGCAGTAGCCTAAGCAGAGAGGCCCAGGTCTCCCTCTCCCCAGCCACCTCTTCCAGCTCTTCTGGGGGACACCAAGGCGTTACCAGGACAGCCAAGAGGTATAATCTCTCCAGCGTGTCCTGGGTCTTCCCCGGGGTCTCCTCCCAGTTGGACATGCAGGAGCACCTCACCAGGGAGGCGCCCAGGGGGCATCCAGACCAGACGCCCCAACCACCTCAACTGGCTCCTCTACATGGAGGAGCAGCTCTACTCCGAGCCCCTCCCAGATGACCGTGCTCCTCACCTCTCTAAGGGGGAGCTGGACACCCTGCGGAGGAAACTCATTTCAGCCGCTTGTATTCACAATCTCATTCTCTCGGTCACTACCCAGAGCTGGTGCCCACAGGTGAGAGTCGGGACGTAGATTGACCAGTAAATCTAGATCTTTACCTTTTGGCTCAGCTCTCTTCACCACAGCGGTCCAGTACAGCGTCCACAACACTGCAGCCACCGTACTGATCCACCTGTCCACCTCTCGTTCCATCCTCCCCTCACTCGTCAACAAGAACCCGCACAATAGTGGACCTATAATAATGAACTAATACTAATAATAACTAATAACCTAGTCAGTGAATTTACTTATTTAAAGTCTTGAAACAAGACTTGCAACACATCTCTCCAGATTTGGCTCATAGTGTATATTCAACATTTTTATCTATTATGCTGTTCTATTATATCTCTGTTTTAAACATTTAATTTTGTTCATGGCAAGTTTTGTACACCTGTAATTAGAGACGCATTAATTGAAAGTGCAACCTTGCAGATAAAAATGATTGTAATGTTTCCTGCTAAAATGTTTCTTACATAAGTAACTGTCTTCTCCACTGGCCTTTACCTGTGACAATGCGCACGCACATAAAATGGAAAAAAATATGCTTACGACTAATCAAACCTTTAAAATGCCTTTGTAAGGTTTTTGGCTTTTGAGGTAAATCAGACGAGACAACGTCAACTCTCTTTTCAAATCAGACCTTACCCAGAACCATTCTCAAAACCTTTCACTCCAAATTAGGCTTATCGGGGAACAGACGCCAATCATGGACCCATTTAAACTAAAGCTCACAGAATCATTCTCCTGATCTCCTAAGAGCATAAATCAGGACTCGTACCCCACTGGCACACCCACCCCGCCTGATTTGAACCCCTTATTAGCTTTAATTTCGTTTAAAATGACCATGCAACCTGACTGAGATGAAGGTGATTAGTGAGCACCGGCCCTCTGGATGGCATCGGGGGGAAGGATGTGCTGCTTGAGCTGATCTGCTCATTCCCTCCCAGCGGTGGAGACTGTTTGTGCGGCTGCGGGTCCCATGTGGTATCCGCCCGGGCACGCTCTTGGCGCTGCGCCAGATCCTCCAGTTATCTGTTTAAACAATTTAAGCGCCTATTTCAGGAACAAGGAACCGCCGTATATCCACCTCTCTCCACGCTGACTCGAGGGTGCCATGGCAACAGTCCACTTTGGTCACAATAACACGAAGGGTTGCTAAAGCGACGCGCCGGGCGCTGTCAGCGCATCCTGGGCGTCAGGGCAACACTTCCATCTCACAAGCAGCTGTGCTGTGATAGGCTCTCCGCACGCAATACCCGGCAGGTACCCAGGAGCAGAGTGTGATATTAATATGTTTTGATTCTGTTTCTCCTTAGGGACAGCTGGACAATTGATTTTCCCTGTGCAGCTTTAGGTGATCTTTCAGGAATAAGGAAAATTATAAGAAGATGCAATTGAAACAAAAGAATACTGAGAAATCCGAGTCCGAATCCAAATTCTCTTAAAAAGTGACCCAAAGTAACCCTAGACCTCTCATTCATATGCATCACTGTGTTCTAAATTTGAAACACTTGTATCTTTTTAAGATACATGTGGTACTGAGCTGTAGACCTGTCTGTGGTACTGTGGAACCTGTCTGTGGTACTGAGCTGTAGACCTGTCTGTGGTACTGAGCCTTAGACCTGTCTGTGGCACTGAGCTGTAGACCTGTCTGTGGTACTGAGCCTTAGACCTGTCTGTGGTACTGAGCTGTAGACCTGTCTGTGGTACTGAGCCTTAGACCTGTCTGTGGTACTGAGCCTCAGACCTGCCTGTGGTACTGAGCCTTAGACCTCTCTGTGGTACTGAGCCTCAGACCTGTCTGTGGTACTGAGCCTCAGACCTATCTGTGGTACTGAGCCTTAGACCTGTCTGTAGTACTGAGCCTCAGACCTGTCTGTGGTACTGAGCCTTAGACCTGTCTGTAGTACTGAGCTGTAGACCTGTCTGTGGTACTGAGCCTTAGACCTGTCTGTGGTACTGAGCTGTAGACCTGTCTGTGGTACTGAGCCTTAGACCTGTCTGTGGTACTGAGCCTCAGACCTGCCTGTGGTACTGAGCCTTAGACCTGTCTGTGGTACTGAGCCTCAGACCTGTCTGTGGTACTGAGCCTCAGACCTATCTGTGGTACTGAGCCTTAGACCTGTCTGTAGTACTGAGCCTCAGACCTGTCTGTGGTACTGAGCCTTAGACCTGTCTGTAGTACTGAGCTGTAGACCTGTCTGTGGTACTGAGCCTCAAACCTGTCTGTGGTACTGAGCCTTAGACCTGTCTGTAGTACTGAGCCTCAGACCTGTCTGTGGTACTGAGCCTTAGACCTGTCTGTGGTACTGAGCTGTAGACCTGTCTGTGGTACTGAGCCTCAAACCTGTCTGTGGTACTGAGCCTCAGACCTGTCTGTGGTACTGAGCCTTAGACCTGTCTGTGGTACTGAGCCTCAAACCTGTCTGTGGTACTGAGCCTTAGACCTGTCTGTGGTACTGAGCCTCAAACCTGTCTTTGGTACTGAGCCTTAGACCTGTCTGTGGTACTGAGCCTTAGACCTGTCTGTCTACCTGACTTGTGTGAAGAATGGAGACACCACCTTTTTAAGAAGCACATGTAGGAGCCCTGGCCATTTCAAGAGGCTTCACTTACATCTTTACATAAAGATGTACAGATAAATGTCTCACCTGTGCACCCATATTTTCTTCCTCACACTGAGATTCTGCTATTCTGGTCTCAGATTGATGATGTTGTTCTGGAGATGTTTTGGAGCCACCGCACCCCACGTGCCCCTGTCCCCACTACACCACCATGCTGTCCCCACTGCACCACCATGCTGTCCCCACTGCACCACCATGCTGTCCCCACTGCACCACCATGCTGTCCCCACTACACCACCATGCTGTCCCCACTACACCACCATACTGTCCCCACTACACCACCATGCTGTGCCCACTACACCACCATACTGTCCCCACTGCACCACCATGTTGTCCCCACTGCACCACAATGCTGTCCCCACTGCAACACCATACTGTCCCCACTACACCACCATGCTGTCCCCACTACACCACAATTCACCCCATGTTCCTTCTCTTAGGTGCTTCTGCCACTTATTCTTTGACCACTGCTGTTTTCTGCATCTATCCACTATCTAGACGTCTGATTGGTCCATATTACTAGTTCATCTGTCTGGATCTGGAGATCCCACAGGATCTGAATTGTCGTCCTCCACCCATTTGGACATGGGGAATGTCCTGCATATGTGTCTGTATACAATCTCTCCAACTTGGTTGTGTATCTGTAGATATATCTCTCTCTATATTTTTTAATACTTCTACATCTTTTACTACAGTACACTGCAGTCACCTGAAATCTTTAGGTATCCTGGAATCTTCATAGAAATACACACCGTAAAAAAACTTCAGCAATAAACTCCCCACTCAGGCTCCCTGGGGTGGCTTCTTACATTTACATTTACATTTACGGCATTTAGCAGACGCCCTTATCCAGAGCGACTTACAAAAAGTGCTTCATTGTTTTACTCAAAATCTCTAGCTAGTTAGTTTAGGCTAAAATCAGGAAGAAACTTTAAGCAAAGATATTATTAGATACAGTCAGTATGGACGCCTAGATATACTCAAATATATACTGAGAAAACCCTACTTAAAAGATAAAAGCAAGAAAAGTCATTACAGTCACAAATATTTAATAAATGCTAGTGTAGTTCTGGATCAGTTGCAAGGGCCTGATGGTACGCATAGGAAGACCAGCCAGGAGTGAGTTGCAGTAGTCAAGTCTTGAAATGACAAGAGACTGAACAAGCACTTGAGTAGCCTCGCTAGACAGAAAAGGTCGAATTCTCTGAATGTTGTAAAGGAGAAATCTGCATGACCGAGTCAGGTTTGCAACATGGGTTGAGAAACGATAACTGGTCATCCACAACTACACCAAGGCTTCGAGCTTCAGCAGATGTGGTGACCAGCGAGTTCTCAAAAGAGATGGAAAGATCCTGGCGAGGACTTGAAGTTCCAGGGATGAACAGTAATTCAGTCTTGCTGGGGTTCAGCTTCAAGTGATGAGCCGACATCCAAGATGAGATATCAGCAAGGCAAGCCGAGATCCGAGATGAAACCTGTGTGTCAGAAGGTGGAAAGGAAAGGACAAGTTGAGTGTCATCAGCATAACAGTGATAGGAAAATCCATGGGAGGATATTACATCACCAAGAGAACGAGTGTAAAGAGAGAAGAGCAGAGGACTGAGCACTGAGCCTTGTGGGACACCCGTGGTGAGCCTGGAAGGAGCAGATGTGGCCCCCTGCCAAGATACTTGGTAAGATCTCCCATCTAGATAAGACTTAAACCACTGCCAGACAGTGCCAGTGATTCCAAGTCTTCTGAGGACAGACAGGAGGATCTGGTGGTCAACGGTGTCGAAGGCTGCAGAGAGGTCAAGCAGAATTAGGACCGAAGACAGTTTGGCAGATCTAGCAGCATGCAGCTTCTCTGTAACTGCGATGAGAGCAGTTTCGGTAGAGTGCGCCGGTTTGAAGCCAGACTGGTTCGGGTCCTGTAGGTTGTTCAGAGAAAGAAATAGAGACAGTTGGTTATAAACAGAACGCTCCAAGACCTTAGATAGGAAAGAAAGAAGAGATACAGGTCTGTAATTGCTGATGTCAGAACAGTCCAGAGTAGGCTTCTTCAAGATGGGGATCACTCTTGCAGTCTTGAAGATAGCTGGTACATGGCCTGTTGACAAGGAGCTGTTGATGACATGAGTGATGAAAGGTAGAAGGTCAGGTGCTATTGTCTGAAATAGCGTGGATGGAATCGGGTCCAGTGGACAGGTAGTAGGATTGTTGGATGAGACCAACTGTATGATGTCATCTGTGGAAAGAGGAGAAAAGCAAGACAGGGAATGAGGTGGAGGGTGGTGTTCAGTAGGAAGGATATTGGTAGAGAAAAGGATCTGCGAATCTTATCAACCTTCTCCTCAAAGAAGGTGACAAAATCCTCAGGGAGAGAGTAGAGGGCGGTGGGGGAGTGGGAGGGTTTAAAAGAGAGGAGAAAATGTTGAAGAGCTTGCGTGGATCAGAGGCTGATGCTTCCAGCTTCTCCTTGAAGAAGGAAGATTTCGCCGCTGTTATTTCTGTTGAGAACCTTGAGAGAAGAGACTGGTAGGAGTGGAGATCTGAATCATCTTGAGATTTTCTCCACTTTCTTTCCGCCAGTCTCAGTACTCTTCTGTTGTCTCGGAGAACATCTGTCAGCCAAGGAGTTGACAGAGAGGATCTTGCCCTGGAGAGAGAGGACAGAGATGGTCGACAGAAGAGGAGATGGATGAAAGGAATGTGTTTGTGGCAGTTTCCAGAGGGAGGGAAGAAAATTATTCAGGATGTGGAAGAGAGGAGACAATAGTAGAGACCAGACAAGAGGAGGAGACTGAGCGAAAGTTGCGGTAGGTGGTAGAAGAAGCTGACGTGGAGGTGTGTGCAGAAGAAGCAGGAAGGGAGAGTGAAAAGGACAAGAAATGATGATCAGAAAAGTCAAGAGGAGTTACTGTCAGATCCAACACTGGGGCAGGTCTACTGAAGATCAGGTCCAGTGTGTTTCCTGCTCTGTGTTGGAGTTGACTGGTTGAAAGCAAGATCGAATGATGACAGCAGTGGAAGAAGACTGTAGTCTCTCTGTTGGAAGGTTGAAGTCCCCTAGAAGAACAAGCGATGACTCTAAGGGGAGAGCACTCAGAAGAATGTCCAACTCATCTATGAAGTTTCCCAGTGGACCTGGAGGGCGATAGAGAACAATGATGTGAAGTTTAGTGGGGAAAGACACCGTGATAGCATGGAATTCAAAGGAAGAAATGTTAAGATAAGAAAATGAGAGTACAGAGAAGCGCCATGAGCGAGAGAGAAGCAAACCTGTGCCACCACCCCTGCCGTTCTGCCGTGGAGAATGGGAGAAGGCAAAGGAGGTAGAGAGCTCAGCTGGAGTTGCAGAGTTCTCTGGAGTGATCCATGTCTCTGTCAGAGCCAGGAAGTCGAGTGACTTAGCAGATGCGAAGGCTGAGATGAAGTCTGCCTTCTGAACTGCAGAGTGGCAATTCCAGAGTCCCCCTGCTACCTTCACCTTTGGTACAGATGAACAAGGTGGGTAGATGAGGTTACTGGAGTTGCGGTTTCTCCTCTGGCATCTTCATCTTCTGGTGTTGTTCAAGGTGAGCACAGGGATGGAAAAGCACATTCTGTGTATCCTAATAAAATCTAGTCTACTGCTGGCCGAGGAGATACTAATGCCGACTTAATTTATCTAGAATTACAGGCTCCACCCCTGTTATTGACACTTCAACTAGACCGAAACCACACCTGAATCAACTGAAACCACTGACATAGACTGAAACCACACCTGAATCAACTAATGAACAAGCAAGATATCTAGACTAACCAAACAGCCAAGAGATCTATCAATATCTAGTTAATAGTATATTCAAGACAAGCCTACCTTACAAGCAGAGAATCTACCCAAGTAACAAATGCAAGCACATTCTTCCTTCAAGCTCAGCTCCTCTACCAGAGGTCTGGGAGCTTCAGGGTCCTGTGCTGTATCTGCGCCGTACCAGGACTGCACTCTTCTGGACGGAGATCTCTGATGTTGTTCCTGGGCCCTGCTGGAGACATCCCCCCAGTTCAGGGGTCACAGCCCCTAGTGCTCCAGTTACCATGGGAACAGCTGCTGCCTTAACCCTTCACATCTCCCACGGATGATGCTGTTGCTTTGGAGTAATGGACTGCTACATCTCTCACTACAGACACTGTGTGTGTGTGTGTGTGCGTATGTGTGTGTGTATATACATACATATATATATATGTATATACACACACACACACACTTATGGATTTTATTCATGTAGCTTCATTCATGTTCTGCAGGCTATGAGGTATTTACATGTAGCATTTCTTCCTGCCATCACACCAGGATCTTCTTATCTTCTCTCTCTTTCCTCGTAGTTGTTAAGACAGGAAGGAAACAATATGCAGCATTAAAGTTCACATGGTAGCGAATCACTGATATGGAGCCACAAAGCTGGTGCGTAATCCGGGACCACAAGAAGCCACGCCCCGAGAAGCCACGCCCCAAGAAGCCACGCCCAAGAAGCCACGCCCCGAGAAGCCACGCCCCAAGAATCCACACCCCGAGAAGCCATGCCCCGAGAAGCCACGCCCAAGAAGCCACGCCCCGAGAAGCCATGCCCCGAGAAGCCACGCCCGAGAAGCCACGCCCCGAGAAGCTCCGCCTCCCTGCCGTAATGCACTGGTAGGCCCACTGCTGTACTAGCATTATTTACCTTGAGAATTACAAATGATGGTCCGTTATCTGAACGAAGGTCTACGGTATTGCATGTGTACGTATTCCCTTCTGTTCCCAGCTCGGTATGGGTTACAGTATGAGGCTATAATGGTGCTGAATAGGGTGAGATTTAAGATGAGATTCCAGCCTGATGTTGGCAGTTGGGGTTATTTCATAGTCCCTCTCGGGGCAAGTAAGCGTTTGGCGAACGTCTCCTTTTCAGTGAAACTGTCGTCACGGACCTCAGCGCGATTTGTCCGGCAAAATACAAGCCCAACGAGTCCACAGCTCAGAGTGCTAGAGTAAATACGATTACAGGAGATCAGATCCAGATGATACATGCTCGGCTTGTATCTTCTTAACAGCAGCTATTTGCAGAATTTCTGATTAAGCTTTAGTTCTTACAGGATGAACAGCGTAATGAGTGCAGCCTATTGCAGACACCCTGTGAAAGCCTGAGCTATAGGCTTGAGTGGCAGCTCCGCTAATAAGACTGAATAGACCGTAAAACACTTGCGCAAGGGAGTTTTATTTATTTTTTTTCTCAGGGAACAGTTCTAAATACTTTCTTGAGCACAAACTATAAAGTCCTACAGTAAAGCACTGAACAGGGGAAACACAGCACACTACTATTGTTTGGCCTCTTTACATTTGTGTGTGTGTGTTCATTTGTGTGTGAGTGTGTGTGTGTTTGTGTACATTTTTAACAAATTTGTTTTTAAGATTTATTTATTTATTTGTTTAAATTGATTCATGTCTGTCTAATTATTCTTGTTCCATCTGAATGACAGTTTTGCAATTGCACTGCCTTCCTGTTTGAATAATACACTGGATGAGGTGAATGAAATTGGAACTAGAATAATCCATTAATGCATGTGGCAGGATAGAGCACCTCTGGTCATTTTATACTATAATTCTATGGTCATACCTGTGGGCAAAAACTAATGTGACAGCTATGCATAATTCATCTTTCATTAATTTCTTTAAGAACCATATGAAAATGCAAATTACTTCACAATATGGCTGCAGTCATGAAAATGAAAACAAACGCATGTGAATGGGTTTAAAAAGAACCCTGCTGCTATGTTCCATATGTTTGCATGTACACACACACACACACACACACACACACACTTCTCAAGTCCTTGCTCACAGTAAATGAATCTTTACCCTTGTGAATCTTTACCCTGCGTGCTGATACACTCCACGCATCCCTCTCTTCCCATTGTGTGAACCTGCTCAGAGATCCGCGTGATCCCGCCCATCTCAGAGATTAAGAAGCCAAACTTCAACTCTTCACCTCTCATGGCTCCTCCTTTCCCCTGGTGGAGAGGGAAAACATACATGCTTACATTAACACGGGATTATAATATTGGATTATAGTACTGGATTATAATACTGGATTATAATACGGGATTCCACTGTTATCTCAACTACTTCTGAAATGTAGGTCACTGGTGGCCATGGGGTAATGACATTGGAGGCTGACATCCGTTGGAGGGTTTGGAGGCTCACAGAGAGTTTATACATCCATATGAGCCCTATGGGTGTGCAGGACTGAGCTGAAGACCAACCAGCACACTTCAGTCCCACAGTAACTACACAGAGCTCCCTGTCCAACACCTGTCTCCATCATTACATGCAGATATTACATTATTACATCATCACATTATTACATTATTACATCATCACATTATTACATTATTGCATCATTGCATTATTACATTATTGCATCATTGCATTATTACATAATTGCATAATTGCATTACATCATTACATCATCACATTATTACATGCAGACATTACATTTGCTGCATTATTACATTATTACATCATTACATTATTACATCATTACATGCAGACATTGCATTATTACATCATTATATGCAGACATTACATTATTACATCATTACATGCAGACATTGCATTATTACATCATTATATGCAGACATTACATTATTACATTGTAACATCATTACACGCAGACATTACATTATTACACTCATACATTGTTACATTATTACATCATTACATTCATAACATTCATAACCCTGGTGCAGCTCTCAGCACTAGCGGCACTAAAAGAATCCGGATTTGTTTACTTTAATAGCATTTCAGTTGCATCTCATTTAAAAATGGTTTTGAGTGTCAGAATGGCGTGTAAGCGTGTCTGATCACCTTCTGCCTGCTGTGCAGTCTGACTACAGTGTGTTGAGGAGCCAGCGCGTCTGTAAAAGTGGTGCAGTCCTGACAGAACCCCACACACCCCACACAGCCCAGCCAGCCTGTCCTGCAGTGGAAGGTCACTCTGGTTCAGGGGTATTACACTCGCAGTCCAGAAAGTCCTGGTCCTGCATATTTCCTGCCCTTTACCTGGGAATCAGGTGTGAAGACAAAGTGGACATTAACCATTTACTCAAAGTGGCCATTAATCATTTATTCCACTACAAGGGATTAGAAAATCCAGATTCGAAGTCCAGATTTGAGCACATCTGCTCTAGTTTGCTGGGGTTTAGGCTGCTCTCCAGAACACTATGACCTTTGGCAAGCCCGGCCTTCCTGAAGGGCAACGTGACTGCGTTTCCTGCCACTGCTGGACACAGCACATGGAATCATGTGGTTGGCTAATCGGGGGCTGAGGGTTGCTGCCGTGGAGACGCTGCCGTGGCGACGCTCCCCTGGAGACAGCAGCGGTTCAGGAGGCGGGGCCGGCTCGAGCATGCTCAGTAGACTACAACTCATTTTTGTAGATGGATTTTCGGGACTCTGGCAGACAGAACGTGTGTGTTTCTTGTTCACTTTTATACGACTTTTAACTGTTTTCCTCTATCTTATTATTTATTTATGTGATGTTCTACATGAAAATTAATGAGCTGTGTAAAATGACACTATAAGCAGCATGTCTCATAGAACACTACTGATATCATGTGGCTTCATTTCCAGTCTCACTGTCACAATGAAAAAGTGTCAATCTGTCAGTCTGTCAGAGTTAATAGTCTTTTTCCCTGTCTTAAGACTTCAGCATATCTAATTCCAGATGTAGAGTCCCATTATCCTGGTCTTTCACACTAGGACGGATCTGCTGAAAGCACATGCTAGCTGGGGCTTGGCAGAAGTCCAGTGTCCATAGAGATACAGCTCCTTCTGATCATCTGCTCACACCAGGAGTCACTGCTGGCTAATTGCTCACGCCTCGTCTGTCCTGACGAGAACGTTTGATTGGACAAGATGAACAGGAGACGTATCGTTGAAGAGGTTATCTCTCATGTATACTCCGGATGTGGAACTAGCTGTTTCCAGGAATAACTGCATGTAACGTGACAGATAAAATGTCCTGATTAGCAGCAGCAAATGGGTGATGTGTGTTTGTTAGTGAAACATAGATCTTTAGTATGATGGATGATTCACAATAGCACAATTAATGATGCTGCTTTGACAGAACTTGCATTCCCACGTACCTGACATTCCTGGTCCACGTGCAGGTTAGAAGTGAACTATTTAAAGAGCGTGTGCTTTGGAATGAAGGCATTACTAAATGGCCATGCATAAAACACTCTCTTTCGGCCTGTACATCTGACTGCAAACACTGCAGAAATAGTAACATCAGTACAGACACTGCGTGTGTAGTGAGAACAGATCGAAAGGGCGGTCCGTTTAGCTGTGAATGATCAAATCGTGAAGTCCTCAATGTAATGCTTTTTGGGTGATTATTTATTATTTGGTAATGGCATTCAACACTACACTCAACACTACCCTCAACAGTACACTCAACACTACCCTCAACACTACCCTCAACACTACACTCAACACTACCCTCAACACTACACTCAACACTACTCAACACTACCCTCAACACTACACTCAACACTACCCTCAACACTACCCTCAACACTACACTCAACACTACACTCAACACTACCCTCAACACTACACTCAACACTACTCAACACTACCCTCAACACTACACTCAACACTACCCTCAACACTACCCTCAACACTACACTCAACACTACCCTCAACACTACACTCAACACTACCCTCAACACTACCCTCAACACTACACTCAACACTACCCTCAACACTACACTCAACACTACACTCAACAGTTCCTGTGTATGAGACATGAAGAAAATACTTTAATTATGACCTTCCACATGGCTGCAGCAAACACCTTTCATGTCAGAGATGACGGCAGTCGCAGAAAGAGGGATGGTTTGATTTGGTTATTTGTACACGTTATCAATCTCTGTAAACTTCACAGATCACCTTTGACTTATTTTATATAAATGAATATTTATATATATAAAATAAATATTTGTTATATTTTAGGGAATGAGATTATATTGCCTTTCTGTGTCATTAGAAGACAGAATAGCAGCGTGGTGTGAAATGATATAAAGATGAATTCTTCACAGGACTGTAACTCTGACATAAATAAAAGAGCTTTTACAAATCCCAGATTGAAGTCCAGATTCAGAGCTGAGACACAGACGAGACTCCTGTCACAGACAGACACCCAGCGGACGTGATTCAGAGCTGTCGTGCTGGACAGTCAGCTGTCAGATGGGTTGAGTTTCCCAGGCCTTTAGCACTTCCTGCTGAAGCCCCGCCCACCTGCAGCACGCGCCCGTCTTCCTTCGTTGGAGTTTGTTGTTTAGTTGTTTCTGCAGTCGTTCTACAGTCGCTTGTAATGAGCAGCCCTGACGACGGTTAAAGCTTCTGTTGGTTGTGTTTCCTGATGTCCCAGATCCTGTTTTAAACTTCAGCACCAGTGCAGTCACCTCTACTGAGTAGCTAAACACCAAGCAAAAATGCCAAAAAAGTTTGCAGTGTTGCAAAAAAGAAAACTTTTAATAAATTATTTTAAATGTATTAAACATTTAAAATAAATGAAATCATTTTATTTTTTCAGACATACAGTAGTACATTCCATTGTAGATTTAGGTTAAATCTCAATGCAAATATGTATAAATGATGACAAATAAGGACCATTACACTATGTATCTCTTTATAGTGGTGCTCAGTAGCTTGATTACACACACACACACCCTCATAATTAGTGTGATTCGTGGTTTTAGCCAGTAGGGGGCATCGTGTTGGTTCTGAACTGGGCAAAATAAGGCGCTAGTCTTTACTTGCTGTTGCCTGACATTTCCACTGTGACTAGACAGTGCAAATGAGAAATTTCATGCCACTTACTATGCATCATTTGCCAAACACAAGCCATGTATGTGCGAACTGGGGAGGATGCTTTCGCCTCTTCCCAAATCCACCGCAGACCGCCATTTAACAAGAGTGTAAGTGTGGATGGGGCGGCAGTGTAGGGTCGTCAGCTGAGTGACATGTCTGACAGGTGTCCAACACAATCATCTCAGACAGACCGAGAAGGAGCAGGATGGAGAGATTCTGGTTTGATTTCTCTCCAAGGTTCAGCAAGTCAGTGCCTACTCTAAAACTACAGGTGACTGCGAAAAAGGGAAAGATATCTGGGGAGGGAGAGAGAGGGAGGGAGAGAGAGAGGGAGGGAGGGAGGGAGAGGAGTACATGGGAATTGGTAATGGCCAGAGAAGAGAGGTGAGAATAGAGAAATACAGTGGGTGACAGAGGAGAGATTGAGAGCAAGATGGTAGGAGAGAGGAAAGAGAGAGAAAGGAAGGAGAGAGAAAGAAAGAGAGAGGTTAAGCAGCCCCATAGCTAGTGTGGCTCCAGCAGTGTTTGGAGAGTCTCCTGTCCATCAGCCATTGTTGACAGATGCCAGCTCGTCACTCACACGGTGGAGCTGTCACACGGGTGGAGCCGTCACACGGGTGGAGCCTCGTAAACATGAATCACTACGCAGCTGCCACGTCCTAGTCGCTCCAACCAACTACACAATTAGGGCAGTTCAGCATGACTGGCAGCGCGTGGGAGACACACAGGGCACATGTACCAGCCTGTGAAGCACTGCACAGAACCGCACTGCACAGAACCGCACTGCACAGAACCACACTGCTCACTGCACAGAACCGCACTGCACAGAACCGCACTGCACAGAACCACACTGCTCACTGCACAGAACCGCATGTATGCGGGGACATGTATGCAGCACAGGTGTAGCTTCAGCACAGGTGTAGCTTCAGCACAGGGTGTTTTGGGATGCTGAAAAATGATCAAATACAGAAGCCTGATCAAAACAAAGCAATGTTTGCCAGTACAGACTAAAAAATTCTATTTTTTTTAATTCTACAGACATTCAACAGATTGTGATGAATAATAATCCATTTAATTAACGGTCTGCATTGGGGGTTTAAGATTGGCAGTGGCCATGGGAGTGATGGAGAGAGCAGAGGAGATGGAGAGTTGACCAGAGAGAGCAGGTCTGATTAGGCAGTATGTCTGATTAGGCAGGATGTCTGATTACGAGGGGCCTGTCTCTGCAAATCTGCAGTAAGCAGCAGTTTCTGCTGAAGTCAGATGTGTCAGTGGCAGGTCAACTTTGTCAAAAATCAGTAAACCCTTAAAACAACATGACAAATTTACTGTAATCCTCATGTAACTTAATTGATACATCATCAAAACCAGGTCAGTGTATTCAAAAGACCTTACAGACTGTTTAGTGTAGACGTCTTCCCAGTCCTGGCCCTGTAGCATGTCTGTACTCAGAGTTTTCCCTTCCTCTAACTTGGTTTAACTAACTAGCTAATCATTAAGGATTCCATGAGGGTAACTCATGTAATTAGGACAAGGTTAAGTGGTTCCGTCTCGGTCGTTGTTATCTATGTTAGCTGCGTTAGCTGTGTTAGCTTTGTTAGCTGTTAGCTGTGTTAGCTTTGCCAAACACCATCATAGCCCATTTGGTGAGGGCTATATTTGTGTAAATGTGTGACTGAGTTCTTTTGAAATAATGTGGAGAACCAGCTCCACACATCCCTTCTTGGTTTTTAGTACGCAAAAAGAAAACTAAACTGCTTTTATCAATGAATGTTTGACATGTTTGACATGGGGGACACCAGCAGTTCCTTTATCGTACACCCTGACTCATGTGGACTAACAGCTCCTTAGGATCCATTAGTTCTGTCTGATTATCCATTGGTTCTGTCTGATTACAGGGATCAGTGAGAACCTCTCCTTACTACTCCCCTCTCATGTGTATTTCTCTAAACTAAATAAACTGTATACACACACTCACAGAGAGAGAGAGAGAGAGAGAGAGAGAGAGAGAGACAGAGAGACAGAGAGAGAGAGAGAGAGAGAGAGAGAGAGACAGACAGACAGAGAGAGAGAGAGAGAGAGAGAGAGAGAGAGAGACAGACAGACAGAGAGAGAGAGAGAGAGAGAGAGAGACAGACAGACAGACAGACAGACAGACAGACAGAGAGAGAGAGAGAGAGAGAGAGAGACAGACAGACAGAGAGACAGACAGAGACTGCAGGACTGCACTGGACCAGAGAGAAACACAAGCAACAGATGGCAGGAAGAATCAGACAAGGAAAATGGGAGACGCTGAAACACAAGGACAGATTTGTATGATCGTTATATATATGAGAGAGTGGGGGGTCCACTAGTACCTCACACACTAGTACCTCACACACTAGTACCTCACACACTTACACACTAGTACCTCACACACTTACACACTAATACCTCACACACTAGTACCTCACACACTTACACACTAATACCTCACACACTAGTACCTCACACTTACACACTAATACCTCACACACTCACACCTCACCTCACACACTAGTACCTCACACACTAGTACCTCACACACTTACACACTAGTACCTCACACACTTACACACTAGTACCTCACACACTAGTACCTCACACACTTACACACTAATACCTCACACACTAGTACCTCACACACTTACACACTAATACCTCACACACTCACACCTCACCTCACACACTAGTACCTCACACACTTACACACTAATACCTCACACATACCTCACACACTAGTACCTCACACACTAGTAACTCACACACTGAGACACTAATACCTCACATTCTCACACCTCACCTCACACACTAGTACCTCACACACCTCACATACTCACACCTCACACACTAGTACCTCACACACACCTCACATACTCACCTCACCTCACACACTAGTACCTCACACCTCACCTCACACACTAGTACCTCACACACTCACCTCACACACTAGTACCTCACACACTAGTACCTCACACACTGACACACTAATACCTCACATACTCACACCTCACCTCACACACTAGTACCTCACACACACCTCACACAGACCTCACACACACCTCACATACTCACACCTCACACACTCTTTTACTCGTTTTCACCTTTATATAATAACATTGTCTTGATCATTTGTAATCACCAACTTTAGTATCTGGCAGCTTTGACTTCCTCTGTAATTGGTAATTGTGCCATTTATTGACGTAACCTGTTGTCGTCATGGTGTTCTGAGAGACCTGTAGTCGTCATGGTGTTCTGAGGGACCTGTTGTCGTCATGGTGTTCTGACCTGTCTGTGTTGATCTACACTGCCTCCTCTGTAAAGGTTGGAAGTCAGACGAGGAGGTGGAGGTGGAGGTTTCCTAGCAACCACAGCAACTATTGTCTCAGAGACATTGAGGACCGTGTGACTGAGAGATCTGTGTTTACACGTGTATCTGTCCACACGTGTATCTGTCCACACATGTATCTGTCCATACGTGTATCTGTCCACACATATATCTGTCCACACGTGTATCTGTCCACACATGTATCTGTCCATACGTGTATCTGTCCACACATATATCTGTCCACACGTGTATCTGTCCACACATGTATCTGTCCATACGTGTATCTGTCCACACATGTATCTGTCCACACGTGTATCTGTCCACACATGTATCTGTCCACACGTGTATCTGTCCACACATGTATCTGTCCATACGTGTATCTGTCCACACATATATCTGTCCACACGTGTATCTGTCCACACATGTATCTGTCCACACGTGTATCTGTCCACACATGTATCTGTCCACACATGTATCTGTACAGTAAGCTAGTAAGTAATACAGTAAGCTACATGAAAAGAAACCCTGTACTCCATATGTAAATATCATATAGACCATTAACACGAATCATTCAGAGCAATTAGTTGGAGCTCATTCCACAAGAAGTGCAATAGGTTCAAAAAGCTTTCTATAGTTGTGTAGAAATAACAGTTCAGGATTTACCCAGGATTTATCCAACTGATAGTGAATGAGTTTATAAGGTTGAGTGTGTGCTAGTAAGAGGTCTAATTAAATGAAAGGCACTTTTAAATTGCTGTGTGTGTGTGTGAGAGAGAGAGAGAGAGAGAGAGAGAGAGAGCAAACTGAAAACTGTTCCATCTGTTGACCAGGAGCAGAAAATTGGAAAATTTTTTTTACAAATTGCCAGAATCGCTTTGTAAACGTATAGAAAACAAATATTCCTTATTTTGAAAAAAGAAAATACGTTCATATCTGAAGTTGCGATCCATTTTCACAGTTCCAGTGTCCACTGTAACTTGCATCGCACATGTCTTTCTTTGCCGAAAGACAGATTATAACTTGGAAATGAGACACAGCAGCAAACCAACTTCTAACACAGATCGCACATGGTCTGTGAAGCTTGAAAAAAATGTTTAAGCGGCGATGAACTGACCAAATATCGTTGTCACGCGGCACGCACTTGATATGCGCTGTGAAAGTAGCCGTGGATGAGCGTGACTCACCCCGCTGCCACTCAGACACGAGCGCGCCGTGTACGGTGCGTCTAGTGGGTCTGTTCCGTCAAAGAATGTACAGTACGGAGCCACCCACTGATCAAACCGGAAAATATAAAACGTGTTTTGAAATGTATTTGAAGCTTATATTACAGTGTGGCATCTCCGAAAAGCAAGATTTAGATAGAGGTTTAAGCCTAACTTGAACGTAAGCGATGCTGAAGAGTTCTGTGGATTAAACGATGAATCAAATAAAATGTACTGCTTCATAAACACACGGAGCATCCGGTAAACATGCATGAGAACACGTGAACGCAGGTACGGAACTGACCGCAAAGCGCCAGAAAACGTTGACAATAATTTCCAATAATTTTAAATTATGTAAAATAAAGCTACGCTATAGGTCCCTGTAACTCCACCTCTGTGCGGACGGAGTCATGCAGTAATGTCCTACAGTGATGCAGTAACGTCCTACAGTCATGCAGTAACGTCCTACAGTCATGCAGTAACGTCCTACAGTCATGCAGTAACGTCCTACAGTGATGCAGTAACGTCCTACAGTTATGCAGTAATGTCCTACGGTCATGCAGTAATGTCCTACGGTCATGCAGTAACGTCCTACAGTCATGCAGTAATGTCCTACAGTCATGCAGTAATGTCCTACAGTTATGCTGTAACGTCCTACAGTTATGCTGTAACGTCCTACAGTCATGCAGTAATGTCCTACAGTTATGCAGTAACATCCTACAGTCATGCAATAATGATCTACAGTCGAACAGTCATGCAGTAACGTCCTACAGTCATGCAGCAACGTCCGATAGTTATGCAGTAATGTCCTACAGTCATACAGTCATGCAGTAATGTCCTACAGTTATGCAGTAACGTCCTACAGTTATGCAGTAATGTCCTACAGTTATGCAGTAATGTCCTACAGTCATGCAGTAACGTCCTACAATTATGCAATAATGACCTACAGTCGAACAGTCATGCAGTAATGTCCTACAGTCATGCAGTAATGTCCTACGGTCATGCAGTAATGTCCTACAGTCATGCAGTAACGTCCTACAGTTATGCAATAATGACCTACAGTCGAACAGTCATGCAGTAATGTCCTTTGGTCATGCAGTAATGTCCTACAGTAATGGAGCAATGTCCATCTGGGATCGATGCAAATACGTTCTCATCTGCTCTCATTGGTAAAGTGAGTGTTTGCCTCGCAGACCCTGCCGTCGCGCAGGTATTTCTCGAGGGGAGATCTGGGTGATGAGACCGATCGGCATCGAAAAAGTGCAGTCAGATGTTCGTCACCCAGGATACTGTGGACCAGGAGGGGGACTCTGCTCCGTAATGAATACTTTAGATGGCTCGTGACACTTTTAATATGCCCATATTTTACTAGCGTGGAGGTCCAGTTTGCTATCAATTCAAAAGTTTCATTTATAATAAAAAACACCCACTACTCACCTGAGGAAGCCAAGGCCACGCGTCAGAGACTAGCGTGATCAAGTGTGTGTGTGTGTGTGTGTGAGAGAGAGAGAGAGAGAGAGAGAGAGAGAGAGAGAGACTGACTCTGGTGAATAGTTTTGTCTTTGACATGTTTTGATGGTTCCTGAATATTAGGCCTAATACATTTCCGTTGGTGAATAAATGCGAATTAAGGTTGATATAACCTTAACTGATAGAATATTTGCCCGTCAATGTCCGTGTCAGTGCAGCTCATATGAGAGAGACATAGAGACAGAGAGGGGGAGAGGGGGGGGGGGCGTGTCCCCCCAACATAGAAAAACAGCTGCGTTTGCACCCCCCCCCCCCCCCCAACAGACTACAATTGTATTAAGCTTTAAAAACACATCTTCTAGTTTCCTGTCACTTTCGTGTACTTTGGAATTCCGTGTTCTCTGCGTTGTTTCTGCTTCTGCATACTCTTCACTTTTTGCACGGTGAAATCATACAAAACACAAACGCCTCATTACAGGATTTTTCTTGATTATTTGTGATTGCACATCGGCAAATAAAAGACGTTCAGGATAATCTGCAGCAGTCTCGAGGAGCCCGTGTTCTTTTGTCTGTAGTTTTCCAGGCTCCTTAAACCCTCATCTCAGCGCGCGGGCGCGCCTTCACCTCGCGGGCGCAGCGTGCCAGCCGTACCACAGCTAATGGAATGTGAGAGATTTGGGTCATGGGAAAAACGCTCGAGCTCTCTCCGACGCCCACACGCCTCCACAGGCTTCTGCGGTAAAATACGACTTCACGTGCTGATCAGAGAACAGTTTATTGCCTTTCTTTTTAACGGTTAAGGTTCGGATTTAAACACATGCATCCGACACTGAATCACCATCAAGTGCTGTCGGCCGCAGATGTTTAACGTAAACCGGAAGTAGCGTATACTAGCATTTATATGCTCATGCCTAATGAAGATACCAAAGCCATTCATAAAGCGCGTTAGCTCTGATCATGTGGGTGAAAAGCCGGCGAAGCACGTGCCAAAGCGCATATTTTCTAAATAAGCTCAAGCAAAGATGTCCAGCACGTGTTCATTTGAGTTCTCGTTTCTATTTAATAAAGCTAATAAGAAATAAAAAAGTAAACATTTGCATTATAAATGTATGTATCTTTCAAATGCGTCGGAAATTATTAAGTTTAAGATTTAAGATTGTTCAAATGGATATTTAACGAGTATTTAACTTATTTAACGATTCATGTGCTGATCAGAGTGCATTCTGCTTCTCCAAGAGCTTTTTGAACACTCCTGTGAATAGCTGAGGTCACTTTAGGTCACACTCACTTTAGACAGGTACCTAAAGGGTTTGTCCACAGTGTCTGGGATTTAGGTAAGAAAGCCGCTTTTCAGTCTGAACGGCCATCTCATTGTCTCACTTGCTACGTGCATTAGTTGCTGAACAGAATCCTGCATTTGATAGATACCTGCACGTAGATACCGCCTTTGCCGCATCAAGGTGTGCATGTTAAGTTGCAATGTGCATGTTAAGATGTGATGGTGTCTCAGTATTGTTTAAGATATAAACCAGAACACAATTTCATGACTTAATTGGGAAACCCTTAAAATACGTTTAATTTTTACCGCTATTGTAAAACCGTGGGTTAGATGTAGAGAGATTTCCCTCTTCAGGTCAAATACTGGAAATGCATTTAAAATAATCAGATCTATGTTGTGCATATACATTTGATCCACTAGATGGCAGACTTGGATACCTCATGAAGTGACTTTCAGCCACGCGCTCCCACTTACACTAATCCTCCTTTGATCTTTACTGACTTCACTGTTTACACCGAACACTCACAAGGGTAATGTAGGATTCATGGACAATATATTTACACCTCTTTAAGGAGAGATGACGATCACTTTAAAAATTAATGTGCACTTTCACATTAAAATAGAGTTAATTTGGGGGGAAAAGACAAATGTTACACACTGTTAACTGCAGCACAGACTGTGTGAAGTACAGGAAAGTCCAGGATTAAACCGCAGTGTGACATCTGGGCTTGTCCAATGTCTACACACCCGACCACGTGAACTAGGATATATGGTGTCCATGATGAACAGATTGTCCATGGTGTAACTCACCTCTTCACTCCAACACTCAATATGCGCTAACAAAAAGAGGAAAAATCTATCCTGTCTGTCCTGTCTGTTCTGTCTGTCCTGTCTGTTCTGTCTGTCCTATATGTCCTGTATGTCCTGTCTGTTCTGTCTGTCCTGTCTGTTCTGTCTGTCCTGTCTGTCCTGTATGTCCTGTTTGTTCTTTTTGACCTGTCCTGTCTGTCTTGTATGTTCTGTATGTCCTGTCCTGTATGTACTGTCCTGTCTGTATGTCCTGTCTGTCCTGTCCTGTCTGTCCTGTATGTCCTGTCTGTCTCTGCTCTCTTTCCTGCTTCAGCCAGGGCTCTAACCTGATGGTCGTCATGACGCTGGCCTAGTTCTGCTTGCATATGTTTTTGATAGTGACTACAACACACTTCTGTGTGTCAGCCTGGATAAGGGCGACTGACCAGTGCTGTAATGTAAATGTCCATCAGCCCTGGCCTGAGTGAGCGTGAGGTGCACACCACATGAGAAATAACACACACGTGTGCACTTATACCACATGCACTAGCATTCAAGTGTGGATCACGTGTGCACAACGGGGCCTTTCTGGGTGGAGGAGCTACACAACAGAATGTCAGCTCACGTAGTTCACCTGCTGCAAATGCTTCACCCCTCAAATCAGTAGTTCACTTTGTAAACTTGAGCTGGTTTCCCCAACACACACCAAAGGGCAACGTTCCTAACTTTCATCATTCATTCATGTGCATAGGGTAACCATGGTGATAGCATCAGTAGCCTATTGAGAACCTTAGACTGTACTATACTGTTATTGCATTTAGGCCTTCAAAAACTCAAATAAATCTCCTTGTTAAAAACAGGAAACTCATAGCTTAGTCACGTGTGTCTGCAGATTATTATAATGTCCCCAAACATTATAATATGTTCTTTTCTCTTACCTTTATGCAGATCAGGATGGCCTGCCGTGTGAGGAATACATCGGTCCTGTAATCAGACACCCCACGTCTCCACATGTCAGTCAGCAGGACGACACTTAAACAACGCCCCTGCACAATCAGCACCCCCAACACAGGGCTGGTGAAGGCAGCTACAGAGAGGCTGGTGAAGGCAGCTACAGAGGGGCTGGTGAAGGCAGCTACAGAGGGCTAGTGAAGGCAGCTACAGAGGGGTTGGTGAAGGCAGCTACAGAGGGGCTGGTGAAGGGCTGGTGAAGGCAGCTACAGAGGGGCTGGTGAAGGCTACAGAGGGCTGGTGAAGGCAGCTACAGAGGGGCTGGTGAAGGCAGCTACAGAGGGGCTGGTGAAGGCAGCTACAGAGGGGCTGGTGAAGGCAGCTACAGAGGGGCTGGTGAAGGCAGCTACAGAGGGGGCTGGTGAAGGCAGCTACAGAGGGGCTAGTGAAGGCAGCTACAGAGGGGGCTGGTGAAGGCAGCTACAGACAGAGGGGCTGAAGGCAGTGAAGGCAGCTACAGAGGGGCTGGTGAAGGCAGCTACAGAGGGGCTGGTGAAGGCAGGGGCTGGTGAAGGCAGCTACAGAGGGGCTGGTGAAGGCAGCTACAGAGGGGCTGGTGAAGGCAGCTACAGAGGGGCTGGTGAAGGCAGCTACAGAGGGGCTGGTGAAGGCAGCTACAGAGGGGCTGGTGAAGGCAGCTACAGAGGGGCCGGTGAAGGCAGCTACAGAGGGGCTGGTGAAGGCAGCTACAGAGGGGCCGGTGAAGGCAGCTACAGAGGGGCTGGTGAAGGCAGCTACAGAGGGGCTGGTGAAGGCAGCTACAGAGGGGCTGGTGAAGGCAGCTACAGAGGGGTTGGTGAAGGCAGCTACAGAGGGGCTGGTGAAGGCAGCTACAGAGGGGCTGGTGAAGGCAGCTACAGAGGGGCTGGTGAAGGCAGCTACAGAGGGGCTGGTGAAGGCAGCTACAGAGGGGCTGGTGAAGGCAGCTACAGAGGGGCCGGTGAAGGCAGCTACAGAGGGGGCTGGTGAAGGCAGCTACAGAGGGGCTGGTGAAGGCAGCTACAGAGGGGCTGGTGAAGGCAGCTACAGAGGGGCTGGTGAAGGCAGCTACAGAGGGGCTGGTGAAGGCAGCTACAGAGGGCTGGGTGAAGGCAGCTACAGAGGGGCTGGTGAAGGCAGCTACAGAGGGGCTGGTGAAGGCAGCTACAGAGGGGCTGGTGAAGGCAGCTACAGAGGGGCTGGTGAAGGCAGCTACAGATGGCAGCTACAGGGGCTGGTGAAGGCAGCTACAGAGGGGCTGGTGAAGGCAGCTACAGAGGGGTTGGTGAAGGCAGCTACAGAGGGGCTGGTGAAGGCAGCTACAGAGGGCTGGTGAAGGCAGCTACAGAGGGCTGGTGAAGGCAGCTACAGAGGGGCTGGTGAAGGCAGCTACAGAGGGCTGGTGAAGGCAGCTACAGAGGGGCTGGTGAAGGCAGCTACAGAGGGGCTGGTGAAGGCAGCTACAGAGGGGCTGGTGAAGGGCTGGGCAGCTACAGAGGGCTGGGGGCTGGTGAAGGCAGCTACAGAGGGGCTGGTGAAGGAAGCTACAGAGGGCTGGTGAAGGGCAACTAGGCAGCTAGAGGGGCTGGTGAAGGCAGCTACAGAGGGGCTGGTGAAGGCAGCTACAGAGGGCTGGTGAAGGCAGCTACAGAGGGGTTGGTGAAGGCAGCTACAGAGGGGCTGGTGAAGGCAGCTACAGAGGGGCTGGTGAAGGCAGCTACAGAGGGGCTGGTGAAGGCAGCTACAGAGGGGCTGGTGAAGGCAGCTACAGAGGGGCTGGTGAAGGCAGCTACAGAGGGGCTGGTGAAGGCAGCTACAGAGGGGCTGGTGAAGGCAGCTACAGAGGGGCTGGTGAAGGCAGCTACAGAGGGGCTGGTGAAGGCAGCTACAGAGGGGCTGGTGAAGGCAGCTACAGAGGGGCTGGTGAAGGCAGCTACAGAGGGGCTGGTGAAGGCAGCTACAGAGGGGCTGGTGAAGGCAGCTACAGAGGGGCTGGTGAAGGCAGCTACAGAGGGGCTGGTGAAGGCAGCTACAGAGGGGCTGGTGAAGGCAGCTACAGAGGGGCTGGTGAAGGCAGCTACAGAGGGGCTGGTGAAGGCAGCTACAGAGGGGCTGGTGAGGGCAGCTACAGAGGGGCTAGTGAAGGCAGCTACAGAGGGGCTGGTGAAGGCAGCTACAGAGGGGCTGGTGAAGGCAGGGGGCTGGTGAAGGCAGCTACAGAGGGGCTGGTGAAGGCAGCTACAGAGGGGCTGGTGAAGGCAGCTACAGAGGGGCTGGTGAAGGCAGCTACAGAGGGGCTGGTGAAGGCAGCTACAGAGGGGCTGGTGAAGGCAGCTACAGAGGGGCTGGTGAAGGCAGCTACAGAGGGGCTGGTGAAGGCAGCTACAGAGGGGCTGGTGAAGGCAGCTACAGAGGGGCTGGTGAAGGCAGCTACAGAGGGCTGGTGAAGGCAGCTACAGAGGGCTGGTGAAGGCAGCTACAGAGGGGTTGGTGAAGGCAGCTACAGAGGGGCCGGTGAAGGCAGCTACAGAGGGGCTGGTGAAGGCAGCTACAGAGGGGCTGGTGAAGGCAGCTACAGAGGGGGCTGGTGAAGGCAGCTACAGAGGGGCTGGTGAAGGCAGCTACAGAGGGGCTGGTGAAGGCAGCTACAGAGGGGCTGGTGAAGGCAGCTACAGAGGGGCTGGTGAAGGCAGCTACAGAGGGGCTGGTGAAGGCAGCTACAGAGGGCTGGTGAAGGCAGCTACAGAGGGCCGGTGAAGGCAGGTACAGAGGGGGCGGTGAAGGCAGCTACAGAGGGGCTGGTGAAGGCAGCTACAGAGGGGCTGGTGAAGGCAGCTACAGAGGGGCTGGTGAAGGCAGCTACAGAGGGGTAGTGATCCATGTCTGGCAGTCTGAGATTCTGCTCTTCTGGTCTCAGATTGATGATGTTGTTCCGGATCTTTTGGAGCCACCGCACCCCACGTGCCCCTGTCCCCACTGCACCACGATGCTGTCCCCACTACACCACCATGCTGTCCCCACTACACCACCATGCTGTCCCCACTGCACCATCATACTGTCCCTACTACACCACCATACTGTCCCCACTACACCACCATGCTGTCCCCACTGCACCATCATACTGTCCCTACTACACCACCATACTGTCCCCACTGCACCACGATGCTGTCCCCACTACACCACCATGCTGTCCCCACTGCACCATCATACTGTCCCTACTACACCACCATACTGTCCCCACTGCACCACCATACTGTCTCCACTACACCATACTGTCCCCACTACACCACCATGCTGTCCCCACTGCACCACCATGCTGTCCCCACTGCACCATCATACTGTCCCCACTACACCACCATGCTGTCCCCACTACACCACCATGCTGTTCTCACTACACCACCATACTGTCCGCACTACACCACCATGCTGTCCCCACTGCACCACCATGCTGTCCCCACTACACCACCATACTGTCCCCACTACACCACCATGCTGTCCCCACTACACCACCATGCTGTCCCCACTGCACCACCATGCTGTCCCCACTACACCACCATACTGTTCTCACTACACCACCATACTGTCCCCACTACACCATACTGTCCGCACTACACCACCATACTGTCTCCACTACACCACCATACTGTCCCCACTACACCATACTGTCCGCACTACACCACCATACTGTCCCCACTACACCACCATACTGTCCCCACTGCACCACCATACTGTCCCCACTACACCATACTGTCCCCACTACACCACCATACTGTCCCCACTACACCACCATACTGTCCCCACTACACCACAATGCTGTTTACCTTCCACATTCTCTCTGCTTCTTTTTTGAGGCACTGATCTTTTTCCAACTTCTCATATTCCTTCTCTTGTATGTTTCCATCCAAACATGATGGTTACCTGTGTATTATGTACACACACACACACACACACTGTTGGTCTTAGTGTTTGAAGGCCGTTGGCCTCCGTTGGCCTCCCAGAACTCTTCCCTTTTGGGAGGGTGGGACTACTCGCTGGGCTGGGCTGGTTGGCTCCTTTTCCTCTGCAGGATTTCCCTTTTGCTGCACTGTTCCTGTTCTCTGTGTGGAGACCCATTTTGATGAGTAGAAACGCTGGCATGTGAAACACCAATCAGGCTTTGTGTGTTCACCAAAGGACAAAGAGGCATTATGTGTTGGCACAGACACAGACAACACTTCCAGTGCCTTTCTGAACACTGATTCAGTAACAGAGCAGAGGAGGGACACGACATGAACACAACCACCTCCGGCATCAGGCAAGCTTTACTTCACACTAATCAATAACTCAGAACTGATCAAATGACCCAGAGATAGTCACTTCTATTTCAGACAGATGATATGTAGAGAACATAACGGTTCTTTTCAACCAAAGCATTTTATGTCATTAATTCTGGAGGGTACAGCACACATGTGGTTTTGGAGCACAGACATCTTCTATTTGGAGCTATGCAGAACAGGCCTCCACCTACGGCTGAACAGGCACACTGCTGGGCTCCCATGCGATTATCTTCTTAGGGTAATAGACAGTCAGGTTATTCTACCTAAATCCTGTTTTAAACATCTGTAAAAATAATTTGTAAAATAATCTCAGATCAACATAAAGCACCCAGTTCTTCTGCTGTGGACACCCATATGAACCAGCAGCCTGTCAGGGGGACTGGACATGTGTGTCCCAAACAAGAGAAACAAGCATGAGATGAATGTGAAGCTCCTTAAGATCCTTCATTAGCAGTGGCCACCTGCATGCGTGTAGTCCAGAGGTCCTGTAGTCCTGTAGTCCAGTAATCCTGTAGTCCTGTAGTCCAGAGGTCCTGTAGTCCAGTAGTCCTGTAGTCCAGTAGTCCTATAGTCCTGTAGTCCAGTAGTCCAGTAATCCTGTAGTCCTGTAGTCCAGTAGTCCAGTAATCCTGTAGTCCTATAGTCCTGTAGTCCAGTAGTCCAGTAGTCCAGTAGTCCTGTAGTCCTGTCCTGATTGTGTGCCTGTTCTGTTTTCCATCAGAAGCAGTACAGGCGTGTTGGCACTTTGCTTCCATGGGTCTGTTCATTATACTGCCATTGTTTTGTGTTCTGTATATCAGATCTTCATTTTAAAGTCCCACAATATTCTTCAGTCCCTTAAGACACTCCGAGGCATAATCTGGCGCTGGATATGGTTACGAATCTTTAGTCATTTATATTTATAATGTACACTGCATTCTTCATTTTGAGTAAATACTGCATTTGATAAAACAAATATAGTCTTCATTATTATTCAAATCACAAACTTTGGTCGATTTTGCGTGAATAACCCTCATAAGAAATTCTGGGACGAATCGGCCTTTCTTTAGGACCCCGAGGATCGTGTATGTTGGTGTAGCAGGGCTGGTCTCGGCGCCCCCTCGCCGTACTGTGCTGCGCTGGATAGATCGCGTGCCAAAGGAGAGATGAGTTAGCAGAGGATCACGCTCGCGCAGCGTGCGTCCAGATTTTGGTATCTGCTGTGGCTTCTGTTGCGGGTCATGGAGGTTCGTGTGTTCTGACTTTAGATGACTACGCCTGCCTCTTCTGCCCGTGTCAACGAATTTCATTCTGTCGGCCCTGCTGTTTCTCTCCGCTGTAACTTCTCCGCCTTCAGTCAACTGTTTATTGGATAATTCGGGAATTTCGGAAATTACTCTTGAAGTTCTTTTTTTAAACGGAACATTTTGGTCGTTCGTATTAAGCTCGGCGTGAGCAATAATTAACCGTTGTTTGCTTGGCATAAAGCTTTTTCATCTTAATTCACGAAAACCATAAAGCTGTTCAGTGAAACGCAACGTTTCTTCATTCCGAGAGCAACTTCACGCCGGAGAGGCTTTTCAGAGAGGCATCCCAAGGGCGGAGAGAATCGTTCATTCGTACGTTGGCATATCGCCTCTCAACAGCTAAAAGATGTCATTAAGTAGAAGTATTGAGTGGGAGCATTTTGAGGAGCGAGAGAAGACGCACCGGACACCGCGGGGAAGCGCGGGCGCTCAGTCTGGGTCTCGAGGCAACGGCATCGTTCCCAGCCCGGCTCACAGCGCGCACTGTAGCTTCTATCGCACGCGCACACTGCAGTCGCTGACCTCCGAGAAGAAAGCGAGGAAAGTTCGCTTTTACCGAAATGGGGACAAATATTTCAAGGGCTTGGTATACGCGGTCTCACATGACCGTTTTAGGTCTTTGGACGCTTTGCTTATGGAACTCACCCGGTCGCTGTCGGACAACGTCAATCTGCCGCAGGGTGTGCGGTGCATTTACACAGTGGACGGGCAGAAGAAGGTAACCAGTTTGGATGACCTATTGGAAGGTGAGAATAGATTAGAAACAACTGACGTCTTTTGGGGATTACGACAGTGTTGCATGAGTAATATTACACATCGTGGTGGTCGGTTTTACTGGATATGGTAATTCTGTTTATTTCACAAAGTGAAATTCATCCTTTTTAAAAGAGCATTCACTTTTTGTGCTTCTTTGTGAACTTGATTCTTATAGATGAGAGACTCTTATAAAAGTCCCTGGAATGCTGGGTTCTTGCCTGGCATTGACGTAATTAATGTGAGCTGTCTGTGTGTTGGACCCGCGCCTAGAGAGCTGCCGTAACAGCCAGTGAGGCTGTGATGTACAGGCTGCATGTTGTCCGGGACAGCAGATCTCTAAGGCTCGCCGTGTCCCAGGGACTCTGACGCTGCCCACATTTGATAATTTTCCCATAATCAGTATGTTATGCGTATTCAGTCTCAAAGTTAAGAAAATGAAATAAAAACAAATAATATAAATAAATAGAAATAGTTTAAGATGTGAATAACTGTGTGGATGCAAGCCATGGTGGAGTGATTATTGCTGCACAGGAAGTAGATCCACTTCTCAACTTCACAGGAAGTAGATCCACTTCTCAACTCCTCTCCTTGGATACATGTATGATTGTTTCTTCCACCTTGATATCTGCTATATCACCATGAGGTTTATATTTATAACACTCCTTTTATATTCGTCTGAAACATCCTGTTATGTTAATATTGTTAAAACATGCTCTGTGCCTGGGGCAGCGTATCTGTTAAATTCACCAAAGACAGAATGGAGTTATGTGTGAAATTAACCCAAACATAATGTTTGAAAACACCTGAATGTCTTCATGCCATTAAATCTGAGGGCCTTGTGGGGTCATGACCTGCGGTGGGGTGCCCACATGACCGCTGTCACATGACTGAGAGCGCCACTGAAATTCACCACACAGCAACGCCATCTGTTCTCCACCCATGGTCACCTGCTGGGGGTGGGGGTGGGGGTGTAGCACAAACATACAAGGAAAACCCCAGTGTAGCCATGTAGCCGTTACTCTTATTTGGTTAATTTAAGGACACAAAATAAAGTTGTAAAATCGAGTGTTTAAAAAACACATTTTTAAATGACATGCTGTCTTACAAAGCATTTAGATAATGTTTGTTTTATAACCACATCCCAGAATGTCACTACTCTGTATTCCAGTTCCTTATCCCAGTAAACGTTTATCAGTCAGGTTTACGTGATGGTCATTAATTCTGTTTGCCAAAAGCCGTAGTCCATGTTAAATCTTAGACAGCTATTGAGATTATATAGCTGTGGGTTTACATACATCACAGCCATGTCGGAGTCCCAGTGGAGGTTGTTTAAAGATGAGTGACGACTAGAGACTCAGCTGGGAACCAGAGGAGTCCTGACTGGGAAGGGTGGGGTGACTGGGAAGGGCGGGGCCTGAGCACTGGACTGTGGGGCAGTTTAACACCTGAGTCCCACGTACAGGCTGCCATCCTGCCCCAGAGTCACCACACCCAGTTCCGCCCCCTCTGTGACATGGTAGGTTAAATTCCCTATTATATGTCACTGGTCTCTTCAGTAGGGGTAGTGACCCCATCTGGAAATTGACAGTTAATTTGGCCTTTTGTTAGTTCGTCTGTTTAATAGAGCCTGATGTCTTGGGAGTTGGTCCCCTGTGGAAATAGAGTTGAAATTGAGATTTCTAGTATGTGTTGACACCAGGGGTCTTTAAAGAATATTTATAGTATAGTGTTTGACGTGTAAGCTATAAGGAATGCCTGACATTAACACGGGGAACTAATGCTTTGGTAAAACGTTGTGTGTTTATTTTAGTGTTTTTATGCTGTTGTATTCTTATGACTCAGGGTGGGTCGCTGGTCTCCTCAGGCCTATTTGAGGGGGTTAAATGCGAGTCTCTCTTCCACTACACTGATACCAGTGTTTTTATTGTAAAATGACTCAGTGACATTTAAATAAAGTTTGCAAGTATAAAAGCCATATGTTTTTACATTAAATGTTTAAGGAACACAGTTTTGTTTAAGGAATTACAATTTGTTAAGGAATTTAAGGAATTGCAGTTTGTTCATATTTGATATGCACATTTCCTAAATGGCGTCCTTTGTGTGTCAGTAGTGATCTGTTCTTTCCAAGAAGATCTCAGCCACAGCACGAGATACCAGCTCAGACTGCCGTGACCCCTCAGGGAGTTCGTGGCTACTGTAGCTCTGAAGGACCAGACCCACACTGCCCGACACTGGGCTGTTCAGACAGCATCCTTCAGCTGCACACAGCAGAGCCCACAGGCTCCACGCTTGGCTGCACAAGGCTGCTCACATGACTGATCACATGACTGATCACATGACTGCAGGGCTAGGGGTAAAGGTTAGTTGGAGTGGCGCTGTCTGAGACAATGTTAGTGTACTCCCTCTTTCTCCTGAAAACATTGTTCTGAACATTTGTAATCATGTGATCATGTAAACGAATAAAGATTATGGTCAGCATGTGCATTAACAGTTATAGCTCAGTGGGGTTGTTTTTGGGTGGAACAAACACCACCTGCTCCCTGTGACCCTGTGTCCTCTGTCAGGGCAGCTGCAGAGCTGTGCCCAACACAGGCATCCAAGGACACACATCACATCTCTGGGTTCTGGGTCTTAACTCCCTGTAAAATTCACTAGTCATGTGAGCTGTGAGATGTATATGAAAACAGCCTCAGTACTGCAGAACAACCAAAGCTGTTGTGTTTGGTACCTTGTCCAGTAACGTAAGAGCTTATGACAGGGGGTGTGGTACCTTGTCCAATAGCGTAAGAGCTTATGACAGGGGGTGTGGTACCTTGTCCAATAGCGTAAGAGCTTATGACAGGGGGTGTGGTAACTTGTCAAGAACGTAAGAGCTTATGACAGGAGGTGTGGTACCTTGTCCAATAGAGCTTATGACAGGAGGTGTGGTACCTTGTCCAATAGCGAAGAGCTTATGACAGGAGGTGTGGTACCTTGTCCAAAAGAGCTTATGACAGGGGGTGTGGTACCTTGTCCAATAGCGTAAGAGCTTATGACAGGGGGTGTGGTACCTTGTCCAATAGCGTAAGAGCTTATGACAGGGGGTGTGGTACCTTGTCCAATAGCGTAAGAGCTTATGAGAGGGGGCTTACCTTGACAGGGGGTGTGGTACCTTGTCCAATAGCGTAAGAGCTTATGACAGGGGGTGTGGTACCTTGTCCAATAGCGTAAGAGCTTATGACAGGGGGTGTGGTACCTTGTCCAATAGCGTAAGACTTATGACGGGGTGTGGTACCTTGTCCAATAGCGTAAGAGCTTATGACGGGGTGTGGTACCTTGTCCAATAGCGTAAGAGCTTATGACGGGGTGTGGTACCTTGTCCAATAGCGTAAGAGCTTATGACGGGGTGTGGTACCTTGTCCAATAGCGTAAGAGCTTATGACGGGGGTGTGGTACCTTGTCCAATAGCGTAAGAGCTTATGACGGGGTGTGGTACCTTGTCCAATAGCAAGAGCTTATGACGGGGTGTGGTACCTTGTCCAATAGCGGAAGAGAGCGGTGTGTGGTACCTTGTCCAATAGCGTAAGAGCTTATGACGGGGTGTGGTACCTTGTCCAATAGCGTAAGAGCTTATGACAGGGGTGGTACCTTCTCCAATAGCGTAAGAGCTTATGACAAGTGGTACCTTGTCCAATAGCGTAAGACGGGTGTGGTACCTTGTCCAATAGTGTAAGAGCTTATGACGGGGTGTGGTACCTTGTCCAATAGCGTAAGAGCTTATGACGAGGTGTGGTACCTTGTCCAATAGCGTAAGAGCTTATGACGGGGTGTGGTACCTTGTCCAATAGTGTAAGAGCTTATGACGGGGTGTGGTACCTTGTCCAATAGCGTAAGAGCTTATGTATGTTTGTGACATACCAGCAGTCTTTGGAAGTGCCTCTGTAAAGTGTAGTGTGATCTTGTGTGTGAAGAGAAGCTGAGTGTGATTCAGCAGTACTACACAACGATGCAGGATCATTCTCAGGGCCAGTGAACATGTACGGGGTCAGCTGAGACTCAAAGACTAAACGAGTACAGTGTGCGTTCATGCCAAAGGAGGCAGTGTTGAAACTCTGTGTTGAACCCTGACAGTATGATCTTCCTCCTCCACCCACCAGGAGAGAGCTACGTGTGCGCCTCCAACGAACCCTTCCGCAAAGTGGACTACACGAAGAACGTGAACCCCAACTGGTCAGTGAATGTGAAGGCGGGTACTTCACGCTCGCTGTCCTCGCTGTCCTCGCTGAAGAACGACGCGAGAGAGCGAGAGCGCGAGTTCATCAAGCCCAAACTAGTCACGGTCATCCGCAGCGGCGTGAAGCCCCGTAAGGCCGTGCGGGTCCTGCTCAACAAGAAGACGGCACACTCCTTCGAACAGGTGCTGACGGACATCACCGACGCCATCAAGCTGGACACGGGTGCGGTCAAGAGGCTGTATACGCTGGAGGGGAAGCAGGTAGGGATGCCAGTTTACATGCAGTGTTTACATTGGTTAAAATCCTGGAGGTAGAAACAGAGTGTCATATGATACAGTTCAGCAGGACAAACTGCTGAATAAATGTAGGTTTGTCCAGGCTTGTGTGAAGACTTAAAGGGACCCTTGCAGCTGCATAAAACAAAAAAATTAAATATCTGAGAAACAAATGTATTAAATAGAGGATGCTCAATGTCCTTTCTTTGAATAACTTTGTTTGATGTTGCTGAAATGCTTTATGACTGTGGTGTGATGTGCAGTAATGTCCTCAGATATAGTGTAGAGAGGTGTGATGTGCAGTAATGTCCTCAGATATAGTGTAGAGAGATGTGATGTGCTGTAATGTCCTCAGATATAGTGTAGAGAGATGTGATGTGCAGTAATGTCCTCAGATATAGTGTAGAGAGGTGTGATGTGCTGTAATGTCCTCAGATATAGTGTAGAGAGATGTGATGTGCTGTAATGTCCTCAGATATAGTGTAGAGAGATGTGATGGGCAGTTATGTCCTCAGATATAGTGTAGAGAGGTGTGATGTGCAGTAATGTCCTCAGATATAGTGTAGAGATGTGATGTGCTGTAATGTCCTCAGATATAGTGTAGAGAGATGTGATGTGCTGTAATGTCCTCAGATATAGTGTAGAGAGATGTGATGTGCTGTAATGTCCTCAGATATAGTGTAGAGAGATGTGATGGGCAGTTATGTCCTCAGATATAGTGTAGAGAGATGTGATGGGCAGTAATGTCCTCAGATATAGTGTAGAGAGGTGTGATGTGCAGTAATGTCCTCAGATATAGTGTAGAGAGGTGTGATGTGCAGTAATGTCCTCAGATATAGTGTAGAGAGGTGTGATGGGCAGTAATGTCCTCAGATATAGTGTAGAGAGGTGTGATGTGCTGTAATGTCCTCAGATATAGTGTAGAGAGATGTGATGGGCAGTTATGTCCTCAGATATAGTGTAGAGAGGTGTGATGTGCAGTAATGTCCTCAGATATAGTGTAGAGAGATGTGATGTGCAGTAATGTCCTCAGATATAGTGTAGAGAGATGTGATGTGCAGTAATGTCCTCAGATATAGTGTAGAGAGGTGTGATGTGCTGTAATGTCCTCAGATATAGTGTAGAGAGGTGTGATGGGCTGTAATGTCCTCAGATATAGTGTAGAGAGGTGTGATGTGCTGTAATGTCGTCAGATATAGTGTAGAGAGGTGTGATGTGCTGTAATGTCCTCAGATATAGTGTAGAGAGGTGTGATGTGCTGTAATGTCCTCAGATATAGTGTAGAGAGATGTGATGGGCAGTAATGTCCTCAGATATAGTGTAGAGAGATATATGTGATGTGCTGTAATGTCCTCAGATATAGTGGTGTGATGGACAGTAATGTCCTCAGATATAGTGTAGAGAGGTGTGATGGACAGTAATGTCCTCAGATATAGTGTAGAGAGGTGTGATGTGCAGTAATGTCCTCAGATATAGTGTAGAGAGGTGTGATGTGCTGTAATGTCCTCAGATATAGTGTAGAGAGGTGTGATGTGCTGTAATGTCCTCAGATATAGTGTAGAGAGGTGTGATGTGCAGTAATGTCCTCAGATATAGTGTAGAGAGATGTGATGGGCAGTAATGTCCTCAGATATAGTGTAGATATAGTGTAGAGAGATGTGATGTGCTGTAATGTCCTCAGATATAGTGTAGAGAGATGTGATGTGCAGTAATGTCCTCAGATATAGTGTAGAGAGGTGTGATGGACAGTAATGTCCTCAGATATAGTGTAGAGAGGTGTGATGTGCTGTAATGTCCTCAGATATAGTGTAGAGAGGTGTGATGTGCTGTAATGTCCTCAGATATAGTGTAGAGATGTGATGTGCTGTAATGTCCTCAGATATAGTGTAGAGAGGTGTGATGTGCTGTAATGTCCTCAGATATAGTGTAGAGAGGTGTGATGTGCTGTAATGTCCTCAGATATAGTGTAGAGAGATGTGATGTGCTGTAATGTCCTCAGATATAGTGTAGAGAGATGTGATGTGCTGTAATGTCCTCAGATATAGTGTAGAGAGATGTGATGGGCAGTAATGTCCTCAGATATAGTGTAGAGAGGTGTGATGTGCAGTAATGTCCTCAGATATAGTGTAGAGAGGTGTGATGTGCTGTAATGTCCTCAGATATAGTGTAGAGAGATGTGATGGGCTGTAATGTCCTCAGATATAGTGTAGAGAGGTGTGATGTGCTGTAATGTCCTCAGATATAGTGTAGAGAGGTGTGATGGACAGTAATGTCCTCAGATATAGTGTAGAGAGGTGTGATGTGCTGTAATGTCCTCAGATATAGTGTAGAGAGATGTGATGTGCTGTAATGTCCTCAGATATAGTGTAGAGAGATGTGATGTGCTGTAATGTCCTCAGATATAGTGTAGAGAGATGTGATGTGCTGTAATGTCCTCAGATATAGTGTAGAGAGGTGTGATGTGCAGTAATGTCCTCAGATATAGTGTAGAGAGGTGTGATGTGCAGTAATGTCCTCAGATATAGTGTAGAGAGGTGTGATGGACAGTAATGTCCTCAGATATAGTGTAGAGAGGTGTGATGGACAGTAATGTCCTCAGATATAGTGTAGAGAGGTGTGATGGACAGTAATGTCCTCAGATATAGTGTAGAGAGGTGTGATGGACAGTAATGTCCTCAGATATAGTGTAGAGAGGTGTGATGTGCTGTTATGTCCTCAGATATAGTGTAGAGAGATGTGTGATGTGCTGATATAATGTCCTCAGATATAGTGTATGTCCTCAGATAGTGTGAGAGGTGTGATGTGCTGTAATGTCCTCAGATATAGTGTAGAGAGATGTGATGACAGTAATGTCCTCAGAGTGTAGAGAGATGTGATGTGCAGTAATGTCCTCAGATATAGTGTAGAGAGATATGTGATGTAATGCAGATATAGTGTAGAGAGATGTGATGTAATGTCCTCAGATATAGTGTAGAGATGTGAGTAAGATATAGTAATGTCCTCAGATATAGTGTAGAGGTGTGATGTGCTGTAATGTCCTCAGATATAGTGTAGAGAGGTGTGATGTGCTGTAATGTCCTCAGATATAGTGTAGAGAGATGTGATGTGCTGTAATGTCCTCAGATATAGTGTAGAGAGATGTGAATGTCCTCAGATATAGTGTAGAGAGATGTGATGGGCAGTAATGTCCTCAGATATATAGTGTAGAGAGTGTGATGTGATGTGCTGTAATGTCCTCAGATATAGTGTAGAGAGATGTGATGTGCTGTAATGTCCTCAGATATAGTGTAGAGAGATGTGATGTGCTGTAATGTCCTCAGATAGATGTGTGTAGAGAGATATATGTGATGTGATGTGCTGTAATGTCCTCAGATATAGTGTGAGAGATGATGATGGGCAGTAATGTCCTCAGATATAGTGTAGAGAGATGTGATGTGCAGTAATGTCCTCAGATATAGTGTAGAGATGTGATGTGCTGTAATGTCCTCAGATATGTGCTGTAATGTCCTCAGATAGAGAGGTGTGATGTGCTGTAATGTCCTCAGATATAGTGTAGAGAGGTGTGATGGGCAGTAATGTCCTCAGATATAGTGTAGAGAGATGTGATGTGCTGTAATGTCCTCAGATATAGTGTAGAGAGATGTGATGTGCTGTAATGTCCTCAGATATAGTGTAGAGAGGTGTGATGTGCTGTAATGTCCTCAGATATAGTGTAGAGAGGTGTGATGGGCAGTAATGTCCTCAGATATAGTGTAGAGAGGTGTGATGTGCTGTAATGTCCTCAGATATAGTGTAGAGAGGTGTGATGTGCTGTAATGTCCTCAGATATAGTGTAGAGAGGTGTGATGGGCAGTTATGTCCTCAGATATAGTGTAGAGAGATGTGATGTGCAGTAATGTCCTCAGATATAGTGTAGAGAGGTGTGATGTGCAGTAATGTCCTCAGATATAGCGTAGAGAGATGTGATGGACACTAATGTCCTCAGATATAGTGTAGAGAGATGTGATGTGCTTCCATAACACTGCCATGAGTGGCCCTTACATTTCAGACATGATATGGCAGTATTTACATATAGATGGGTCAGGCTTATGCATCAGTAACCGATAATGACCAACTACACTCCCTATAGCAGGCGAGGTTTCTCCAAATGTTACCTCCACAGTGGAAGTCAGTTGTAGGGAAGGAGACCCAGGGGTTACACATGGTCTGCTCTGGGGTTACACATGGTCTGCTCTGGGGTTACACATTGTCTGCTCTGGGGTTACACATTGTCTGCTCTGGAGTTACACATGATCTGCTCTGGGGTTACACATTGTCTGCTCTGGAGTTACACATAATCTGCTCTGGGGTTACACATTGTCTGCTCTGGGGTTACACATGGTCTGCTCTGGGGTTACACATTGTCTGCTCTGGGGTTACACATTGTCTGCTCTGGAGTTACACATGATCTGCTCTGGGGTTACACATTGTCTGCTCTGGGGTTACACATTGTCTGCTCTGGAGTTACACATGATCTGCTCTGGGGTTACACATGGTCTGCTCTGGGGTTACACATGGTCTGCTCTGGGGTTACACATGGTCTGCTCTGGGGTTACACATTGTCTGCTCTGGGGTTACACATGGTCTGCTCTGGGGTTACACATGGTCTGCTCTGGGGTTACACATGGTCTGATCTGGGGTTACACATGGTCTGATCTGGGGTTACACATGGTCTGCTCTGGGGTTACACTGTGTTGAGAGAAGGACGAGCAGCTCAGGTGATGTTGTAGCTTCAGCATGGCCAGTGTGGAGAGGGACGAGCACAGATGGGCTCAGAGTCACAACAGTGACAGGACAACAGAAGGGACAGAAGTGAAGCCAGTGGTGTCTGAAGTGCTTCTCCCTCTTCTCTCTGTTCCTTTGTCCTTCAGACATTTTCCTTTTTAAGTGAGACTTGGCCGGTCATTTGAAAAACATGCATTGCTTATTGAACTATGAACAAATGGGCAATGAAATGTTGTGCAAAGGACACATTGGAATATTGTATACAATGAACATTCACCACATTAACCACTCAGAAATGGAGCAGATACCCATAAGACCATATGAATGTGATTCATAGACTCTAAGGGTAAGGCTGTAGTTCATACTCTAAGGGTAAGGCTGTAGTTCGTAGACTCTAAGGGTAAGGCTGTAGTTCGTAGACTCTATGGTTAAGGCTGTAGTTCATAGACTCTAAGGGTAAGGCTGTAGTTCATAGACTCTAAGGGTAAGGCTGTAGTTTGTAGACTCTAAGGGTAAGGCTGTAGTTCATAGTCTCTATGGTTAAGGCCGTAGTTCGTAGACTCTAAGGGTAAGGCCGTAGTTCATAGACTCTAAGGGTAAGGCCGTAGTTCATACTCTAAGGGTAAGGCTGTAGTTCGTAGACTCTAAGGGTAAGGCTGTAGTTCGTAGACTCTAAGGGTAAGACTGTAGTTCGTAGACTCTATGGTTAAGGCTGTAGTTCATAGACTCTAAGGATAAGACCGTAGTTCGTAGACTCTAAGGGTAAGGCTGTAGTTCGTAGACTCTTAAGGGTAAGGCTGTAGTTCGTAGACTCTTAAGGGTAAGGCTGTAGTTCGTAGACTCTAAGGGTAAGGCTATAGTAGACTCTAAGGGTAAGGCTGTTAGACTCTAAGGGTAAGGCTGTAGACTAGACTCTAAGGGTAAGGCCGTAGTTCATAGACTCTCTAAGGGTAAGGCTGTAGTTAGTAGTTAGGCTGTAGTTCATAGACTCTAAGGGTAAGGCTGTAGTTCATAGACTCTATGGTTAAGGCTGTAGTTCATACTCTAAGGGTAAGGCTGTAGTTCGTAGACTCTATGGTTAAGGCTGTAGTTCATAGACTCTAAGGGTAAGGCTGTAGTTAGTAGACTCTATAGGTAAGGCTGTAGTTCAGTAGACTCTAAGGGTTAAGGCTGTAGTTAAGGCTGTAGTTCTAGACTCTAAGGCTGTAGTTGGTAGACTCTAAGGGTAAGGCTGTAGTTAGTAGACTCTATGGTTAAGGCTGTAGTTCATAGACTCTAAGGGTAAGGCTGTAGTTCATAGACTCTAAGGGTAAGGCTGTAGTTCGTAGACTCTATGGTTAAGGCTGTAGTTCATAGACTCTAAGGGTAAGGCTGTAGTTCGTAGACTCTAAGGGTAAGGCTGTAGTTCGTAGACTCTATGGTTAAGGCTGTAGTTCATAGACTCTAAGGGTAAGGCTAAGGCTGTAGTTCGTAGACTCTATGGTTAAGGCTGTAGTTCGTAGACTCTTAAGGGTAAGGCTGTAGTTAGTAGACTCTATGGTTAAGGCTGTAGTTCGTAGACTCTAATGGTTAAGGCTGTAGTTCGTAGACTCTAGACTCTATGGTTAAGGCTGTAGTAGACTCTAAGGGGTAAGGCTGTAGTTCATAGACTCTAAGGGTAAGGCTGTAGTTCAGTAGACTCTATGGTTAAGGCTGTAGTTGTAGTTAAGGCTGTAGACTCTAAGGGTAAGGCTGTAGTTCATAGACTCTAAGGGTAAGGCTGTAGTTAGTAGACTCTAAGGGTAAGGCTGTAGTTCATAGACTCTAAGGGTAAGGCTGTAGTTCATAGACTCTATGGTTAAGGCTGTAGTTAGTAGACTCAGGCTGTAGACTCTAAGGGTTAAGGCTGTACATAGTTCATAGACTCTAAGGGTAAGGCTGTAGTTCATAGACTCTAAGGGTAAGGCTGTAGTTCATAGACTCTATGGTTAAGGCTGTAGTTCATAGACTCTAAGGGTAGTTCATAGACTCTAAGGGTAAGGCCGTAGTTCATAGACTCTAGGGTAAGGCCGTAGTTCGTAGACTCTATGGTTAAGGCTGTAGTTCATAGACTCTAAGGGTAAGGCCGTAGTTCATAGACTCTAAGGGTAAGGCTGTAGTTCGTAGACTCTAAGGGTAAGGCCGTAGTTCATAGACTCTAAGGGTAAGGCTGTAGTTCGTAGACTCTAAGGGTAAGGCTGTAGTTAGTAGACTCTAAGGGTAAGGCTGTAGTTCGTAGACTCTAAGGGTAAGGCTGTAGTTCATAGACTCTAAGGGTAAGGCTGTAGTTCATAGACTCTAAGGGTAAGGCCGTACTTCATAGACTCTAAGGGTAAGGCCGTAGTTCATAGACTCTAAGGGTAAGGCCGTAGTTCGTAGACTCTAAGGGTAAGGCCGTAGTTAGTAGACTCTAAGGGTAAGGCTGTAGTTAGTAGACTCTAAGGGTAAGGCTGTAGTTCGTAGACTCTATGGTTAAGGCCGTAGTTCGTAGACTCTAAGGGTAAGGCCGTAGTTAGTAGACTCTAAGGGTAAGGCCGTAGTTCGTAGACTCTAAGGGTAAGGCCGTAGTTCGTAGACTCTATGGTTAAGGCTGTAGTTCATAGACTCTAAGGGTAAGGCTGTAGTTCGTAGACTCTAAGGGTAAGGCTGTAGTTCGTAGACTCTAAGGGTAAGGCTGTAGTTCGTAGACTATGGTTAAGGCTGTAGTTCATAGACTCTAAGGGTAAGGCTGTAGTTCATAGACTCTAAGGGTAAGGCCGTAGTTCGTAGACTCTAAGGGTAAGGCCGTAGTTCGTAGACTCTAAGGGTAAGGCCGTAGTTCGTAGACTCTAAGGGTAAGACTGGGGTTGAACACACAGATCACTGACAGGGAGTTGGATGAAACTGAGCCAGAACAGAGAAGGAAGAATTGTGAATTGTGAAGATTTTAAGCATTTGAAGAGGATGTAATGTTTTCTCACAAACACCAAAAAAGAGGAAATTATATTCAGGATGTGAAGGCATGGACAAGAGTTTCTGCATCGGTTTTGTTAAGCTTGGGTTGAAATCATAAAATGGTATACAGATGAAATACCAATGACCAAACCAATAACCGACTGAGGTTCAAAAGAGAAATTCAGTTCAGTTTAATATTAAAGAAATTGTGCTCATGTAATTCAGATAGTTTAACAAAAGGCGACTAAGAGTGGAATATTATCGTAGTGGAATATTATCAGTTATCGAACACTTTTTGGTTATGAATTTTGAGCTTGTATATCAATTATGGAACACTGATGACTTTGCAAATCTCATACAGAAATCACAGGAAAGCCCTTTGCATTTGCACAAGCAACAAATGGATTATAGGACAGGAGCATTAAACATGCATGCTAAGGAATTCCAGTGCTTGCATTATGATCCATTAGGATATTACAGGAGTAGACCCTCCCCAGCGAGGGAAGCCATTAGACTTGGAATCTCTTGAGTTTTCCAGTGAGCTGAGTAATGTTTCATTTTAATGAGTCATCCTGTTCCCATTTCATAAGTGCAGTGCACTTAATAACCATAAGTACCTGCACCGCGGAACCACAACCGTGGGGTGTGCCAGAGGACTGAGCCTTGTACATTAGGTGAAAAGTCTTTAACGTTTAGCTGAACTTCAATACATTTAGACAGACAACAAAAACAGAAAGAATGTAGAGTTGTAGAGTTTAATAGTTTAATAGATTAAACTATAGAGTTGAATCAGCATGTATAGTGCAAATGTGGCCATAGCCAATATTGAGTGAGTAGTGTGTTAATGTCTTACAGCAAGACAGCTGTAAGATTTGGTCACCCAGACTGCAGAGACTGAGTGAGTGGGGGGGGGGTTATTGCTGCTCTATGGGGGATCGGACCACTGTAGAGACTGAGTGAGTGGAGGGGTTATTGCTGCTCTATGGGGGATCGGAACACTGCAGATACTGAGTGAGGGGGGGGGGGTTTGCTGCTCTATGGGGGATTGGACCACTGCAGATACTGAGTGGGCAGAGGAGTTATTGCTGCTCTATGGGGGATCGGACCACTGTAGAGACTGAGTGAGTGGAGGTGTTATTGCTGCTCTATGGGGGATCGGACCACTGCAGATATTGAGTGAGCGGAGGGATTATTGCTGCTCTATGGGGGATCGGACCACTGTAGAGACTGAGTGAGTGGAGGGGTTTTTGCTGCTCTATGGGGGATCGGACCACTGCAGATACTGAGTGAGTGGAGGTGTTATTGCTGCTCTATGGGGGATCGGACCACTGCAGATACTGAGTGCGTGGAGGGGTTAATTGCTGCTCTATGGGGGATCGGACCACTGCAGATATTGAGTGAGCGGAGGGATTATTGCTGCTCTATGGGGGATCGGACCACTGTAGAGACTGAGTGAGTGGAGGGGTTTTTGCTGCTCTATGGGGGATCGGACCACTGCAGATACTGAGTGAGTGGAGGGGTTATTGCTGCTCTATGGGGGATCGGACCACTGCAGATATTGAGTGAGCGGAGGGATTATTGCTGCTCTATGGGCGATCGGACCACTGTAGAGACTGAGTGAGTGGAGGGGTTTTTGCTGCTCTATGGGGGATCGGACCACTGCAGATACTGAGTGAGTGGAGGTGTTATTGCTGCTCTATGGGGGACCACTGTAGAGACTGAGTGAGTGGAGGGGTTTTTGCTGCTCTATGGGGGATCGGACCACTGCAGATACTGAGTGAGTGGAGGTGTTATTGCTGCTCTATGGGGGATCGGACCACTGCAGATACTGAGTGCGTGGAGGGGTTATTGCTGCTCTATGGGGGATCGGACCACTGCAGATACTGAGTGAGTGGAGGGGTTTTTGCCAGAAGCTGCAGCAGTTTTCATAGTTTCAGCAAGTTTTCATTCTGAATGCACATTGGATGGTTCAGATGTTGGATGGTTGGATGTTATTAGCTGGCCAGCAATATTTAATACACTGTCACACTCTTTAAGGACCAGTATGCGCCACTGATATGGAAACGCTTTCTAATAATGTCAAAACACTCCAACACAGTGATTGTGACAGTGGTCATGCAAACAAAAAGGGCTTTTAAAAGAACCACATTAACGTTTACATTTAGATTTCATATGTATTATATATTTAGTAATATATTCATCATTAATATGATAACTTGTAATTTTTCAAACATTTTGTATTTGAATGCTAATATTTTTCTATCTGAATGTACTGAAGTGCATATTGATGTTTAAACAGGTCCCCTAAAAAGGAGCAACGAACGTGTTCACAGTTGGCAGCTGATATTGTGCCCATTAAGCCTCTTTAATGAGAGAGCATTTCATCTCGCTGGTTACCATTACATTAGCATCATTGTCTACATAATACTCATCAGAACCCAAATGTTTATTTATAGCTTCAGTAATGTGGCTAATGAACAAGCGTTTATGCTCTGTTAATGATCCTAGGAGCAGCGTGGTAGGGCTCGCACTGAGCGCATTATCTTACGATGGATTCTGATACAGACGTTTCAACAAATACCATTTACTTTGCTCCTGATTACAAGTACTCAGTACCATAGTACCATCAGTACCATAGTACCATAGTACCATAGTACCATAGTACCATCAGTACCATAGTACATAGTACCATCAGTACCATAGTACCATCAGTACCATAGTACTTAGTACCATAGTACCATCAGTACCATAGACTGTACAGCAGCATTTGCCATTTGTACTGATATGTCCAGCAATGCTGTCATTGGTCCATGTCTAAGGTTTGCCAATTGTGGTCTGTGGAACATGCCATTGGTCTCATTAGCCGAGACTACGTCTCATTCTTCAAGTACGTGGGCCACTGTGTAGCCGCCACTTGCAGCTCGAGTTGGTTGCTGTGATCGTTCTAAACCCATCTGCTACTATCCAGCTGAAAGCAAAGCCTCTGATTGGCTAACGGTGGACAGAGCGGGGACAGCAGTGTTGTCTCAGCCTTCCTGTGTGGCGTAAGGTGAAGGTGAGACCTATGGGAGGTGACAAGGAGCTGCAAACATTTGTAAATATTGGAGAATGAAAGTATTGAAGTGTTTGTCACTGATGAAGCTACGTTATCAGATTAGAGTCTCTCCATGTGAAGCCGCCGTGTGGAGAAACCTCTCGTGTCGCCTTCCTGCTGTGCATGAGCTGCCAAATCCGGGCACTGTTGACATATGTTAATGATGTATGTTAATGATGTATGTTAATGGGGTATGTTAATGAAGTATGTTAATGATCCAGCCTCCATAACTCGCTCCTCATCCTTCACATTTACATTTACAGAATTCAGCAGATGCTGTGGTCCAGAGTGAATTACAAAAGTGCTTTGTTTACAATGGTGTTTTAGCTCTGCAAGTCAAATCAGACACAAGATTAGCAACTTTACCATTGGCTATGGCTGTTGTAGAACTTACTAACACAAAGGCTAGTAAATCATCACCATGTGCCATCTGCTTCTGAGTATTCTGAGCCCAGATCTTAGTGGGAGGAGAGGAGTGGAGGGAGGAGCTTATTAGACCTGAAGGCGTGGGGTGGAATCAAGGGTGGTGTAGATTTCAGCGGCAGGTGGAGGCCACACTAACTCGCTAACACAATAACACGCTAACAAACTAACATGCTAGCTCCACCCAGCACTCTCAGTCCCACTCCACGCTAGGCTGCAGCCTCACACGAATGACCAAGGGGCTGGTACTGGTGTCTGATGGAGCACGTCCGCTGTGGTTCCCAGCTAACACACACACACACACACGTACACACACACACACACACACACACACACACACACACACACACACACACACACACACACACTCCGGTCGCGTGTGTGTGGTGGTGTCTGATTTCATCAGCTTCCTGTGGAAGTTGTCCTTACAACTGTCTAGATTTCATTCAGTAAATATTTATACCAGATTCGTTTTGGAATTTCAAACGAAACGTTGATTTAATCGCCGAGTGTTAAGGGATGCATCTGAACTGATTTGTTGGAGTGAAATTACATTAGCATGCATTACCTCTGCTCTCAGCTGGCCTCTGTGTGTGAGTTCTTAATGGCCACAAATGACATGGTAATAGACTCTCTGTAATCATTTTACAGGGCTGGAGGAGCTGTTATCCTCTAGGGAAGCCATAGCAGGAGATGAACCAGAGGGGTGTGCAGTTTACAAAGGCCAAAAAGCCAGGGGCTGAGGTCATTCAGGGGTCAGACACATGCTGCAGACACTAGACTCCTCAAACCCTCCCTCGTACCCACTAACCCCTCCCTTTTGATCAGCGTCTAGGCCTGTAATCAGACTTAAACTCTTAGACAGAGCAGTAATGTAACGAGTGCATCTCATACATGGTTTTGTGTCTTCTTGTTTGTGTTTATCTGTGGCTGATCACGTTCTGGATGAGTAGGTATGGCTAGAAATAAACACAACGGGAAACACGGTGGCTGTAGAGAAGGAGGACAGGCGAGATTAAAGGGTGTAGGAGGCGAGGACAGGGGTGCGGGGCTGGGGCTTTCTGGGGCTGGTGATTGACAGCCAGTCCCTGGAGTGGATTAGCACAATAAAAGGCTCTACAGACCTCAGTGTGTTTGGGTGCTGTTGGCATGGTGACAGTCCACACATTGGCCCTGATCTCAGGTCAGGTCATGTTAATTTGCACTCATAGCCTTGCCACACATAAGACAGACCCCAGATCAGCAGCAGAGCCTTAACACTGTCAATGCGTGTGCGTGGTAACACTGCAGCCAATACATCTCAGTGACATATGCTGCTACCCGATCAAGACTTTGAACTAAATCAGAGTTGATCTCCATTTTCTCTGCACAGACATCCGTGTCCCCACATTTGTCAGTTGTTGTTAAGATCATAGTTGAATTGCGATGTTCAGCTCTGAGGTCAGGACTAAGTTCAGCTCTGAGGTCAGGACTAAGTTCAGCTCTGAGGTCAGAACTAAGTTCAGCTCTGAGGTCAGGTCTCCAGTAGGTCTGCCTGCCAACCTGTGGTTCCCTTCCTGGTTACCCTTCCTGGTTACCCTTCCTGGTTAAAGAACATGCTTAGAACATGCAGAGAACATGCAGAGAACATGCTTAGATTCACATCCGTCAAGCTCAGGGGCTCATCAGCCATCTGGTAGTCCTGGCTTATATTTTGGAAGCCCCCTCCCTCAGTCATGGTTGTGAAGAGAAACAAAAGAATCTGAAGCCAATCCTCGAGCCTGTCTCTCTACCCCAAGCCTGTCTCTCTGCCCTGCCTGTCTCTCTGCCCTGCCTGTCTCTCTGACCCAAGCCTGTCTCTCTGCCCTGCCTGTCTCTCTGAACCAAGCCTGTCTCTCTCTGTCTCTCTCCGGCCTGTCTCTCTGTCCGGCCTGTCTCTCTGACCCAAGCCTGTCTCTCTGCCCTGCCTGTCTCTCTGACCCAAACCTGTCTCTCTGACCCAAGCCTGTCTCTCTGTCCGGCCTGTCTCTCTGCCCTGCCTGTCTCTCTGACCCAAGCCTGTCTCTCTGACCCAAGCCTTTCTCTCTGACCCAAACCTGTCTCTCTGCCCTGCCTGTCTCTCTGACCCAAGCCTGTCTCTCTGCCCTGCCTGTCTCTCTGCCCGGCCTGTCTGCCATCCTGCGTCCCTGGTGTGCATCGTAGGCGGGCACAGGGCTGGCGCACAGCCAGAACCGCGGCAGCAGGGCTGAAGGGTTGGCACCCATATACCATCTCAACGCCTTGTTTTGTCTTCGTCTGAAAGATCTGAAATGGTTGTTGTCAAGACGATGTCACGAGGAGACGCTCACAGCCGCTGTGGAACGCGCTCTCAGTGCCCGTTGTGCTTCCGTTTCTCAGTCGCTGCTGCAAACTAATAGATTCTGCTCCAGTCCGACTGCCTGCTTACATATTTTACAGTTTTATTTTATCAGATTAATACCCTGGAATATCAGGTCACCAATAGGCACAAATAATATCTGTCCAAAATCCATATTACTGGTTGCAAAATGGTATGTTAAGTAACCCCCATCACAGAGCCTGGGCTTCTGTGTGGGCTTTAGCACTGGCAGAGGGGATAGACGTGTCCCCACGTGTCCCCACGTGTCCCCATGTGCCCCACAGGGTTCTCAGTGGAGGGGCAGATGATGGCAGTGCGATCTGACAGCACGCCTCAGTCCAGTCCTGCCTCCCCCAGGCTCGACCCCGCCCTCAGTCCCGCCCTCAGCCCCGCCCCCTCTGACTTTTCCACAAGGCGTTGTGTGTTGTCCAGAGTGCCCCATGCCAGGAGGAGAAACCAGTTTTGATGCCAAGCTGAGCCACTAGGTTGGTTTCATGTGCAGATGTTGTATTGTACTCCTAACAGGAGCGCAGAGCTGTGTGGCTCAGCGAGTGCACGCAGACATCTGCCTTTGGCCCAGATTTAGCGGTCAGGACCGACGGAGGGAAGGAGTGGTCGTTTTCTTTGCTGTGCTCTGGGCTGAAGTTCTGCTGTAGAGGTGTGAAGCTCAAAGTGTTTCTAACTCAGTGAGTCAAGCACCACATTTAGAACAAATGAAATCATCGTGTTTGGGAGACTCATTTGGGTTTATGGTATTTTTGAAGGTCCTAATATTTTCTTCTGTAAATGTAACTGATATTTCATTGTTTTCCTGGATTTGAGCAGCACTAAAACAGTTTTTAGTGTTTCTGCCCTGTCACCTCCGTCAGCTCCATCACCTCCGTCAGCTCCATCAACTCCATCAGCTCCATCAACTCTATCAGCTCCAACACCTCCATCACCTCCATCAGCTCTATCAGCTGTCCCTTAAGCTCTTTGTGAGCTGAACTAAGACTTAACGCTGAAGATCCGAGTTCCCATTGGCAGGGGCCCTAACAGGGACGTTGGCCTGAGAACCACAGACAGACATATAGACAGACATATAGACAGACATATAGACAGACATATAGATAGATAGATAGATAGATAGACAGATAGACAGATAGATAGATAGATAGATAGACAGACAGACATATAGATAGATAGATAGATAGACATATAGACAGATAGATAGATAGATAGATAGATAGATAGATAGATAGACAGACATATAGACAGATAGATAGATAGATAGATAGATAGATAGATAGATAGATAGATAGATAGATCCATCCATCCATCCATCCCTCCCTCCCTCCCTCCCTCCCTCCCAGAGGGAAATTAAGGGGCACAGTTGATCCCAGAGGGAAATTAAAGGGCACAGTTGATCCCAGAGGGAAATTAAGGGGCACAGTTGATCCCAGAGGGAAATTAAAGGGCACAGTTGATCCCAGAGGGAAATTAAGGGGCACAGTTGATCCCAGAGGGAAATTAAGGGGCACAGTTGATCCCAGAGGGAAATTAAAGGGCACAGTTGATCCCAGAGGGAAATTAAGGGGCACAGTTGATCCCAGAGGGAAATTAAGGGGCACAGTTGGGTTGCACCTTTAGTGAATTTCCCTCCGCACATTTGTCTGCCTGTGCGGTTTGCATTATTAATGGCTGTTTAAACTGAGATGTGAGTGAGCAGGAGTGTTTCTGCAGTGTCCCGATCCTGCATTTACAGCTCATGAGTCTGACTCCAGCTCTCTCACTCCAGTCGTCTCACCCCAGTCGTCTGACTCCAGCTCTCTCACTCCAGTCGTCTCACCCCAGTCGTCTGACTCCAGCTCTCTCACTCCAGTCGTCTCACCCCAGTCGTCTGACTCCAGCTCTCTCACCCCAGTTGTCTCACCCCAGTCATCTGACTCCAGCTCTCTCACTCCAGTCGTCTCACCCCAGTCATCTGACTCCAGCTCTCTCACTCCAGTCGTCTCACCCCAGTCGTCTCACCCCAGTCGTCTCACCCCAGCTCTCTCACCCCAGTCGTCTCACCCCAGTCATCTGACTCCAGCTCTCTCACTCCAGTCGTCTCACCCCAGTCATCTGACTCCAGCTCTCTCACTCCAGTCGTCTCACCCCAGTCGTCTGACTCCAGCTCTCTCACTCCAGTCGTCTCACCCCAGTCGTCTGACTCCAGCTCTCTCACCCCAGTTGTCTCACCCCAGTCATCTGACTCCAGCTCTCTCACTCCAGTCGTCTCACCCCAGTCGTCTGACTCCAGCTCTCTCACTCCAGTCGTCTCACCCCAGTCGTCTGACTCCAGCTCTCTCACCCCAGTTGTCTCACCCCAGTCATCTGACTCCAGCTCTCTCACTCCAGTCGTCTCACCCCAGCTCTCTCACCCCAGTCGTCTCACCCCAGTCGTCTCACCCCAGCTCTCTCACCCCAGTCGTCTCACCCCAGTCGTCTCACCCCAGCTCTCTCACCCCAGTCGTCTCACCCCAGTCGTCTCACCCCAGCTCTCTCACCCCAGTCGTCTCACCCCTGTCATCTCACCCCAGCTCTCTGACTTCACACACACACACATCATTCAGATGGATGTGAGCCCGTGGGCAATAGCACTGTCAGAAACAGCACATCAGTGCTAATCACATGTTTGCTTGAACTAGGTAATGTGAACTAGGTAATGATTGGCTTCCACAGTTTTTCTTTACTGTCACTGGATTTTCCATAAACAAACATAAACAAATTTAAGCAATATCTATAAAATGCTTTGAAAGTAATTACAATTTCTCCATTTACAGACAACCATGTATGAGCAGTAGGTAGCTGTTTAATCCCATTCATTTAAGACATTGAGCACCTGTCTGTGGGTAATCTCCGTGGTATGTAGGTAATCTCTGCACTGTTAGTAATCTCTGTGCTCTGTATGTAATATCTGTGCTCTGTAGGTAATCTCTGGGCTTCTGTAGGTAATCTCTGTGCTCTGTAGGTAATCTCTGGGCCTCTGTATGTAATCTCTGGGTTTCTGTAGGTAATCTCTGGGAAGCTGTAGGTAATGTCAGGGCCTCTGTAGGTAATGTCTGGGCCACTGTAGGTAATCTCATGGCTCTGTAGGTAATCTCTGTGCCTCTGTAGGTAATCTCTGGGCCTCTGTAGGTAATCTCATGGCTCTGTAGGTAATCTCTGTGCCTCTGTAGGTAATCTCTGGGCCTCTGTAGGTAATCTCTGGGCCTCTGTAGGTAATCTCTGTGCCTCTGTAGGTAATCTCTGGGCCTCTGTAGGTAATCTCTGGGCCTCTGTAGGTAATCTCATGGCTCTGTAGGTAATCTCTGTGCCTCTGTAGGTAATCTCTGGGCCTCTGTAGGTAATCTCTGGGCCTCTGTAGGTAATCTCTGTGCCTCTGTAGGTAATCTCTGTGCTCTGTAGGTAATCTCTGGGCCTCTGTAGGTAATCTCTGGGCCTCTATAGGTAATCTCTGGGCCTCTATAGGTAATCTCTGTGCCTCTGTAGGTAATCTCTGTGCTCTGTAGGTAATCTCTGGGCCTCTGTAGGTAATCTCTGGGCCTCTATAGGTAATCTCTCTCCATATCCCCTGCACTGTAACACATAAGATAGCACTTGGGACATCATCCAGCGCATGAGCAGAAATCATCAGACTATGATCAGCCTTATGTCTTCCTCATGAGAGAGTGGCGGGGGTGTGGCTTTGCATAAGGGCAGAGTCACAGCTCCAACCGGGGGTGTGGTCTTGCATAAGGGCGGAGCCACAGGGCCAACCGGGGGTGTGGCCTTGCATAAGGGCGGAGCCACAGCTCCAATCGGGGATGTGGCCTTGCGTAAGGGCGGAGCCACAGCTCCAACCAGGGGTGTGGTCTTGCATAAGGGCGGAGCCACAGGGCCAACCGGGGGTGTGGCCTTGCATAAGGGCGGAGCCACAGCTCCAATCGGGGATGTGGCCTTGCGTAAGGGCGGAGCCACAGCTCCAACCAGGGGTGTGGCCTTGCGTAAGGGTGGAGCCACAGCTCCACCCAGCTCTGGTGCTCCATCTCTCCCTGCTCTCTGGTCTCTTTCTTCTCCCAATCTTCTTCTAACCCTCGTTTGTCAGAGTGAGTCGGAGCTGACGCAGCATGTTATTAGAGCCGTGAGACCTGCTGAGAGCTGAGACTCCTGCCCTGTACTTTCCCAGCCCAGGATAGCACAGCTCTTAGTCTGTCAGGGCGACCCCTAATTAACACCTCACAGGGTTACACACTTATAAAGAACCCTGTGTAAAAAGCATCGTTAGGAGATGTGATCGTGTTAATGTGGTTTAATGTCACAGTGAAAGAACCTGCGTGTGGCCGATGTCTTCCGTATTATACCACAAGAAGCTTATAATGGGCAAAAGTCACAGTCTTCCTGCTTTCAGCATCTCCTGTCTTCAGTCCTGTCTCCCTTCAGTCTTGTCTTCCTTCAGTCCTGTCTTCCTTCAGTCTTGTCTCCCTTCAGTCCTGTCTTCCTTCGGTCCTGTCTTCCTTCAGTCTTGTCTTCCTTCAGTCCTGTCTTCCTTCAGTCTTGTCTCCCTTCAGTCTTGTCTTCCTTCAGTCCTGTCTTCCTTCAGTCTTGTCTCCCTTCAGTCCTGTCTTCCTTCAGTCTTGTCTCCCTTCAGTCTTGTCTTCCTTCAGTCCTGTCTTCCTTCAGTCCTGTCTCCCTTCAGTCTTGTCTTCCTTCAGTCCTGTCTCCCTTCAGTCTTGTCTTCCTTCAGTCCTGTCTCCCTTCAGTCTTGTCTCCCTTCAGTCTCGTCTCCCTTCAGTCTTACCTTCCTTCAGTCCTGTCTCCCTTCAGTCCTGTCTCCCTTCAGTTGTTTTTAGCTACCTGGACAGTCTTTATATTCCCCCATTGTACTATGCTGTATCAGAGCTGTCCTCTTTTCTTGAGTGTGTACGTTAACACACTAGTAAACTCTTCTCCGGGTTGCAGCCCTGCTGACATGCTTCTGCAGCTGAGACCACACCACCCACCACTACCACCCCCACCCCTGGGCCTGTGTGGGGCAGTATCATCTGGAAATGAAACTGAAAGAAAGGAGGTGACAGAATTTATGTTTATGCCTTTACAGGAACAAACAACAAACAAGTGAAGCAGGTTATCTTTCAGTAGCGGGTGCTGTGTGGTGGGGGGGGGGGGGGTATCAAGGCCAACGTCTCATAGTCCTGCCGCTGGGGACCTGTAGCTTTGATACCACAGAAAAGCCTCCAGCTAGATCTTATCCCAGAACTGGCCAATTATCTCAGAATAGTAAGTGAAATGTCTCTTAAGACCCTTGAGACAATTGGATAACTAGACAGTATCTCTGTGAAGTTTAACACTCATAAAATAGACAGTTAACACATAACTGCAGAGGTGACCTCAATGGGTGTGTATCTGTGTGTGTATGTGAGTGTATGTGTGTGTGTGTGTGTGCATGTGTGTTTTTTAAGTTTTAAGTTTGTGTGTGTGTCTGTGTAAGTTTATGTGCATGTGTGTGTAAGTGCATGTGTGTGTGTGTAGGTTTGTGTGCGTGTGTGTGTGTGTGTGTGTGTGTGTGTGTGTATGTGTGTGTTTGTGTGTGTGTGTGTGTGTGTGTGTGCACACTCTATCATAGCTCCACAGTGCTTGTGAATGTGATGGTCATTAGCAGAATGGATTGGCGCCATCAGCAACGTTTCCCTGACATGCACACACGCGCACACACATACACACACGCACACACACACTCTCTCTCGCACACACACACACACACACTCATGCATACATATAAAAACACACACATTGCCACACATGCACACACACACACACACACACACACACACACACAGTGCATAGTGCCCTCACAATGATGCCACCATACAAGTTAACATGCTGAGTTTGTAGCTGAGACCCAGGGGGCGTGTCTGACAGTGGGCGCGGCTATATGTAGCTAAAAGAACTCCTGAATTGTTTTTTTAAAGTTAGGTGGTGATAACATCTACCATAGTTATAGTTACCATAGTTATGGCTACCATGGTTATGGCTACCATGGTTCACTTAACCCCCTGCGCACATGACCTGAGCACTGGTGAGATCTGTCGCCACAGCAACAGCTCCCATGTTTCTGTGCTGAACCGCAGCGCTGATCAGCTACCGGATCATCACCTGGGCCAGACGGCTGCATGTTTGCTCTGTACTGTACTACAGTCTGTTTCACACTACAGCAGTTCTAGCTAGTTTACCACCATGATGTTAAGAAGGCAATGGTACATTATCTAGAAGCCAGTTCACTGCAGTAAACTATGCGGTCGCTTCACGTAAGAAACGAGTCCGTCCTTTGTGGTAATGTTTGAATGTGTTGCGTGATCACGAAACACCTCCACGGTTGTGAATCTGAGACTGTTCTTCTGAGAACTGAACTGACTCATACGTAACACTTACCAGAGAGCTCGAACTGCTGTTCAATATAGCTTCAGCACATGCTTCTGTCTCTCTCTCTCTCTCTTTCTCTCCCTCTCTCTCTCTCTGTCTACCACTGACTCTATCTCTCCTTCTCCCTGTCTCTCTCTGTAAGTCTCTTTCTGTCTCTCCCTCTCTTTCTCTCTATCTCTCCCTCTCTCTCTTTCTATCTCTCCCTCTCCCTGTCTCTCTCTGTAAGTCTTTTTCTCTCTCTCCCTCTTTCTATCTCTCCCTCTCTTTCTATTTCTCCCTCTCTCTGAGGACAGAGATGTTTTGCTCTGTTCTCGATCTGTTTGTGATCCTTCTCCCAGTTCAATGTGTGTATGCTTGTGTGTCTACAGTATGTGTGTGTGTGTGTGTATGCTTGTGTGTGTGTGTGTGTGTGTGTGTGTGTGTGTGTGTGTGTGTGTGTGTGTTTGTTTGATGTAGTTCCACACAGGGACCATCTGCCTCTCATGCTGCCCACCTCCCAGACTGGGAGTGTAGGTGGAGCTCCAGAGAACATTCACCCACTATCACTGAGGTCCCTGTGTGTGTGTGTGTGTGTGTGTGTGTGTGTGTGTGTGTGTGTGTGTGTGCATACATGTGCATGTGTGTGTGTGTTTGCTCTTGTGTCCCACTGGTATGTGAGGGTGTGGAGGTCACTCATCCTTACTAGGGAAGCCCCTCCCCTTGGTTCTGGTCCAGGTGAAACAGCCTCCTCTCAGGAGGCTTCTGGTCCAGCTGAGACTGTTCCCTCTCTGGTGGGGTTCTGGTCCAGGTTGGGTGTCTCCTCCTCTGGCAGAACACAAAGCCTTCAGCGTTGGATGTTCCTGGATGTTCCTGCATGTTCCATATGTTCCACTAATCTGGGTTTCAGTTCCCAGTTTATTGCAGTACTGGCTGAAGTTTGGCTGTTTTCTCTGTGCAGTTCATGTTCATGAGTTTATGTAGCTGACACAAGTCAAAAGCTTTATCATCTGCCACTAATGACCGTTTCAGTCACTTGCCTCTCACTTTCTGTCTATCTCTCACTTTCTGCCTGTCTATCTCTCACTTTCTGTCTGTCTATCTCTCACTTTCTGTCTGTCTCTCCTGCTCTCTCTCTCCAGGTCACATGTCTGCAGGATTTCTTTGGCGATGATGACGTGTTCATTGCATGTGGGCCAGAAAAGTATCGCTACGCTCAGGACGATTTCGGATTGGACCACAGTGGTAAGACCACGTGCTAGACTATCTGTGTGCCTCTCCTGTACCTTCCCCAGAACACACTCCTGAATGAACACACTCAGAATGCACTCCTGAATGAACACACTCAGAACACACTCCTGAATGAACACACTCAGAACGCACTCCTGAATGAACACACTCAGAACACACTCCTGAATGAACACACCCAGAACACACTCCTGAATGAACACACTCAGAACGTACTCCTGAATGAACACACCCAGAACACACTCCTGAATGAACACACTCAGAACTCACTCCTGAATGAACACACTCAGAACACACTCCTGAATGAACACACTCAGAACTCACTCCTGAATGAACACACTCAGAACACACTCCTGAATGAACACACTCAGAATGCACTCCTGAATGAACACACTCAGAATGCACTCCTGAATGAACACACTCAGAATGCACTCCTGAATGAACACACCCAGAACACACTCCTGAATGAACACACTCAGAATGCACTCCTGAATGAACACACTCAGAATTCACTCCTGAATGAACACTCAGAATTCACTCCTGAATGAACACACTCAGAACACACTCCTGAATGAACACACTCAGAACGCACTCCTGAATAAACACACTCAGAATGCACTCCTGAATGAACACACTCAGAACACACTCCTGAATGAACACACTCAGAACACACTCCTGAATGAACACACTCAGAATGCACTCCTGAATGAACACACTCAGAACACACTCCTGAATAAACAAACTCAGAACGCACTCCTGAATAAACACACTCAGAATGCACTCCTGAATGAACACACTCCTGAATGAACACACACAGAATGCACTCCTGAATGAACACACTCAGAACACACTCCTGAATGAACACACTCAGAACACACTCCTGAATGAACACACTCAGAACACACTCCTGAATAAACACACTCAGAATGCACTCCTGAATGAACACACTCAGAACACACTCCTGAATGAACACACTCAGAATGCACTCCTGAATGAACACACTCCTGAATGAACACACACAGAATGCACTCATGAATGAACACACTCAGAACACACCCCTGAATGAACACACTCAGAGCACACTCCTGAATGAACACACTCAGAATGCACTCCTGAATGAACACACTCAGAATGCACTCCTGAATAAACACACTCAGAATGCACTCCTGAATAAACACACTCAGAATGCACTCCTGAATGAACACACTCAGAATTCACTCCTGAATGAACACACTCAGAGTGCACCCCTGAATGAATGCACTCCTGAATGAACACACTCAGAATTCACTCCTGAATGAACACACTCAGAATTCACTCCTGAATGAACACACTCAGAATGCACTCCTGAATAAACACACTCAGAACTTATTCCTGAATGAACACACTCAGAACTTACTCCTGAATGAACACACTCAGAATGCACTCCTGAATGAACACACTCAGAACTTACTCCTGAATGCATCAGAACACAGTGACCCTAATCATGCACTGGAAGGAACACAGTTCAGTAAAGTAAATGGTTAAGTAAATCTGATGTGTGTGTTGAACTGTTCCTGCGTGGCGCCTCTGGACTCCTGCAGGAGTTTGGGTCCTGCGCTGCAGGCCTGACCTTCTACTCGCTCATGGGCGGCATCACATCGCTCTGCCACG